>BTPG01000006.1:158151657-158211657 GCA_036245525.1 Semisulcospira habei
CAAGACCACTGTTATGTCATCACTTCTACACAACAAGTGCTCTTGCTGATTTTTTTTTGTACAAAACGCATTTCTCAAACCCTGTGTTTCTCTGGTTATCGCGTAAACGTCTTTGTAAAGTTCTGTTCATGATTGATGCGACGTAATCTCTCTCTTCAAGAGTGTATGAATCAGCCGTTGTTACACTCGTATCACTAGGGTCGGCTTCAGCACTGTCGACACAGTCCATTGCGCACGCTCCAGTCAGCTGTGTTGTCACGCTGGTACCAATGCACTCTGTAGGTGCATCGTCACTGGTCTCTATCCTGTCCGCTGTGGGTGTGTAGACATCATGGGAAACACGTGCAACCTCATCACCTGTGGCTTGGGGAGTTGTTGCAGACGGCGTGTCGAGAGTGTGCAGCTGTTTGTCTTCGCTGTTTGTAGCTTGTGTGGGCGGGGTGGGCATAAACAAAGGCAATACTGGTGTTAGATTGTCACTTGCCTTGTTCGAACGTTACTGCCTCCTGGCCTCTGCTCTCATGTAGTCCCGGCGATTGTGGGATGGCGGCTTCTTGCGGTAGGTTGCGGTAATGGCAGGGGACCCGTGTGCCATACCGGTCAACCTCAGAATGACAACTGTCGAGTCGCCTCTACCATCAATTTTAAAGGATGACAGCGTGTTGTCGCATAGCAGGGCGTTCAAAGCAGCTTCCAAAGCTGAAGGCAGCCCTTCAACTGGCATGGCGTTGAGATTTACTGGCAAAAGCAGTACTTTTTGCAGGAGGTCTCAAATGGCAGCCCTGTTGCTTGCACGATCACGTGACCGACCGAGCGAGAGAGAGAGAGAGAGAGAGAGGAGAGAGAAGAATGGATGCATGGGTGGAAGGATGGATGGATGGATGGATGACAGTCTGTGGCAAGGGCAATTGACATTCACAGATCATGGCAGATGATACGTAAGTGTGACCATTTTACGCCCGCACATTCATGAGTGGATAGTCCCACTTTGGTCGCAGTACTCTCTCATTGGTCTTTTGAGGATGAGCTCGTGTGAGCCAGTGCTGCGACCTCTGATTTGTGACAGTCACATTTTGGGCTCATTCGAAGGTCGCACAGGCGTCTGTAACGAGCGCCTTTGGGGCAGGTTTCGGTCGGACGATGGTGTGACGTCATTAGCAGTTGGACCGAATGTACACGTGCGAATAATGTAGAGATAAGCATTGTTCACGAGCGGTAATGTACAGATAAGCCATGTTCACGTGCGGTAATGTAGGTGAGCGATGTTCACGTGTCACGTGTGGGAGTGACAGTGTGGTATCGGGAATAATTGCCAGTTAGAGATGCTATACCAGTCGAGCCGAGCGGTCGTTTTCGCTAGGGCTCTGAGGAAGAATTCTGGCTAGAGAATTCGATAGCTGTATATTGAATACAGGTATTTATTCTTTTATTACCGGTATTTATAATGACCTATAACGCTATTCAGATGAAAAAGGAAAGTATTGTTTTAGGAATTATTATTAGAGTGCAGAAGAGCCATGTTTGAAGGAAATGCGATGGCTCGTGTCAATACTTGTTTAGTCATGTAATTATGTGATATAGTTTATAACTAGGATGTCATGTTGTATTCATTCATATGTGAAGATGTGGGACTGAAATAGGAATAGAATTCAGTATATATTTAGGTATACCTAATGATGAAATGTGCAGTAATGTTAAGAATTGAAGGTGAGCTGTGATTGTAATATTTGGCTCATAATCCATTGGGTGTAGGTACGTAAAATGTGTGTACAGTGTTAAAGTGGCTATAGGAATTGTGTGCACGGTGTTAAAGTGGCTATAGGAATTGTCATAAGAATTATGACAATAGTGACTGTAGTATGGTGGCATAAAGAAGACATTTTTCAGAGGAAATGATCTAGAGCGCTCTGAAGTAAAATAATGTGTCGAAGACACATTCAGACTTTTTAGGTATAAGAGCGAACATTTATGAGTGTATAAATGTTGTGTACAGCGGGACCGGTACGGAGCGGAAACCCCTGGTGTATGGCCGATGAAGCTGTCCTGAAAGCCTCACGTACGTGACCGAATGCGGACATCAAGCTTTCATCTCTCCTTCGTCCTACCATCACTGGTGCTACGAGCAGCAACGGTAGCGAAGTAAGCCACAGATTCGTGCTACAGGACCACCTGCAGTGTTCCGTCAGTGTAGCTATTGTCGCCTAGCGCCGCTGATAATTTCACGCCTAGGAATGTTCTAAATCTGTGAGTAGTCATTGAATAGTAATATTCAGTTCGGGAATCTCCGTCAAGTCGTCAATGTGATATTGACTGTGTCGACACTAGTATAAAGAGGAGTCGAGTGACGTCTCTCGAGAGAGACAACGACCTCTACGGTAGCGAGTGAATGTGTGAGCACCGAAGTTGTGAAATTGCTATAAGTCACTTGTTAGTTATTTGTGTAGATTGGTTTATATGATGTGAATTGTGTGGTTTAATGTATGTTATGAGTGCATGTTAATAGTTAAACAGAGGGCAAAGAGAGATAACTGTGTGGCCTTTGTCCTTGTTTGTAAGCGCGTGTGTGGTGGATGAAAGAGTCTAGTAAACAGAGATAGAACACCCACCTATATACAGATTGGCAGAAAACCCACGCACACACTCATTCCATTATAATAAACATTTATATATGTAACCATTTAATTCAGTACAACACTAAAAACACCGTCGTTACAGCGTCGCAGTACCATCTATAGGTCTTCGGAGAAGAGCTCATGTGAGCTATTTGTGGGCGGTCGCCGCAACGTCGTGTTGAGCCTGAAATGCGAATTTGCCGTCGCAGTTACGGAGCTTTAACCCCTCAAAAAGACCGTGACCATAATGCGACGCTGTTTCCAAATTGAGATGGTAACCGCGACCATCAAATGCTACTACGGAACCTGCTGTTGCATAGCGCGTCTGTAAAACAAGGGGTATCCTGCATACTGGTGGTGTCATAAAGATGGTTTCGTAAAATGAATCTTGAGCAGACGATAGAACCATTCAAACCAGCATGTTTGCATTGTTTATTACTTGTGAGTTTAAAATAAGTTGCTTTCAAAAAGTAGAAACTAATAAAACATATGTCTCTCAATAGTTTATTTTAGATTGTCGCGCAACATCCGCGACGCAGGTTACCGCAAGTTTTCTTTCAACCATTTCTTGCAAGGACGGCATTTTTCAAACGTCAACACAACGTCAGTGGTTTGTGTATCACACATCAAAACACCGATGACACTTTGCGGCAGAAGTTTCACGTTTTGCGTCCGTTGGGGCCCCAAAACTGTGACGTGTCAACCTCGTTTACGCGCCATTTGCAGGTTACTTCTGACCAAACGTTTTCGACTCGCACTGAAAATCGGTTCGAATTGGCTGTTTTCTGCATTATCTTGGGCAAAGGTGAGTTACTAAACTTTGATAAATGACTAATTCATGAGATTGAGAGGAAGAAATTGATTACAGTTCGTTTATTGTGCCCTAGTATGATAATTGTGCCCTAGGGTGATAATTCGATGGAACCTCAGTGATTTGCGATCTAGTTTTCATCTTTGAAAGAAATATGTGGACGATTGGATAATTTATCCACAAGTGCTGTGACTCTTGAGCATGATTCATGCCGACCATGGCAGCATTCCGATGGCAGGCTTTATTTATAAATAAATATTGCATCTAAATTAAACAATTATGGGTTTTATTTCTGTATGTTAGCATTAAACCACTTTTTATTTTTATTTTCTGACGGTATCCTAGTTTGGCGTCGCACATCATGCAGGTTACAATACTATTGTGCATTGGTTTTTTTATATATTGAGCTATGCACTGGATCAATACAATGTAGTTTAAATGACGCATCTCTATATAGAAAATATGTGACAGGATTATTAAAACTTAGTTGTGACAATGAACACCAGAAACAGTTTTGTTTTGATAGTAACCTGCAAATGGCGTCACAGTTTCATATTAGTGCTTGTATACGCATGCAGACGACAGCTGTACATCATAAACAATCCAGACCAAAAAGGTGACTGCCAAGCGTGTAATATGCAAAAAAATACCCAACGGAGAAAGAAACGCGCTTAGAAAAGTCGGGTACAACACAATTTATTAATATTTCGGGTAAATACCCTTTGTCAAAAAAAAAAAAAAAACGGAGAGATTAACCGCTACTTATCTTCATTGGCAGAAGGAATGTGGCAACTGAAGGAGGTGACGTAAAATAAAAGAAAAGGAAGAACAAAAGTGCGGAAAAGGTAAAAATGACGTCAACGAAAAATCGTAAGAGAGACTCGGAAAGAACCTGAACACGAGAGACAAGAGTGTGTGCAAACACGTGCAGGAGCGAGCAAAAGAAAAGGCGTGTAGGTGAGGCCAGAGAGAGAGAGAGAGAGAGAGAGAGAACGAACGGCGAGTACCCTTGGGCACGAAGTAGGCTCAGTGTCTAATACACAAATCCTGCTAAACACCAACCCGAAGGCAAACTTTATATCAAACCAAGGGGAATCACAGCGCTGGACAGACAACAGTTAGATCCCCTGCCCCCGCCTATCGGGCACCCAATCGCCAGCCCACAGAGAAATACGCAGGTATAGAATAAGACAATCATTTCCATCCTCAAAAAGAATGGATCAGGTCTCTTATATAACCCATGTCTTTCTCCGGAACTTAGGAAGTAGGCAGGAGAAACATACATACACAAACATGAAGGTGCGCTACTATAATATGTGGTCGGGTAAATACCCTGATTTCCCTAAGTAGATGCACAGAACATTACACAACAATGTAACGATACAAATTTTGCCTCGAGTTATACATGATACTCACAAACCAGATAGGTGAGGCTAGCGCTGGCAGAATTGTCAGTACTCAAACCAAGGGGAATCACAGCGCTGGACAGACAACAGATCCCAGTTAAATTTGTATCGTTACATTGTTGTGTAATGTTCTGTGCATCTACTGTGGAAAATCAGGGTATTTACCCGACCACATATAGTAGCGCACCTTCATGTTTGTGTATGTATGTTTCTCCTGCCTACTTCCTAAGTTCCGGAGAAAGACATGGGTTATATAAGAGACGTGATCCATTCTTTTTGAGGATGGAAATGATTGTCTTATTCTATACCTGCGTATTTCTCTGTGGGCTGGCGATTGGGTGCCTGATAGGCGGGGGCAGGGGATCTAACTGTTGTCTGTCCAGCGCTGTGATTCCCCTTGGTTTGAGTACTGACAATTCTGCCAGCGCTAGCCTCACCTATCTGGTTTGTGAGTAAACTTTATATCACCTTCAAGTTGAGGACTACCTAGGGGAAAAACGGGAGGACCCCGAGAAAAAAATCTTGTTTGTGTCTGCTAACTGTACCTTTACCTCACTGTATCGCTTCTGTTTTACTACTCACTAACCAGATAGGTTAGGTTGGCGCTGGTTGATATGTACATTTCCCTTGGGGACTTTCTCCGCGCTGGCCGAACGTTTAGTTGGATCCCTTGCCCTTCCCTGTCGGGCGCCCGGTCTCCGGCTCACGGAGTGATACGCGGTTTTGGGGCGGGGCGATCGTGTGCATCCCTTGGGGATGTATATGTCGTCTTGTTGCGTGCCTGTGTGTTTTTCCGTGGGCTGGTGGGTGCCTGTCGGGTGGGGCTGGTGGCTCTGGCTGGTTGTCTTCCGCCCCTACCCTACCCCCCCCCCTTTTTTTCGCCCCCTTTCTCTCTCTCTCTCTCTCTCTCTCTCTCTCTCTCCCCCCCCCCTCTTTCTCTCCCCCCCCTACCCCTTTAACACTTCTCTCTAGCCCTCTTTCTCTCTTTACGCTTTTTCCTTTTCCCTTCTCCCCCTTCCTCCTTCCCCCCCCCCCCCCCGTCTCTCTCTCTCTCTCTCCCCCCCCCCCCCTTAATTTTTTTTTTTTGAGTTACCCTTGAAGACGGTTTCACAACTACCTACTCTCCACTTATACCAATATTCTCTTACTGATTTTGATTATTTGCTTTGTTTTAATGACTTATTACTTGTTGTGTACCGTGCTAAATGCTGGGTGTTTTCCCCGGGGTCCTCCCGTTTTTCCCCGAGGTAGTCCTCAACTTGAAGGTGATATAAAGTTTGCCTTCCGGTTGGTGTTTAGCAGGCTTTGTGTATTAGACACTCAGCCTACTTCGTGTCCAAGGGTACTCCCCGTTCGTTCTCTCTCTCTCTCTCTCTCTCTCTCTCTCTCTCTCTCTCTCTCTCTCTCTCTCTCTCTCTCTCGACTGAGTAAGTCGCACGTCAACATCGCTCCGTGTTTCAGAGACATTTGCGTTAGCAGTTCTTGTCTGTGATGTGCGATTTTTGGCAGAGTGTTTTGTGATGGTGTTTTCTCACGGAAATTAATTTTACAGTGATGTGGATCTCATAATCTGTGAGTTACAAACATTTTAATTTTCACAATAATTTCCCCCATGGGATGCTTGAATCGTATACGATGTACAGCCTCTTTGTGTGACGCTTGGCGCCAGCCTGGCGTTCCTACAACTAACAGTGGCCACCTGTGTTTGGTTTTGACATAAACATCGCTCATTCTCCATGACTGTTGCCTTCGCTCAAGATGTGTGTGATGCTTCCCAGCCCTTGACACTCGCTCTCGTCACGCTTGAGCGCGCCGGTTCAGTGGTAATCGACGCAGAGTAAACAAGATGGCAAGATTGGCCCTCGCTACGAGACAGCATCACCGCAGCGTGAAACTGTCCAGCTGCTACAGAATGCAGACCCCTCCCGTCTAATTTACTATCCCACCATCTTCCCAACACCACCACACCCTCCCCTCAGCCGTCCACCTTTCTTTCACCATGGGCCCTGTAACCCGAGCTGCACAAGCGAAATATGCCATCGACGCGTCAATAGAGCGCATACGGCACACGCTGGACCCTATCCAAAAGACGTTCCAGAGTGCAAAGCTGCCGTTGTGGAGATATGTTCTCTACACACGGTACATTACTGAATGCCCAACTGCAATCAACACGGACTGGTTTGATTATGAGGAAACAAACAACCAGTCCGCCATCATTTCAGTCCCCACTCCAATAGTTGGCCCCTCTACTCCCAATCTCTTCAAGACATTCCTTCAATTGTACCTTGAGTCGCGCAAGCTAATTACCATCACCCTCTACCATACAACAGGTACCGTGCTTGTACAGGGGATCGCTTGTCGGCAGTGGGTGGACGAGGAGTTTGACAAAATGAAAAGAATAGTCGCCATTATGTCTGATGAAGATATTGCATCATCCATTGAACCCGCCTTGACCTCCCAGTCATCCCCCCTACCTATTATCCCCCCATCTCAAGATGTACCCCACCCAGCTGAAAACCCAGAGGCCTACAACAACTGTAAGTCTAAACAAACTGGCCCCTCCTACAGCCTTCCCCTCCCTTGCGATCCATCCAATGGCCAGCGCCCAACTGAAGAGACCCCTTTGACTGACACCGTCACGTCAAACGTCACTATTCCCATCACGGCGGTGGATTCAAGGGATGAACGACGCGTGTCGAGTGAGGGCAGCGAAGAGCGACCCATCCCTTCGGGCACTGATATCATCAGTGTGCAACCAGCCTCCGGGTTGACCCCGCCCACTGACCACTCAACTGTTGACTGTGGAAATAATCACCCACAGCTCCGCCCACCAACGGGTACACCCGTGGCTATTGAAATCACCGATATCCCGGATAAGGTCAACGCAGCCCCTTTAACACCATGCGCCCTGGTTCCTCTGACTGAGAGTACGGCACTGAGACTCATCATCGCCCTGCAACATCAACTGGCCGAGTCCACAGCCGCCATCACCACTCTTCAGTCAGAGCTGCGTCAGTGCCGTACCGAGCTGCAGGGTGTTAGGAAGGAGTGTGCTGACCTCAGACAGGGGCACGACAACTTGGCATCCCTTGTTCTCGACAGCGAGGTAAAGGCCAAAAAGGAAATCAAGGCTACTGATACAGGACTGCGAGAGTTGATGAACACAACTACAGCAGGGATGAAAAACGACCACGCTATACTCGCCAAAAAAATGAGCAACCTCGTTTCCTCCAAAGACTGTCACGCAGGAAAGCTAGACGAAATCAACAAACGCCTTGACACTTTCGTTAGCCAGTCCATTGCGATAAAAAACCCTCAAGCTCGACAACCTTCCCCAGCACCCTCCACTTCTGCACCCTCCTCATTCCAACACAATCATGCTGACATTGTCAGCGTTGAATCCCTAGCCAACGTGTCAACATCAAACAGATTCCAGGGGTTGGGCCAGGATGATAATCAGTCTGCTGTCCTCCAGCCCCAAAATACCGACGGGATAAATGGACAGCAAACTTACAAGCAGCAGGACAGCATTATGACACCACTGGACAGACTCCGCAGAATGAAAATCCGCCCTGAGGTAAACACTCTTCTCATTGGAGATTCTGTCACCAAATTCATCGATGAGAAGAGGATGACGACTGCTGACTCTATGGTGCAGAATCTGTCAGTGTCAGGCCTCAGGGTGGATCACCTGGGTCAGTGGCTGAGTGCACAACCCCTAAACCCTAATATACGGACTGTCACCATCCACGTGGGCATCAACAGCTGCTGGGATGGGGCTGTCAGCCAACAGACCTGGCTCAAACTTTGTGGCCTGCTGTCAGCAAAGTTCCCCAAAGCCAGACTACAGATGTCTTCCCTCCTCCCGACACGTGGCAGCCATCATCCCCTACACCGACCTGCACACGACTCAAACAAAGCCCTCAAAACTGTTTGCAAACAGGAAAAGGTCACTTTTATCGACCACACATCAACTTTCCTGTCAAGCAGAGGTGCACCCAAGCAGGTCATGTATTATGATAAGCTGCACCCCAGCGACCACGGTGTTAGTGCACTGGCCCGGAACATACGACGCGCTGACCTGCCGCCGACGCCCCCAGGTGAGGGCAGACGGGCCGCACAGCCGAGCAGTGGCCACTCATCCGATCCGCGTCCTCTTCCCGGGTCACAGTACACTGGTGAGGACAAGCGTATTACGCAACACCACCAGCAACCCGGGCCTGCCCGCGCCGCTCTTGAGCCAGCCCCTGGTCAGGCCGCTGATAGGCGCGAGTCTTCTGCGACCAACAGCAGTGGCCTGGAGGCTTCTCGCAGGTCTCGAGCACACACCACCACCCCTCTGTGTCAGGAACAGACGCATAGTCGGCCGCTACAACTGTCCGCTGCTACGGAGTACCCTCCCTTACCATCTACTATGACAGCGAGCCATCTTTCAGCGCCTAATACCAGAGGATGGGAGAAGAGGGGATTAGCCCTCACTGCCTCCCCTCTTGATTCACATCAAGTTCAGGCGCTAAGTGTTAGCATTGCACAAGCCATATTGCAATTCTACTCACAGCAGTAACCCCCACCCCACCCCATTACCCTCCACCTCGCCGCACGCCCCCCCCCCTCCGCCCCCCCCCCCCCTTTTCGCCCCTCCCCCCTCCCCCGGTGTAATTAGGGAAGTTAGGGATGTTTGTTTGTTGTAGCGCAGACTGCATTATTTTGTTGGTTCGCGTTGTAGGACACTGCAAGCTGAACGTGGACACTCGTGTGTATTCAGTGCCAAGTGCCGTTCACATACATATGAATATATAAAACTGTCGTTTGCAACAGTGTTCGTGACTGCTCGGGTGGACAGAGTTTCTGCGTCATTTGATTTTTATTTTCTTTTAGGTTGTGTGCTATTTTTTCTCATTTGCATCCTCTATCAGGAAATAATAAGATTATGTGTCATCAACTTTTTTTTTTTTCGTGACACAAAGACGTCAGTGACTTGACCTTTATTGTTGATGAGAAAAAAACAACAACAACCAAACATTACAGGCCTAGCATCGTGTGTTTAGAGCGAGTGCTTACGACGTCCAGTGTAGTTCTTCACCACACAGATTAACCACACTGTATACGGAGTCGCTTGAAGGACTTTCTCTAGCGAGCTCTCAAGTCTCCTTGACGATATTTCCGTCAAAAGTGTGGACTATAGTTTTCAATGCTACTGTCTGTTTGTGTTAATATTCATTAGTTGCACGAATCGCAGCTACACAGACTCTCACTGTTACTTGTGACAATTGCTGAAAACTAATTTTCTCCGGATTTTAATCTTTTGTTGATTCGAGGTGTGTAGACATTGAAGAGTCCCAACGGACGTGTGTAAGCCTTCTGAAGGCCTATTCCCCTGCGTACAGTGATTACGCCTCTAGTCTTTGTTTATTGTGTTTATTGCACTTAGAATAGTTTAGTTAGTGATTTTTTACTTTTTATTTGTGTCATTATTATTATTTTCTATTTTGGCACGTGTTACGGATACATTCTGTTGATTTTCTTCTTTATTTCCCCCACAAACACATTGACTTTGCGTGAAATGAGTGGCGTAAAACTCAAGACGAAAGATCTCCGCATTGGTCATCTCAATATTTACCATCTTTGCAATAAGTTGCCTGACATATGTGTTTATCTAAATGGAGCAGACCCGTTTCATATTTTTGGACTGTCCGAAACACGTCTCAATTCAAATGTATCAGATATATCCATCCAAGTTCCTGGATTTACTGTCATGAGACGTGATCCTACGGCCCATGGACAGACAGGATTAGCTGCTTATGTTCACTCGTCTATTCAAGATTTTATACGTAGACGACATGATTTAGAAACCAAAGATGTTGAGTGTATGTGGCTTGAGCTGAAGGCCCCCCAATCTCCATCATTTCTTATTGGCCTTCTGTACCGCAACCCTGCTGCGAACTTTGAGTGGTATGATGATTTCCTTAGTATGTGTGATAAAGCTTGTAATCCCAACTCCAATGTCATCCTCATGGGAGACTTTAACATAGACATGCTAAAGCCTCACCATGCGTGGGACTCTACGTTAACGTTGTTGGGTCTGCAACAGTTAATCACTTCACCCACACGGATCACACAAACAACATCCACACTCATAGATCATATATACACAACCAAGCCAGAGTCTGTTCATAATGTGTCTGTCGGTAACCTTAGTATCAGCGACCACTTTCCCATCCGCTGTACGTGGTCTACTAAACTCCCTAAAGCAAAGAAAGGATGTCATACGTATATCACCTATCGCTCCTTTAAAAGTTTTAATGAAAGCGAGTTTCTGTTTGATCTTAACAGCGCACCTTTTGATGAAGTATTTAGTAAATCTGACCCTGACAGCGCTCTGTCTGTTTGGTATACCATCTTTCTTAAGATCTTAAATAAACATGCGCCCCTGCGGAGGAGACGCGTCAAACACGCATCACTCCCGCCGTGGCTTACTCAAGACATCATTCAAGCCATGAGGGTGAGAGATGATCTGAGACAGCAGAAGTGCTTCACTGAATTTAAGCGTGAGCGTAATCGCGTAAAATCTCTTGTGCGACAGGCTAAAAAATCTTTCATTGATCGCTTGATTAAACAAGACAAAGACATGTCCACGCTCTGGCGCGCTATGGCCGTAGTGACTGGAGGCAAGTGTAATACATCTCCTTTAATCCCTTCTGATCTGACTGCAGACATGTTTAACGACCATTTCCTCTCAGTTGCAGAGTCTCTTGTCCCTTCAGAAGCAAGTTCTCAGCCCTACTCTTACTCAGACAGACTAGTTGACTTTTGTAGAACGCGAACTGCAGGATCTGATCCTTTCGTGATTCCACCACTGGCAGTGCACGAAGTCGGTAGGACAATTAGTTCAATGAAGAATAAGAAATCGTCCGGGCCAGATGAAATCAGCCCCAAAATACTTAAATTAGCTATTCCTTATGTTATTGAAACAATTACCTTTATTTATAACTTGTGCATTCAAACGAATATTTTCCCAAAGGAACTTAAAAAAGCCAAGGTTATACCCCTCCCGAAAACAAGAGATATGACTGATGTTAACAACTATCGCCCCATCTCACTATTGTCCATCCTTAGTAAACCACTTGAACGGCATATCCATAAACATCTCTTGGAATATTTAGAAAATCATACATTAATCCACCCCCTTCAGTCGGGATTCAGACCAAAGCACAGCTGTCACACGGCCCTAGCACGTCTAACTGATGTGTGGCTACGCTCAATAAATCAGGGCGAATTTACCGGCGCTGTATTTATTGACTTACGAAAAGCCTTTGATCTTGTGGACCATAAACTTCTACTTTCCAAACTAAATGTGTACTTTGGTAGTTCGTTTGGCAATAAATGCATTTCTTCCTCAAATAACTACAGCCAGAAATCTCTTTACCACCATGGCACAACTCCTCTTTTCGCCTCATATCTTAGCGACAGACAGCAGCGCGTCATGGTCAATGGATCATACTCTTCAAGCGGATTAGTAACACGGGGAGTTCCCCAGGGTTCAGTCCTAGGGCCTCTTCTGTTTTGCCTCTTTATAAATGACCTGCCGCTATATTTGACTAGCGACAAAATTTCATGTGATTTATTCGCTGATGACGCCACAATTCACACCCCGGACAAGAATATTGATTCTTTAAATGGCCGTTTGCAGCAGGGTTTGAACGAAATTTCCACTTGGTGCGCAAACAATGAAATGATTTTAAATCCTTCCAAAACGGAATGCATGACGATAGCAACCCGTCAGAAGCACCAGCTCAAGCCACTTACACTCAGCCTGACTATCCATAATGACATCGTTAATCAGGTCACGGAACACCGATTACTTGGTGTAATTGTTGATGACCAGATGAAGTGGCAATCGCACATAAATGCTGTATGTAAAACTGTTGCTAGAAATGTTTTTATGCTTTCAAAGTTGAAGTACTTTATCGATGTTGATGCCCGCAAGTTATTTTACAATGCACATGTCAAATCCCACATCGATTATGCGTCCACGATATGGGATGGCAGCGGTGACATACACTTGAAGAGGCTTAACTCCCTGCATCGGAGAGCAGCGAAACATATCCTGCCTGATTCAGCCCTAACAACTGACGAAAGACTTGAAAAACTGAAAATGCTACCTCTTAGCAAGCATCACCTCTTAAACAAGGGTGTGGTTATGTATAAAATCTGGAATGAGATTCACCCAGAATATCTTTGTAAGCTCTTTACCAAGGCAAGTTCAGGTTATTCTACTTCAAGGCGAAACTTTATTACACCTCGCCCAAGGATAGATCTATTTAAAACCAGTGTATCTTTCTCAGGCGCATCTTTCTGGAACACACTGCCTACATGTATAACACACGCTAGCTCCCTCTCCTCTTTCAAGGAATGCCTCCTCAAGTACTTGTCTGCTGATACATAATCTACCACAAGTATCCGTATCAAACATGTGCTCATCGTATAATCAGTGCATTCTGCCGTATGGTTTGTCCATACTAATAATAATCGCCTAATTACATAATTCAAGTTTCTATTATAATCCAAATAATTTTTGCTGTCTGAAGTGAATTTTCACTATGATCCAAATGATTTGCTTCGTATATAGGTCAAGTTATCATTAGCGCGTGGCTGTGTGTGCGCGCGAGCGAGTGTATGTGTCAGTGTGCGCGCGTTGTGTGTACTTTCTGTTTTTCGTTTGTTTTGTATGACCGAATGAATGAATGAATTTTGTTTAATGTCTCTTCATGTTTCTCCTAATTTTTCTTTGTGTAATTTGGTACTATTAGTATTACAATTATTATCCTGTGTTTGTAGAGTAGCAACGGCAAGTATGAAAAATGGCACACGTGCTAATTACTTCATCCGTTGAGAAATAAAGTTTCATTTCATTTCATTTCATTTCATTTCATTTCATTTCATTTCATTTCATTTCATTTCTCTCTCTCTCTCTCTCTCTCTCTCTCTCTCTCTCTCTCTCTCTCTCTCTATTTTGGGCCCTTTTCTATTCATACTATTTATTAATGATCTACCGTTGCATATCACTAATTCTGACGTTAATTGTAATCTATTTGCTGACGATACGAGTCTTCATGTTTCTGGCAAAAAAACGACGGACATTAGCCATAGTTTACAATGCAGTCTCAATGAGGTATCTGACTGGTGTAGACAGAACCATATGGTTCTTCACCCAGCAAAAACAAAGAGTATCTTAATCGCCACGCGGCAAAAACATCAACGCCGACTACAGCCATTCAATTACAATTAAACGCTGAACCTGTTGTACAAGTCACTGAGCGTAAATTCTTAGGAATACATGTTGATGATCAACTGTGCTGGGAGACCCATATAAATGCTGTTTGTAAGACCATTGCTAAAAACACTTTCTTATTGTCCCAGCTTAGACATGTAACGGATACAAATACCCGTAAATTGTTTTTTCATGCTCATATAAAGTCCCATGTTGATTATGTCTCCACAGTGTGGGACGGCTGCAGTGATGTCCACATGAAGAGATTAAACTCCATATACAAAAGAGCTGTAAAAATGATAGATAGACGCCCCATCCCTACCACAGACAAATTTAGATATTTAAACATTCTCGGTCTGCGTCAGCAACTTACATTAAACAAATGCGTCTATATGCATAAGATACTGAATAATATGACACCCCAGTATCTAACCACTAAATTTATATCTCACCAAGAACGTGAACGGACCTCAAGAAACAATACCTTACCCCTACCACTGCCAAGAATTGACCTTTATAAAACTAGTATATCATTCTCTGGTCCGTTTGCTTGGAATTCCATCCCTGCACATTTGAAAACCATTACCTCACCAGGAAGTTTTAAAACAAAACTTTTTGATTACCTGATGAGTCAGACTTAGTACGTTTCTCAGGTACTGTAATATTTCCTGTACCTCACGTATTTTATACAGATGGTTTTTATATGTGTGTGCGCGTGTGTGTGTGTGCTCGTGTTTGTTTGTGCGTGTGGGTGTATGTGTGAGCGGCGCGCGTGCGTGCGTGTGTGCATGTGTGTGTGATGAGTATTATTATTTTTTCTGTATATAATGATGCTATTGGGTTTTGTATGTACATATATATTTTATAGTTTCCCTTCTTTTTTATCCTGTAGATGTTAGCAACGGCAAGTTTGTAAAATGACGATTTGTTTTCTGTCAAAACTTTTTACCGTTGAAAAATAAAGTTTCATCATCATCATCATCATCATCATCATCATCATCATCATCATCATCATCATCATCATCATCATCTCTCTCTCTCTCTCTCTCTCTCTCTCTCTCTCTCTCTCTCTCTCTCTCTCTCTCTCTCTCTCTCTCTCTCTCTCTCTCTCTCTCTCAAACCCCACCCGGGTCTGCCCTGGGGGACTTGGGTGGGGTTAGGTATTTTTTAGTTCTCAGGGTCACCCTGGTCAGCCCCACAGGGTGGGTTTTTCTCTCTATTCTGGGGCATGTGTTTCTGTCTACCCTTTGTCCATTCACCTGTATTTGCCTTTTAAAAACTCTCCCTACTGTCTGCACTGCCTGTAGCTCTTGATATTGGATGTGTGTTGCTAAATGGTCTTAGCTTTATTTAGGCCTCATGTGTTCGGTTTATTTAACGTATTTGACCGGCTGGCGACATACATTCAATGTTCTGTTTTTTTTTTTTCACAAGCAGTGCAGGCACGTCCTGAGAAAGCCTTGTTGCTGTCGGGACGTTAAGCAATGTACAATCAATCTCTCTCTCTCTCTCTCTCTCTCTCTCTCTCTCTCTCTCTCTCTCTCTCTCTCTCTCTCTCTCTCTCTCTCTCTCTCTCTCTCTCTCTCTCTCTCTCTCTCTCTCTCTCTCCTACCACTCAGTAAACAATTGGAACTTAATAGATGCTTACTTGTGCAAAAAATTCTAAACGATGCCGCCCCTCCCTATCTCCGTGAGCTGTTTTCCCACACGAATAGAGAGAACACGAGGAACAGCTTACTCCATCTCCCAAAACCGAGAATCGACATCTTCAAATCTAGCATATCATTTTCCGGTGTTAAGTTATGGAACAACTTGCCCTCTCATTTAAAGTCTATTTCAAAGTTATCTATTTTCAGAGCTCGCGTCCATAAATATCTGCTGTCGATGTGAATGTTCTATTTTTCTGCTTAGTATGTTGCTCCAGCACAGCAGATTGCTGCAGATTATGTAATAGTTTGACTGTCTGCATTAACATGTCAGGTTCATACACGTATATATATTGTTTTAATTCTTTTTGTATTTTATTTTTTATTATTTTTTTTTTTCTTTCTGATGGAGGGGGGAAGGGGGGGGGGTATGGGTACTTATATATATTTTATCTTCTGCTGTATCGTCTGATGTATTTTTATATGTGTAGATTAGCAGGACAGTTTGGAAGATAGGCATTGCTATGCCTAAAACTTTTTATCCTGAATAAAAACGTTTCATCATCATCATCATCATATCTCTCTCTCTCTCTCTCTCTCTCTCTCTCTCTCTCTCTCTCTCTCTCTCTCTCTCTCTCTCTCTCTCTCTCTCTCTCTCTCTCTCTCTCTCTCTCTCTCTCTCTCTCTCTCTCTCTCTCTCTCTCCACGCCCCTTCACATTTCGCCGACCAAGGACACGCCAGGCCGCACATCGCGTCACAAGTGGACTTCCCCAGCATACCGCAGGCTAGTGGGTACGTACCCGCCGGTCACCCGTTTGCTGCGCCCGCCACAAGCCCCCGAGGGTGGGAACAATCAGGATTAACGGGCAACCCTAGCCACGATTCAGCCCAGGCCATGCAGATCATCGCCCAACTACTGCTGCCTTTTCTACCGAAGTACTAATTGTCGGCTAATCACTTGTAATGCGTGTGAGCGTTGCTTGTGAGTATCCGATACACTATCCCTTAGCCTTAAGGGTGTAGGGGGGGGCTCTGGATAGAGGTAGCACCTTTGCTGTTCGGCAGCTGCGTCCTACATAGGACGGACGGGCATCACTGGTCCTCATCCATCTCCTTAATCTCTCTCGTGTTGGCTCCAAGCGCCACACCCTGGCAAACCACCTCAGCTGGTGGGCTAAACCACGTGAGGGGATGGTGTTCACATTGCACCACTAGGCGGATGAGCTGTTTCTGACAGCCAACGGCTAGAGGACGGAGGAGATCAGGTTGGATCCAACGGCCAAATGTGGGAGAGTAAACCCTTCAAATCAGGAGTGGAGCCCCGAAGGCAGACAGTTGCCTGTATTCACGCACTGTTCTGGCAGCTCCTGCAGCCAAACTGGTGCCAAACGTACTGCTTTGCATTCCTTTGGATACATCAGCAAGGCCGAGAGGGGGATCTTGACGACTGGGCACCCCTTGATCTCCATACACTTTGCCCAGGCTTGCGCCCTGGAGAGGTCACTCCAGTGACTGACCCAGCAAGCGCATACACTCCATTGTCTTCCGAGACAGGATGCCAAACAATCCCTTAGCCTTGATAACTGGAAATACTAATTATCGGTTACTCATTTGCAGCGCGCATGAGCGCTGCACGTGACTATCTGGTAATAATCCAATATCTATACCCCTCATTTGTCTTGATAAAATCCGAAATAGTAATTACTGGTTACTCATACGCGGCGCGCATGCGCGTTGCTTATGACTATCTGATAATTATGTAATGTTAGTTGTGTGCACACGAAGAGACGTTAACCGCGTTGGAAGTTTGAACGGTGCCTTTATCTCAGATTACGACTGGACACTTGATTATAGTTTGTGACTATCATCAGACTTTTCCTATCGGAACATTTCATTTTGCCTTTTTATGTCGTTAGTGTGTGCGCACGGTCGTGCCTCTTGACAAGATTAGACTGTTGGCCAGTGGTGACTGTTGCAGGCTGTGTTGCTAATGACATTGTCCACAGGTTTTGGTGTACAAGGCACTATCCATATGATAAAGTCACAGGTCTTACAGCGTGTGGACTAACGTGATTGTGACTTAATTATTGAAAAGCGCAACGTGTGACTTAGTTTGTGCGCTGTGCCACATCTATACTAAGAATCAGAGGTCACTTAAAACCTCTGCACTCAAACCGCTGGGCGAGTGGAAAATAGTCTTTTCCGCTGGCTCTGTGGTATAGATTGTGCAGATTCGTTGACATTATCAGCGCAAAACTGGACATTACCTTGTTTGCAGTGAAAACGCGCAATTGCTTTAATTTGTTTTCTTGCACTGTCAGTTTATCAAATTATTTTGTGTAGTTCTGTTTGACGGTTCACCTTTACCTATCCGGTTTGTACTGTGTGTATGATTGTTACTTTTGTGTGTGTGTGTTTCTTTTGTGTTGTGAGACAGTTTGCATTCTTTTTGTGTTATAATTTTTTATGCCTGTGCTAGCCTCAATGGCGAAAGCGAGCATAAGGGAATGTACCTTACGTGTAGGCCATCTTAACGTGTTTCATCTTTACAATAAGATACCTGACTTAGCTTGTTTTCTTAACAATCCCACACCGTCACCGTTTCACTTGTTTGGCGTCACTGAGACACGCTTGAGCTCGAACATCAGTGATGAAGCCATAGTATCCCTAACTTTTCTGTAATCAGAAGAGATCCTTCCTCCCCAGGTCAAACAGGCATTGCCGTCTACATCCACCAGTCTATTCAACACTTAGTCCGTAGACGGCAAGATCTAGAAGCCGCAGATGTTGAGTGCGTGTGGATTGAAGTAAAGCGTCCTTTTTTGGCTCCATCATACGTAGGCTTCTTGTACCGTAACCCGGCGGCTGACTTTAGTTGGTACGACCATTTCACCTGTAACTTAGATAAAGTCTGTAAAGTAAACGTCGACATCATTCTAATGGGTGATTTCAATATCAATTTACTGAAACCCCACACCGCGTGGGAAACAACATCTTCCTTATTTGGGCTGGTGCAGCTGGTGCAGTCACCCACTAGGATTACTGCTGATAGACCATATTTATACCAATAAACCTAAATCTGTGACTGACGTTTCTGTTCCCGACTTGAGCATTAGCGATCATTTCCCTGTAGTGTGTAACTGGGCTGCGCAAATTCCAAAGACTAAAAAGAAAGGTCATATCACCGTAACATATCGCTCTTTTAAACATTTTAACCAAAACGCATTTTTACATGATCTTAGTAATGCGTGCTTTGACTCAGTAACCGAGAACAACGACCCAGAGGTTGCTCTATCTGCATGGTACAGCATTTTCCTTGGGGTACTCAACAAACACGCACCCCTCAGGGAGAGGCGTGTCAAAAAGATTACAAAAGAACTGATGCAGGCCATGGAGTTTAGGAACACCCTCAGGAGAGAAAAGAAGTTTGACAAGTTTAAAAAGCAGCGTAATCGCGTCAAGTATATGTTACGTGAAGCGAAAAAAGCCTTTGTAAGAAATACTATTAAAAACAACAAAGACAGGTCTGCTATTTGGCGCGTCCTGAATTCCCTTACCCGAGGCTCTAGTGCATCCACGGTAATCCCTAGTGATCTATCCGCTGACATGTTTAATAATCACTTCCTGTCTGTTGCTGAAGTTTTCTCAACACAAGGAAGTGTCAATGATAAGTGTTTCGATATTTTAATTAACTACTGCAATCAGAAGACTGTGACTCCTTTTAGCATTCCATCGATTGCAATACATGAAGTAGGTAAAGTCATAAGTAGTCTCGCGAACAAGAAGTCATCAGGCCCTGATGACATAAATCCTAAAGTTCTGAAACTATCCCTACCTTACATTGTTGAATCGCTGACATACATCTACAACCTATGTCTCCATCAGTGTGTATTTCCTACACAGCTTAAACTTGCAAAAGTAATTCCACTACCGAAATCCAAGGACAGGGGAAATCTGAATAATTATAGACCGATTTCGTTACTGTCCGTGTTAAGCAAACCTCTCGAGCGACATGTACACAAACATTTGTCTCATTATTTAGAGACAAATAATATGCTTCATCCCTTCCAGTCTGGGTTTCGTCCGAAGTATTCCTGTCATACAGCGCTAAGCAGACTTGCAGATAAGTGGTTATCTAACGTAAACAATTCGCAACTAACGGGTGTTATTTACCTTGACTTTAAGAGGGCGTTTGACCTGGTTAACCACGACACTCTGATAAGCAAACTTAGTCATTATTTAAAAAAACGTCTCAGCAGTTTCCTTCTTTAGTTCATATCTAAAGGGAAGAAAGTAAAAAGTTGTAGTTAATGGATCACACTCTGAAGTGAAGGAGGCTAATTTTGGAGTACCTCAAGGGTCAGTGTTAGGCCCCCTTCTATTTTGTTTATACATCAACGATCTGCCTCTTCACCTAACGTCAGAATCTGTCGAATGTGACTTGTTTGCTGACGATACGTCAATCCACACGGCAAATAAAAACCTTAATGTGGTTGCAGATGACTTGCAACAGAGCCTTGATGAGGTGTCCACTTGGTGTGAACGTAACTCGATGAGTATCCATCCAGCAAAAACTAAGTCAATGGTAATTGCGACACGCCAAAAACACCAATTAAGCCCCCTTTCACTTGATTTGTCCTTCGAAGGCAATTCTATTGAGCAAGTGTCTGAACACCGCCTCCTTGGAATTATCATAGATGATCAGCTCAAATGGCAGGCACACACACATAAAGTGTGTAAAACTGTTTCAAGGAACATTTTCATGCTGTCCAAACTGAAGCACTTCACTGACTTTGAAACCAGAAAATTATTTTATTATGCACATATTCAGTCCCACATTAATTATGCTTCGACGGTGTGGGATGGCTGCAGAGATGTACATTTAAAAAGACTGAACTTCTTACACAGAAGATCAGCGAAATTAATTTTACCTGATCCTACTTTGATAACGGATGATAAGATTTACAAAGCGGGACTTCTTTCTCTCAAAAAGCAGTTTGCATTCAACAAAGGTGTTCTCCTTTTTAAGATTCGGAATGACAACACTCCGGAATATCTAACCCAGCTGCTAGTCCGGTCACAGTCTCGCTATGGCGATACAAAAAGCCTATATGTAGTACCCAAAACCAGAATAGACTTATTTAAAACAGTCTAGCATTCTCGGGGGCGACTTTATGGAATTCTCTTCCATCCCACACGAAGACCACTCCAACGGTATCATGTTTCAAGAAAAGTCTTTTTGAACATTTATCTTCGCAGCCATAACTATCTTCAAGCTTTGCTTTCTATACGTAGATATCATTGTTAGTAATGTACCCATTCTACTGCTGTGTATGTATAGTGCTGCTGTGTTGTTGCTTTCTTTTTTTTTCTTCTTTTCCCCCTTACCATTGCTCCAACTCCCCCAACACACCGTAGGCGTTCGTCCTATACATGTATTAATGTAATGTAATTGTTGTGTTGTAGATGTAGCAACGGCAGATTTGAAAAATGGCATTGCCTCTGGCATTGTTAATATCTTTACCGTTGTAAAATAAAGATTCATTGATTCTCTTTCTCTTTCTCTGGCCTCACCTACAGGCCTTTTTTTTTTTTGCTCGCTCCTGCACGTGCTTGCACACACTCTTGTCTCTCGTGTTCAGGTTCTTTCCGAGTCTCTCTCTTACGCTTTTTCGTTGACGTCATTTTTACTTTTTCCACACTTTTGTTCTTCCTTTTCTTTTATTTTACGTCACCTCCTTCAGTTGCCACATTCCTTCTGCCAATGAAGATAAGTAGCGGCTAATCTCTCTGTTTGTTTGTTTGTCTATTTTGACAAAGGGTATTATCCCGAAATATTAATAAATTGTGTTCTCGTCTTTTCTAAGCGTGTTTCTTTCTCCGTTGGGTACTTCTTAGCTGTACATCATGTTTCGAGACATGTTTGTTTTTGTTTTTTCCATGCCATCTGGCTATGTACGAAGGTGGGAAGTACATGTGTCCTGACCTAGCTGAAGTTGCTACAGCTATTCTATTAAAACTATCGGTGTAAAAGGCAAATAGAGGTATGTTGACATTCCTTTTTTTTTTTTTTTTGTTTTTTTTTTTTTTTGTTTGTTTGTTTGTTTGTTTGTGTGTATGTTTGTTTGTTTTTTAATGTTGCAAGACAAAAGCATCTTTCTTTGGCAGCATGCGTGTTCTCGGTATCACTTCTATGTCACAAATTGGCCCCCTTTCCCCAAGCAAGACTCCACACATCAATACAAACACACAAAGAAAATTTTTTTTCTTGTATGCGATCTTCACTATCTCCCACATAAATACTAAGTAGGATGTGTGCTAATTGTGGTATACAGCCAATCTGAGTTTTGTAATATTGATCCCAAAATAATGAGCCTGTGGTACCGAGTTTTGTAGAATGACCCAATACACTCGCCTAGCTCTCAGATCTGCATAATATCCTGTGACTGTCACCTACCCCAGACTAGACTGGAGCATTCCTGCAGAGGATAAAATGACTAAGCATGGTGTGGTGGTAGAATGGGAGCATTTTGAACGGGTCCACTAGAACATAAATCTCACAAGTTGTACACGTTAAATACTCGACAAATAATGGCGTATCAACATATCCCCTCGAAAGATGTAATACGATGCGCTATGTAAAGCACAAACTCACTCGCCAGACATTTAGTGTTGTCCAGGTAGTAGCTGGCGTTACAGCCACATACTCCCATGCCACCCGTCATGTTGACGCACGCCATGTTACCTGCACATGTCGTGTCCCCTGTGCAAAAACCGCCTGGGCCGACTGGAACAGAAATGAAACAAAACAACATGATAATAATTTCATTATAATCACTAATTTCTAAACAGTTCCAACCAACCAACCAACCATGACAGTGGCTCAAAACGCAGGAAACTGAATAAAACACGTACATGAAACAAAGGAAGTACATTCTCCTGGTGCGCTGGGTCAGGTTACCTATTGCTAAAGTCTCGGAATTTTGTATCGTTTGTAACTGAAATTTAAATTAAGCTGGAACGAAACTGGTACCAAAGAAGTTGGAGGTAAAGAGATGCTAAAAATGAAGACAGAACCCCCGGGAGTTCCACCGCATCAAGGGTGACACTGCGTCGAAAGTAGCAAAACACACACTGATGGTAGTTATTTTATTAGGAAGGACAGAAACATCACGCTCTGCTCCAAGATCAGACTGATGTGCTCCTTCGTCCTCTCAGTGTTCTTGTATGCCTGTGAGTCATGGACCCTCACAGCAGACCTTGAAAGGAGGATAGAAGCCACTGAAATGAGATGTTTTCGAAGGCTGCTTGGCATTTCATACAGAGATCACATCACGAACGAGGAAGTGGGAAACAGAATCCGGCAAGTCATCGGGCCCTATGAAGACTTATTAGCCATTATGAAAAAAAAACGCAAACTGGAGTGGTATGGGCATGTCACGCGTTCAGCAGGGCTTGCCAAAATAATCCTGCAGGGCACTGTGCAAGGAGAACGAAGGAGAGGAAGACAGAGGAAAAGATGGGAGGACAATATCTCAGAGTGGACAGGACTGAGGCTGGACGATACGCTAAGAATGGCAGAGAACAGAGAGGATTGGAGGGAGCTGGTTGCCAAGTCATCAGTGGTGCCGCAACGGTCGGCAAGACTACGGGATATAGATAGACAGATAGATAGATAGTCACAACACACCAAAGTCCGGATTTTCAACTCAAACGTAAAAGCAGTTCTCCTATATGGAGCAGAGACTTTGAGGTTGACAAAAACCACAGTCAACAGAGTACAGATCTTCATAAACAGTTGCCTTAGAAGAATCTTGAAAATCCACTGGCCAGAGAAGATCAGCAACGTCAGACTCTGGGAGAGAACAGAGCAGATAACAGCAGAGAATGAAATTGGGCGAAGAAGATGGGGATGGATTGGTCACAGTCTGAGAAAGACAGTTTCCAGTATCACTAGGCAGGCATTGTCATGGAACCCCCAGGGAAAGAGGAAATGAGGCAGGCCGAGAAACACCTGGCGTCGAGACCTCCAAGCAGACATCAAGAGACTGGGAACCACCTGGAGTAAAATCGAAGAAGAAGCACAGGACAGGAGTCGCTGGAGGTCTCTCGTCGACGGCCTATACCCTGGGAGGGATGACAGGCGTAAGTAAGTAAGTAATAATAGCTTGCTTTTTCGTATACGGTATTTACATAAGCCTACAGTTTGTCTCGGATGTCGGGTACAACTGTGACCTGTATGCCCTAGGTGTGAAAATCAGACAATGTTCTGCACCACTTTTTAGGAGTCATTTGTAAAACAGCTAACATAACTTTAATTTTCTTTTACGAAAAAAACTACCTTCTCATTAATAATAATACCCGCATGATTTTTCATATACAGTGTTTGTATAAGTTGGTTGGTTGTACATTGCGTAACGTCCCGACAACAACAAGACTTTCTCAGGACGTGCCTGCACTGCTTTTGAAATATAAACTAAACGGAATATTGAATGTGTGTCGCCAGCCGGTCTAATACGCTAAATAAACCTAAGACCATTTAGCAACACACGTCCAATATCAAGAGCTACAGGCAGCGCAGACAGTAGGGAGAGTTTGAGAAAGGAAAATACAGGTGAATGGACCAAGGGTAGACAGAAACACATGCCCATGAATAGAGGGGGGAAAAACACCCTGTGGGGCTGACCAGGGTGACCCTGGAAACTAAAAAGTACTTAACCCCACCTAAGTCCCCCAGGGCAGACCCGGGGGGGGGGGGGGGGGGGGAAATGTTTGAATAAGCCTGCTGTTTGTCCCGGCCCTGGGGTAGGATTAGGTCAAATTGTGACCTGTAAGCCCTAGGCGTGAAAATCAGCAAGAACATTGCGAAGTTAATTCTCTAATACGTAAAATGTTAGTACTGCGATGAGTGACGTATAACATCGAGTCGTCACTATGAACAAAGCGTCGTGGGACTAATGAAGCCATGACGTGAAACTTGAAGTGACGTCATTTTGCTGCTCGTGCTATTATTCCTCTTCAGAATAGCTATGCTACGCCAGACCACAGAGATTACGATTGGCGGGAATCGCCGTGTGTCCGTCTTTATTTCTGTGTGCCAGTGTGTGTGGATCAGAGGGTGGGTTAGAGTAGGAGATGGATTCCTGTCGCTACACAAGCACACAGAGCGTACTAATGGCGGGAAGCGCCGTGTGTCCGTCCTTATTTGTGTGCGCCGACGTGTGTGTTGATCAGGGGTTGGCTTAGAGAGGAGGGAAATGGATCAGCATTATAAGCCTAAAAATATGAACAACCCTGAATGTTCCTGAAAGATAAACGCATGTGAGCTCCAAACAATACGGGAGACTTTGGGATGAAATCCTCATCTGTTTAGCCCTTTATATGCAAATGATGCAATTTTGTTACATCAAATTTTTTACCCTTTATTATGCCCAGATGGGGGTTTGTGTACCCTCTAAATTTTACGTCTTGAGGTCTACAGACCCTTCAAGCTGTAGTGAAAACAGGAGCCCTCAGTGAAGAAACACGATAAAAATTGCGTCATGGCTAGCTACGCTAACCGCGCTGTTAAAGGTACATATGGCGGGAAGCGTGTGTGTGTGTGTGTGTGTGTGTGTGTGTGTGTGTGTGTGTGTGTGTGTGTGTGTGTGTGTGTGTGTGTGTGTGTAGACACGAGTATCTCCGGTGTTTGTGTATGTACTGGCCTAAAACTTTAGGAAATGGTTTGATTAGGAAGTATTTCGGTGAGCCTCTGATCATATTTTAAATGGTAAACTCGTTAAACAGACAAATTGCCGTTTATATAAAGTCGTTTGACCCGCATTTGAGTCCGTAATTTTCGTTCTATTCACTAGAAGTTTAGCTAGCTTGCAGATAGACATTGGATAAGTTCGTTAGCCAGCTTTTTACCTTTCAACATTTTCGTAAAAAGTAATTCACTGCAGATTTTTTTTTAAAGTTAGACTATTCTCGACTTCTAGAGAAGGATCAGACAATGACGGTGACGTAAAGGCGCCAAACATGTCAATGTTGCACAATGTTCCGACCTAAACTGTCGCAAAGCACTAGATTCCAGTGATATACAATGTTTCTGAATTGACATCAAATTCGTCACTGACCTGCATCACTAGTACTGTAACTTTGACAGGCTATTCATATTATCCATGCAGGCCGGACTAAGGACAAAGTCTGTAAAACTTTAAGACACGCGACTCAAATGATTGACAAGAATGTTGAGGGATTTATAGCCTACTTTGTCCGTTTCGCTTAAGGTTGTAGGACACACCTCTTTCGCGCATCTTTTCTGCGCATTTAGATACCGCTATCTTGCGTCTGCCGTGACCTGAGACTGGAGTTCACCGGAAAAAAAACCGCCGTACGTCAGGTCGTATTGCAAACAAGCTCAATTTATCGATAATTGATAAAAGAGATATACTGTCTGAAATAGGTGTGTACGCTGACTGTTTCTATGCGTAAAATGTTTTGTTTCCTCAGAAATAAGATACTTTTGCATAAGTTGCGACAAGTCATCGAGCGTAAGGCATAACCTGCGTAATAGCGCCAAGCAACACGCAATTTCGGAATCTGAAGTTTAAAAAAAAAGAACGGGCCAACCAAAGACGGGAAGCAGTCTACGTGGCAGCCAGGAAACCAACAAAATCTCTTCAGACATCAGCAACGAAAAGGTAAACTAAATTAGAAAAAAGGGTGGTGGTGTTTGCTAAGCGATTAGAACACGAGGTACTAGCAGAAGCAAACTGTCGTAATATAAGTGGCATATCTCACTGGTTCAGCGTCCAACCCTTTTATGCACCGCCGTGAGATATCACCTGCACGGCGTAAAAAAAAAACCCCATAGCTAACTGTCCGTGTATGCATGGAAATTTAAGTCCCCACAGTACTAGTGCCGTCGTCACTGCCTACCTGCAATGAAGAAGACTACATTTTATTGTGGGTTGAGAATGGGGGGGGGGGGGGGGGGCATTCCGGCCATGTCAGTCACCACCTAGAAGTAGAACATTTCCATACATTTTTGGAGAGCCTTTACTAATAAGTGGAGGGTATGTAGTCGACATTGTAGTTATATTAAACCAGTGCCAGTGCTTATTATCTAGGAAAACGTACTGTGTGTAGAAAAAAGTCCTGCTAAGGGAGAATTTGGCATTATGAACCTCTAACTCAGTAACTGCTTCCAGTACTTAGTAACTTAATTTGCTCATCCATTCCCTTGCTGTCTTATAAAGGCTATATTACAGATTAGGATATAAGTCCAGCATTTTTTTTTTTTGTTTTGTTCAAGGATGGTGCCAGAATAGCTTGGCGGATGAGACGCCGATCGATTTTGGCACCACCCTTGAACTATCATAGTCACATTTATGTCAAGCAGTGGGTGTATCAGGAGTAAAAGGGTTACCTAGTACTTTATATGTATGTATGTTAAATTAAACCTACGCTACTTTGACTGAAACCCTAATATTTGTTGACTACCATTTTGGATGACCTTGGAATGTGTGATATATGCTTATTTATTTTTTCATTGTATGATTGCGGTTTGTATCAAAGTTTTTGCAATTTCCCTATCAAATTTAATTTGGCACAAGGGTAGCTGATGATGAAATCTTCCTCATCCTATAGATACTAATTTGGTCGACTCCTTACACAGGTCAAGAGTCACAGAAGGTTGACAAACTTTAGAAAAATGCATAATTGTAATTTGTAGAGAAAATACAAATGTCACTAGTACAAAAGCAAGCCTTTATGTTGAGACTTGTGACACTTATGTCAGCTACCTCAGTTTTGAAAAGGTCACACAGTTTATACTTATATGTGAATTAGTTATGCACATGAGGCGTACAGACTTTGCAATTCTTGTTTGTTCTTTGCGGTGTACACAGTTTATGTCACATTTATTTTGAAAGTAATAATCTGCTCCTGCATTTAGTTCACACAAAGTGAAATTATCATGCTGCCGAACAACACAGTAATACTAATAATCGTGTATTTCATTTCAGGCCAATACTGCTGTTGACCTCTCACTGTGGAGTCTCAGTACTCTCACCCAGAGGACTTACTTGCTAACAAGCGCATAAGTATGACGCCTACACCAAGGCCACAGCTCAAGTGAAGTGAAGGAAGGCGACACGTATTCTCCTGGACTCAAGGTAGATCATACCGGTAGATCTGTGACTAGAATCAGGTGCAGAACAAAACACAACTATGGTGTGATTGTGAATGAACACATCATACTGTAATGCTTTCTGTCATTGGCTCATGTGTGCAGCAAGTGTGAGGCTATGTTCTGGGCCATTCATCGTCCATGGTAAACAGTAATGTTGGCATTTTCTTGGAGACTATTCAAACCACAGTCTTCAACGTGGCCCAAGGATACTTTGTGGCAAGACCTGTCTTAGCATACCAGTTTGAGTTAAGACCAAGGGTCATGAGAAATCAAGAAATAGGTAACAAAATAGCCATATTTTGACAATAGATAATTTTTCTCAAATATTATGCACAAGTACAAAAGCCAGCCCTTTTCTGATGTGGAGACTCATGGCACTTAAATTTCAGTCACCTTTTGGAAAGGTCACACAGTTCAGATTATGTAAATGATCAGTTTTAAATGCACATGAGCGATCCAGGCTTCACCATTGTTGTTTGTGGTGTTTACAGTTTATTTCACATTAGTTTGAAGATAGTAATGCGTAAACTAAATGTAGGGGCATATTGGGCAGGGGGTGGGGGGGGGGGGGAGCCCTCCCGCCCTGGCCCCGAATTGTTTATAATGCTATAACAAAGTCCCTTTTTGGGGAGTTTGGAACCAACCCACCCTGAAATAAGATCAGACGTGAAATTGGCATGCTGCTAAACAACACGTTAATAAACATGTATTTCATTTCAGGTCAATGCTGCTGTTGACGTCGCACTGCAGAGTCGCACCCAGAGGGTATACTTTCAAAACAAGCACAGAACACAGAAGTATGATGCCTACACCAAGAAGAGGAAGGAGCTAGTCAGGTCATGTTTGCTCAAAAGGAGAAGGTCACAGCTGAAAGCAGGCAATGCCAGTTCCAGTAGATCAACTATTCTCCTGGACTCGAGGTAAATCATACCGGTTGATTTGTGAATAGAATCAGGTTCATAACAAAACACAACTGGTGTGAATAAACACATCATACTGTAATGCTTTCTTTCATTTTGAAGATGGTGTAGTACAGTACCAGCATTCTCTACAACACCGAATGCTAAAATCACTTGCTGTCAACAAGTGGCACCATATTGCATTTGATTTGGAAACTAGAGGCTTGTGCAAGTCTGCAAATACTGTCATTTTCTTTAATAAGCACTTAGTGCACACAGAATGACAAGAAAACACTGAATACCAGCTTTTAATAATAAATAATAATAATACCGTTATTATATAGGCGCTTTTTCTCAATTTTGGGGAAATCGACTCAAAGCGCCGCGCCTGAAACCCAACACACACACTCACGTAACAGACACGGATTTATGCCATTTAAGACAAACACAGTACAAGACAGACAAAGGGCCAGTTCAGCTACTGAAGTTACTGAGATTTTTGATCGCTTGTATTTGAAATTTGTAAAGTGGCCTGAGACCGGTACCAAAGTGTGGGGGTGGTGGGGTGGGTTTTTGGTCCAGTGTGTACTGTTGCTAAACAGCAATATGTTAAACGTGTCCTGTATGAAACATTTTCTGCAAGTTACACTGTGATGCTGATTCTAGATATATTTATACACCCATTGTGGTCATTTAAGCTCAGTTGTGTCTCATATGTGGCTCACATGTGATAGCAAAACTAAGTGTTTGTAATGGGTCATCCGTCGACTGTCTGTTATCTGTGGGCAACTTTAACATTGGTATTTCCTCAGAGACTATTTAAGCCTCAGACGTCCAACTTGGCACCAGGGTACTTTGTGGTACAATCTTTCTAAACATACCAACTGCTGTGACCTTTCAAAGGTCAGGGTCATGGGGGGAGGGGGGGGGGTCCAGAAAGGGGTAAATAATGGTCAGATTTTGACACAAATTGTTTCTCCTCACACAAGGTCACACAGGTTGGACGTATTATGTGGATTGGTCATACACGTAAACCATAAGGACATTCATTGTCTTTCTTGTTCTTGCTCTGAATACTGTCATAATTATTATGCATGTATGTACTTTGTAAAAATACTTGCAAACACATATATATGCACGCATAATGTGCATTTCAAAACTTTTTTTTGATTCTAAATTATCTTTTGCAGGTTGCAATAGCCACATTGAAGAAGAGTTCAGCGGGTACGTCTCTCCAGGATGGCCAACCGACAGGAAGGCAAAGGAAGTGAACTGATTGTCCTGTGGGCAAACGTCCTGTTATTTTGCTGTCCATCCACAATGCTGGCCACAATGCCAAGGTTTTGGACAGTCACATCCTTCGCAATGCAGCAAACGCCTTTGCCTTACTGCACTCTCCTGTCATGTCACGATTTGGAAACGCAGCTTAATTTGTATTAGTTTTTGATTATCCAGGGAAAAACCCCTTTACTGCCAATGTGTTCATTTTTCGAAGACATTTCTGCATATAAACAGGGTTTTTTTGTGACAAGTTCCGAAATACTGGCATACATCAGTCATTCAAAATATGTACTCCACAGCTGACTCTTATGGGTTAGGAAACAGTGGTACAGATAGATGTTTTTGCAGCGTCGGTGTGAAACAAGGAGAAAACTTATCACTGCTCCGCTTTGCATGATTATAAATGATATACATTCTGAAAATGGTCATTGGCCTCAGAGTATAACACCCATGGGTCCTTTCTGAAGAGGGGGTGTGCCAAAATATAGAAATGCAGCTGGTGGGGGGGGGGGGGGGGGGGTAGGTATGTAGTATATATATACATATGTCATTAAACCCTCTGCTCAAAATATACCAAATGTGGACTTGCTCAATGAAAATCGCAATACTTCTAAAGAGTGAGTTGACCATGTAGTTCTTGCATTACCCTCCATCTGTCACAGCAGTTTTCAGTGGTTGGGTGATAACTGATCATAGGCATATGATATGTACTGTACTTTGTTTGTTTTATTATTTTTTCTTCCTGTCAATCGTTGACTTTCAGCTGTGTATCTTTACTTATCGTATCAGAATTGCTAATCACATGGTTCATTTCACACGTTTTCCAGACGCACTGTACATGACACATACCAGCAAACAGAATGACCTAACTATGATCTGTGTCCATACAAGTCATTTGTGCTGTCTAAGGAACATGTGTAGTTAATTTTTGAGCGCAATCATGTAAGTTCTTTTGTGATTTTTCTCATGCCCCCAGCAGGTCCAAAATTAAATAAACAAAGTAAAACTGAAGCCAACATTGTGCACAGTACCAGGTTGTGTGTGGTGGCTGCTATGCAATGTGCAATCAGTTGTGACACGATAGCCTGCACCATGTTGAGTTTTTTAAGAGTATTGCTTATATTAATGGCCGGCATGGTGCAGACTGTAGTAGTGTGAGGACAAAATAGGCCGTGAGGCCTTTGCAAATGTCCTTTCTTTCTTACGTTACTTTATGAGTCTGCTATTCATGAAATTTTCCTATAAATCATTCATCATATGAATAGAAAAACTCTTTAAATTTTGGTAATTCGTCCATCTGGTTTGTAAAGAATTTATGTTAGGTGCTTTTTTTAATGAAACTGGTAACTCATTCCAAACAATGGCAACTCTGTTAGGAAAACAAAACTTTTGCAGGTTAGTGTTGCAGTGCCTTACAAAGAATTTACCTTCAGCGTTTCGGGTTGTATTGTAGGCACTCTGCCAGCGTAGCACTGATGTATTTTGCAGTGTTGTGATATGGTCGACTGCACAGACTTTGTATCAAGAGCAGTAAAAGTATTGTTTGGTGTGCATGCCTATATTATGCAGACTAGGTGGAAGAGTTGCATGTTGGACCCGATCCCAACCTCCCTCACAAAACAGTGCCTTTCTGAACTTGTCCCGGTGATAACTGCCATTGTCAACTCATCTCTTTCCGCAGGTTTAGTCCCTGAACAGTTTAAACAAGCTGTAGTTACGCCTATCTTGAAAAAGCCAGGTCTCGATACAAATAACCTGAAGAATTATAGACCAGTTTCCAATCTCCCCTTCATTTCAAAGATTCTTGAGAAAGTCGTCCTGGGACAGCTTCAGAAACACTTGTCTTGTAATGGTCTTCTAGAAGTGTACCAGTCTGCCTACAGGAAGGATCATAGCACAGAGACTGCTGTACTGAGTGTCCTTGATGGCCTGTTGGTAAAGGCAGATGAGAGATTCGTCTCTCTTATGGCCCTCTTGGACCTCAGTGCAGCATTCGACACGCTTGATCATTCCATTCTACTAAAAAGGCTTGAGATGACATATGGAGTGAAAGGCACTGTTCTTGACTGGTTTAAATCATATGTCAGTGACCGGTGTCAGTGTGTTATTCTTGATGGTATTGTATCAGCTCCAAGCCCCCTTGTGTACGGAGTTCCTCAGGGTTCCGTCCTGGGACCCGTCTTATTTACATTATACTCCCAGCCTCTGTCAGACGTTATTTCTGCTCATGAGTGTGACTTCCACAAATACGCTGATGACACGGAGCTGTCAAAGGGCGCACCTCCTGATGAGTTTTCTTCAGTTCTGTCAGGCATTGAAACTTGCATAGACGACGTTTTAACGTGGATGAATAGTAACAAGCTGATGTTGAATGCTGACAAAACTGAAGTAATTCCTGTTGGTGCTCCCTCCCGGCTCCGACTTGTAAACAGTGCTTCTGTCAACATTGCTGGCAGCACCATTCCCTTCAAAACATCAGTTAGATATCTTGGTGTCAAGATAGATCAGACACTCGCCATGCACGATCAAATCAGCAGTGTTTGTCGAGCCTCATTCCTGGAGCTCAGACGCATTGCATCTATCCGGCCTTATCTCTCTGAACGCGCTTCGGCTAGACTAGTCACTGCGCTGGTAACTTCCCGCCTTGACTATTGTAATTCCATCTATTCAGGTCTGCCCATGGAACAGGTATGTCGGTTGCAAAGGGTTCAGAACAGCGCTGCACGGCTTGTTCTAAAGAAGCGTAAACGCGACCACGTGACACCCATGCTTAAAGAACTCCACTGGCTGCCGGTAAAGTTTCGATGCCAGTACAAGATGGCAACTCTGGCATACCGTCACTTTGACGGGACTTTACCGGTGTACCTTTCTGCTTCACTCTGCACATACCAGCCTTCACGTTCTCTGCGGTCCTCCAGTGAGAAACGTTTGAAGGCTCTGAAGCGTAACTTGAAAACTGTTGGTGAACGCTCATTCAGCTTCATTGCACCTTCAGTTTGGAACTCGCTGCCTGTCAGTCTTTGAAATCTCTCTACTCTCCCTCAGTTTAAGGCTCAGTTGAAAACTCACTTCTTCCAGCTTGCTTTTCCTCTGTCGTAGATCCGTGGTCCTGTTGTATTTATTTGTAATGTTATTGTATTCGTCTATGTCATGTTTGACTGCGTGTGTTAGCGCAATGAGTTTTTGCCACAAAAAGATTTTGCGCTATACAAGAACCATTCATTATTTTATTATTATTATTATTAAGTCTTGGGCTTTGTTAGAAAGAGGAACAAAGACTGGTTTGACGAAAACGACGTGGAGATCCAGGAACTTCTAGCAAACAAAAGAGCCGCCCACCAGGCCCACCTAGCCCAGCCTTCCTGCCCTGTGAAGAAATCTGCCTTTCGCCTCATCTGCAGCAGTCTCCAGCTCAAGCTTAGAGAGCTCCAGAACGAGTGGTGGTCGAGACTGGCACAGAGGACCCAGCTTTGCGCTGACAACGGTGACTACAGGGGCTTCTATGAAGCACTGAAAGCAGTGTATGGCCCTAGGCACCTGGTACAAAGTCCCCTGCGAAGCGCCGATGGACAGGCACTCCTCACAGATAATACCTCCATCTTGAACCGCTGGTCAGAATACTTTCAGGACCTCTTCGGCGCTGAGCGCACTGTTCAAGAAACAGTCATCCTCCAAATCCCACAGCTCCCACTAAAGGTTGAATTGGACGAACCGCCCACCGCCGAAGAGACCCTCACAGCCATCCACCAGCTCAAGAGTGCCAAAGCAGCAGGCATTGACGGAATCCCGCCAGAGATCTGGAAACATGGAGGCCCCGCACTGCACAACAAGCTCCATGACCTCTTTCTCTGCTGCTGGGAGAAAGGAACACTACCAAAGGATCTCCGTGATGCAGTCATCATCACCCTATACAAGAACAAAGGAGAGAAATCTGCCTGCTCTAATTATCGTGGAATTACCCTGCTGTCCATTGCCGGGAAAATTCTCGCAAGGCTGCTCCTGAATCGGCTGGTACCTGCCATCGCTGAAGACCACCTCCCAGAGGGCCAGTGTGGCTTCAGAGCCAACAGGAGTACCACCGACATGGTCTTTGTGCTGAGACAGCTTCAAGAGAAGTGCCGCGAGCAGAACAAAGGGCTGTACGTAACGTTTGTCGACCTAACAAAAGCGTTCGACACTGTGAGCAGGCAAGGCATGTGGCAGATCCTGGAGCGACTTGGCTGTCCCCCAAAGTTCCTAAGCATGATCGTCCAGCTCCACGAGGACCAGCAAGGCCAGGTTAGATTCAACAGTAACCTCTCAGAACCATTCCCCATTATCAACGGCGTGAAACAGGGCTGCGTGCTGGCACCAACCCTCTTCACCATCTTCTTTAGCATGATGTTGAAGCAGGCCACAGTAGACCTCGACGATGACGATGCAGTGTACATCAGGTATCGTCTCGAAGGCAGCCTGTTCAACCTCAGACGACTGCAGGCCCACACCAAAACCCTAGACCAACTGATTCGTGAGCTGCTCTTTGCTGATGACGCTGCCCTTGTTGCACACACAGAGAGAGCCTTGCAGCGCATCACATCCTGCTTTGCAGATGCTGCCCAGCTCTTTGGACTCGAGGTCAGTCTGAAAAAGACAGAGGTACTTCATCAGCCGGCACCCAAGGTAGAGCATCGCCCTCCCCACATCACCATCGGCGAGTCTGAACTGAAGTCAGTACACCAGTTTACCTACCTTGGCTGCATCATCACGTCAGATGCCAAGCTGGACAAGGAGCTTGACAGCAGGCTGGCAAAAGCGAACGGCGCTTTTGGGCGACTTTTCAAGCGGGTATGGCACAATCAACAGCTGAAAACGGGCACCAAGATCAGTGTGTACAGAGCTGTCGTCCTCACCACCCTGCTGTACGGTTCCGAGTCCTGGGCCCTCTACCGCAACCAACTACGACTCCTCGAACGCTTTCACCAGCGCTGCCTGTGTACCATCCTGGGCATTCACTGGAGTGACTATGTCACCAACATCGAGGTCCTTGAACAGGCAGAAACTATGAGCATCGAGGCTTTGTTGCTGCGGACACAGCTTCGCTGGGCGGGGCACATCTCCAGGATGGAGGATCATCGCCTACCCAAGATCACTCTGTTCGGCGAGCTTGCTACTGGACACCGTGACAGAGGGGCACCAAAGAAGAGATACAAAGACGGTCTCAAGAAGTCACTTAGTGCCTGCCAAATCGACCACCGCCAGTGGTCTTCGCTTGCTGCGGACCGTGACACCTGGCGCTCCACCATCTACAAGGCAGCCGTCTCCTTTGAGGACTCTCGCAGAGCTAACCTTAAGGACAAACGGCTCAGGAGAAAAAAACCGAGTTGCCGTAACTCAGAACCCTGACCAGACCTTCCCCTGCAGCCACTGCGGTCGAACCTGCCTGTCCTGGATTGGCCTCCGCAGCCACGAAAATGCCTGCAGACGACGTGGGCAAGCCCTATAGAATCTTCGTTCGCGAAGTCAAGCCAAGGAAAAAAAAAAAAAAAAAAAAAAAAAAAAAAAAAAAAAAAAAGAGGTGACACAGTGCATTTTACCTTTGTTATGCAGTTGTTACGGTATTTTATGTTGACATCAGCATTGTGCAGTATATGTTATGGGGCGTGAGACTGCATTTCACTTAGTTGTGCTGCAATGGGACAGAGTGTGGTACTGGTAACAGTATTGTTTGATTTTCATGCCAACATTGTGCACAGTATGTGTTATGTGTGTAGTGTAGTGGTGGCTGGACACTGAATTTCACTGTTATAACGTAGCGGGATGTGCAATGTTGAGTTATATCAGGACTTCAGTGATGCTCTCTCTCTCTTATATATATGTATGTATGTATGTATGTGTGTATATATATATATATATATATATATATATTGTGTTAAGCATTCCGTGTCATCAGTGAAATTTTAATACAGAAGAAGATGGCCGTCAGCCGGGAACGCAAAAACTCTTCGTGTATATATGAGGGAAATAATATATGTAGTGGAAGGCTCTAAATGATAAGTCTGTCATTCCTTCTCTCCTATCCCCCTTCTTTTATATACTGTGTAGTTGGCTCCCAAATAAATACCTCATGAGCAAGTGGTTGCCGGTGTCAGTCTCGGTTGGCATGCACACAACTGAAAATGACTTCAGCTCCACTGTTCTCCACCCACTAGCTTGTATAAAGTCAGCACTTTGTCAATGTAAATGTGAATAATGTAGTTGAAATATGTTGTTCCACAGTAAAGCTGTATTTTGAGGAGGAGCTGGGTGGCTCGGTGGTAGTGTGTTTGACTCTCATCCCAAAGGTCCTGGGTTCGAATACAGCTTGGGTCAAAATTTGTTCAGACCCTATTTCTGTGACCTATCTTTGAAATCACCTTATGGACAAAAGATGTTAAGCCCTAAACATTTAACATTTTGTATTTGAGGTAGTTACTTTTGTATGGGTGCCTATGTGCATTGTAGCCTAATATGCTTTCAACATACTTGACTGTACATGTATACTTTAAATGAATGTCTGCAAATACAGCATTTCTTTTGAAAATAAACAAAGATATTATTCTTTACTCACAATGATCATGTGCAAACATAACGGGGCATATTAAAACATGTGACATTTGTTTTGTTTCCTTATAATTTGTAACCAGAAACTGCTGGGAAACTGAGATTCACCTGGAGACATAGGTACATCCACTACCAATCTGTTCACAAACATCTTTCAACCAGAGATGTTCACCGACCTGCTTTCACGGATACACCAAAGGAGCATGTAGCATTGCTTGCAGCAGGTATATCAAAACAAATTCACATTGTTCATTAATTAATGTTTGTAGATGATGCCAGAAAATTTAAAAAAAAAAAAAACACTCTGTGACAACACTCTTTGGTGTGCTTTTTCATCTTTGAATGAATGTAAACATGCTCACAATGCCTGGCTGAAAAAATTAAATGAACAAATGTACCGAGGTAACCAGTATGCATTTTTATCCAAGACTGAAAGTGGTTGGTTGGTTCATGGTTTAACATCCACATTACAACGGTGATGATAATCGCATATTTTACATAAAAAAGAACATATATAATATATATTTTGTGTGTGTGTGTGCGTTTGTTTCATTTAGCGAAGTAGAAACTGATGGGTTTCAAATTTTTGAGCAGGGAAAAAAATATCCATCTATGGGGATTGAACCCTGGTTACCTGCGTGGCAAAAAGAGTATTTTACCACTGCACTAACTCAACTACTAAGTGATAACTGGTGCATTTAATTACTTATAGATAAACCTTCTCATCCCGTATCTCCCGTTGTTGTTTGTTCCAGTTTACTTTCCCACTGTCACTAACAGTGATCGAAGACTAGTAGTTTGGGCGTAGGTTATACTTGTTGGTTTGGTAGTTGATTTCCTCCTTTCTCATGCGGGGTTGGGACGGCTACGGCGGAGATATGATCTGCCGGAAGTCAGACATCGCTTGTATCCCTTTTTGAAAACGCACTCGCAAACGACCCAAAGTGCCAATTTTTGCGCGGGACCCCCTCATTTTTTCATAAATAATGTGTGTGATATGATCTAAAGTACGATTTTATCGAATAAAAAGGGCCTGAGCAATTGCCCAACATTGCAAACACTTGTAATGTTATTGATAACATCCGGGCAATTTGCGAATTTACAACATAAACTTTTCTCGATTACAGTTAGAATTCCAATTATCAGAACACACTTTTTTTACGAGAAAATACTAACATACTTTATGAAGTGACCGAAATGTTTCTTTATCATTTTAACACACTATTCGATACATTTTTATTGTGTTCTGAAATCAGCTATTTTGCGTGTTTTCGCTCATGGGGTAGGTCACGCAAAAAGGCTCAAACTTACAAATATGCCCGGGACCATGGGTCTTTCAGGGTGGCAATAGCCTCCAGACTCAATAAGGCTCTCAAAAAACCCTATAAGCGGCAGTTTTCAATTAAAAAATGTAGGTATAGTATACAACCTTAAAGCTGAGGTGCAATGAGAAAAACCTGCCCAGCGCGTGTTTTTAAAAGACTCTACAGGACCCAGCTTGGGCCCTGCCCCTAAGTGGGTCAAATCGGTTCGTAACTCAGTTGACGGAGTTGGCAACTGCGTATCCCGAGCTTGCAAAACTCTCGGAAAACGACAGACCACTTCCTGTTGCACGGAAATCATCGCGATTAGCAGATCGGACAACAGCAGACGATTCTGTGACACCGTTTGAAACTGACCGACATCCACGGATTTTACGCGCTAGGGACTATGATGGCAGAATGTACGGCTGTACATGCTGTAAGTATGACTCCTGACACTTTGTAGTTGTGAACGAAGTTTTTCAACACGTACATCCAGTCCAATATAGGCTAATATAAATAAATAAAGAAGCATTGTGATGTACAGCCAACACAGTAAATTGGATGTGAGAGAGTGAGAGAGAGAGAGAGATTATAACAAACACAAAACGACAAATAACCCCTCCTTCCTCACCCTTCCGATATCAAATAAAGCTTCAGGCTGTACTGTGTAACTTACGGATAGCTCGGCCTGGTCCATATCCAGTGTACGTCCAGGCAAGACACAAATGGCCTGCTCTGTCCGTCGGGTGGTCGAGTGTCGTCTGCTACTGTTGATATCAGTAAAAATATCGCTGGTTTAGATCAGTGAGCGCGGTGCCCACTCCGCGCTGCATACAGGAAGTGGCCTGTCTTTTTCACGGGAGTTTTGCCAGCACGACAAACGCAGTTGAAAACTCAATCAACTGTGTTGCAAACCGGTTTCCCGAAGTTAGCCGAACGTTCACGAAGACAGGGCCCTCGCTGAGTCCTGCAAAGTTTTTTTAAAACACGTGCGGGGCGGAGTTTTTCGACTGTTTCTCAGCTTTAAGCGGAGAAATGGTACGCTTATTTCGGAGCGAACAAAGTAGGCTACATCCGACGTGGCGGGAATTCCATCAGGTCAATGTTTACCTCATTACAGACTGTTCATTGTTCATATGATATGGTTTATTGTTACTGTCATCATATTTCAGACGTTCAATACCGGTATAAATAACTTTATGAACAAAATGTCATGTTTTTTGGTTTGTTTGTTTTTTTTGCTGCGCATTGACTTCCGGGCCAAAGGAAGTTAATTTTCATTGACGTCATTTGGCCACACAGGGCAATTGCTTCCGGTGCATGTAGTAACTTTTCCGCCAGAAATAGTTCAAAAAATTTCCTCCCTTTTTGCCATTTTTTTAGGGTGTAAAACTTCAATTGTGTGCCTTTTTTGGCGTTTTGAGCAACAAAAGGCATGACAGGTGGTGTGAAAAAGAGCAAAATCTGGGTAATTTTAGTCGACCTAGTGTGTTCATGGGAGCCTAATTGGGGCATGTGCACGGTTGTATGCAGGCTTGCAGACGACAATTTTGTCATGGGGTACTTAGTGCATTTGAGTGTTGTGAAAAACGCTAACTCTTAATTTTTTTAAGAATTGCTGAAATAGCTTCTCCTGTGATGTGCTCCGCGTGGATTTTTTGTTTTGGCAGAAAAGTTCTTCGTTCATAGTTTTATGCTGCAAGAGGCTAACAGATAACAGTGTGTGAAAAGGGGGCGTAACCTAATTGCCCTGTGTGGCCTTTGCCGTTTAGTAGACGGCAGATGGTAGTTATTTCGAAGCGAACAAAGTAGGCTAGCTATGCATAATCTCCCGGCAGACCTCTCTAAGGGCTTAGAAATGGCACGGTTGTTTCGAAGCTAAGGAACTAGCCTAGGTTGTGCACGAATCAGACTCTTTGCAAGACCAACCGATATGCTATCTAGCACGTAAAGCGTGATTTCTACAGAAAAAAATATGTCAGTCTTTCTTGGTGGTGCTCGATCAAGGTATAGTCCATTTGAGCAAACCCTGCCTAGTTTTTTTTCCAATTAACTTTTGAACATGACATGTTTTAACAAACGTGGACATAATTTATTTTAACATTTAATTGGCTTAAAAATCAACGGTTTAACTACTACCCTCGGCCGATCATGAAAATGATCTATTTAATAGCTGAAATAAAAATATGCCCTATTCAGGCCTCAGTGACCACTGACCTGCATCACTGACGCTGAAACTGTGACAGGCTATGTTCACACGCGTACCAAGACCATGCTATATAATAATAAATAATAATACATCAGCGCAATAAATAGGCGCTTTATCCCAATTGAAAATCGGCTCAAAGCGCCTCCGCGAACTGAACCCAACAAGCACGTTCACGTGGTGCTAAGGGCAAGCTTAAGCGAGCTACTAAAGTTTGGGAAATTCAAATCGTTTTTATATTTTGAAATTTGATTAAGTGGGCTGAAACTGATACCAAAGTCATGGGGGAGGAAGAGCCGGAGTACCTGGAGAAGGAACCCCCGACGGTTCGCCCGAATTAACGGTGACATTTACTAGAGGAGAAAAATCCGACGCCGGAACCGGGTATCGAACCTCGCAGCACTGGAAAAAAATGTGAGTGGGGCTCAATCAGGATATGTCTTAATAGTTATAAATAGATCATACTCAAAAACAATTATAGGACAGGGGCTAAACCATTGTTGTCTGGAATAAACGAAAATTAAAATAAATTAGGACCAAGGCTGATGATCATCTTTAAATTTCTTCTTAGAGGTGTCTGCGTTCAAGTTATTAAAAAAAACAAAACACGGGGCAAGCTTTGTTCAAACGGACTATACCCTGTTCAGTGACCACTGACCTGCATCACTGATGCTGAAACTATAACAAAATATGCATGGATCATACGCCTTACAAGACCAAGCTATTGAACATGCAACACTGAAAGCGTGAAGTTTACAGGAAGAATATGTCAGTGTTTCTGAGTTGGGCAAGCTTAAACGAGGCAAGTTTTAAATAAACGAATTATACCTTAAAATAATTTAAAACAAAATAATAGTGATGGTCGCATGTAATGATTGTCGATGTAAATGATATTAGTGACCTCTTCTAAAACTCTAAATCCGAATGAAGCATAAAGAAAAAAGCCATACCAGTTGTTGTTGTTGTTGGTGTTGTTGTTGTTGTTGTTGTTGGTGTTGTTGTTGTCGGTGTTGTTGTTGGTGCTGGTGTTGCTGTTGGTGCTGGTGTTGTTGTTGGTGCTGGTGTTGGTGCTGGTGTTGTTGTTGCTGATGCTGTTGTTGGTGGTGCTGTTGTTGCTTCTGGTGCTGCTGTTGTTGATGTTGGAGACATTGGTGCTGTTGCTGCTGTTGTACTTGTCTGCGGAGTTACTGTCATACACTGCACAAAAAAGTAAGGGATGTTAAGATTTCCACCCTAAATGGTTGAGAAATTTCCAAATCGGCCAACTAGACATGCCAATAGCCTATTTTCATAACATCGCTTTTTGTTGTAATGATAACGGGTCACGTTGTATTGGTCACTTAGTCAGTTTGGGAGCCATGAATATTGGGGTCCTGTGGTAAAAGTCGCATGCACTTATTTCTGTAAAAATGGTTCCAATTTCGTTTTCGTTTGTCTTGTGATAAGCCCGGCCATGTGAACCGTTATTACAACTTGTTGCCGGCCTTGGTTGAGCTCCTACACTGCCTGCTTTGTGTTGCCCTTTTTTTGGTTTGGTTTTACTAGGACTATACTAACTCAGAACGTTAGGAGAGTCACTGTGACCACAACTGTGATAAGAAGTTCCAGCCAAGTTCACTCTCTCGTGCTGGCTCTTGTTGGTGCAGAGGACGGAGGATTGTCAGAGGCACCACAATGCATATGCCAGAAGTGGTTCTGATGTAATCATGTCGTTGAGTTTGGACTTTTACAGTTGAAAAAAATGATAAAACCACGACAATTTAGAAATTTCACCTTTGCTGGCAGTTTTATAGGCGGGTTTGCATGTTTTGAGTCCCAACACCCTGTTTATCATTACCCCCACCTGGGTCTGCCTTGGGGGACTTGGGTGGGGTCAACTACTTTTTAGTTCCCAGGGTCACCCTGGTCAGCCCCTCAGGGTGGGTTTCCCCCTCTATTTTGGGGCATGTGTTTCTGTCTACCCTTGGTCCATTCACCTGTATTTTCCTTTTTTTTAACCTCTCCCTACTGTATGCGCTGCCTGTAGCTCTTAATATTGGATGTGTGTTGCTAATAGTCTTAGGTTTATTTAGCGTATTAGACCGGCTGGTGACATACATTCGGGGTGTAGGGGGCTCGGGGTGTAGGGGGCTCTGGATAGAGGTAGTACCTTTGCTGTTCAGCAGCTGCGTCCTACATAGGACGGACGGGCATCACTGGTCCTCATCCATCTCCTTAATCTCTCACGTGTTGGCTCCAAGCGCCACACCCTGGCAAACCACCTCAGCTGGTGGGCTAAACCACGTGAGGGGGTGGTGTTCACATTGCACCACTAGGCGGATGAGCTGTTTCTGACAGCCAACGGCTAGAGGACGGAGGAGATCAGGTTGGATCCAACGGCCAAATGTGGGGGAGTAAACCCTTCAAATCAGGAGTGGAGCCCCGAAGGCAGACAGCTGCCTGTATTCACGCACTGTTCTGGCAGCTCCTGCAGCCAAACTGATGCCAAACGTACTGCTTTGCATTCCTTTGGATACATCAGCGAGGCCGAGAGGGGGATCTTGACGACTGGGCATCCCAGGATCTCCATACACTTCGCCCAGGCTTGCGCACTGGCGAGGTCACTCCAGTGACTGACCCAGCAAGCGCATACTCCATTGTCTTCCGAGACAGGATGCCGAACCGACATACATTCAATATTCTGTTTATTTTTTTATATTATTATTATTTTCACAAGCAGTGCAGGCACGTCCTGAGAAAGTCTTGTTGCTGTCGGGACGTTAAGCAATGTACAACCATCTGTTTCAGTTACATGAGCCTTTTGAGTTAATGCCTGAAGCTGTAATTTTTTTTGTCTGTTATATTCAGCTAATTTTTTCCCCGCCTCTATTCGATCTGGATTTTTAACCTTAGTCACCGTCTGAACTTGTGTCAAGACAGGACTCTGATGTGGAGTCGTCTGGGTCTCGTCCGTTTTCTTCTAATTTAAAATTTATTTTAGAAAAATCGATATGACTCCCAGTTACAAGCAAGGTTACCACAGGTGCAAGGTAATTGCCAAACTTGTAAAACATAAGGCATGCTAATTTTCCGATTGAACTTGAAACTATGGGGTTGCTTTCTAAATCGTGTGACAGACTGTCAGTATCTACAGGTAGGAAGTGACTCACAGCTTTTGTGTATAGGCAGACAAGAGATCGACTCAAATCATGTGTCATTAGTGAAGCAATGTGATTTTCATATTTAGCATGAAGTTTGATTAGCTCGTCAGCGGTGAGGGATTCTATGTCTTCTGTCATGTATTGTTTACCGAGAAAAGCTTTTTTGATTTTCCAGAAACAACTACAGAGAGAAGACGCTGTTTTTTCGAGTCTAAGTCTTTGTTTTCTACAGTGCAGATATCGCTTAGAAGAAGTAATTCATCTTGGTTCATTTTATAATGAAAAAAATAAATAAATAAATAACACAGCCTTGCTTGGACCTGTGAATAACTAAGTGAAGTTACTGTTCATGTAACTTTCTAGAATAACGTGATCTTACTTGATAACTAATTTCAAAGTTACCTACAACTTACAAGTAACTTTGACGTTAACTTTGAAGTAACTTTGACATTAACTTTGAAGTTAGTTGTCACAAGTTCTTATAAGTGATTAAAATAAGAACTTATAAGTGTCTTATCATAAGTTCTTATAAGTTCTTGACTCCAGACAATAAGACACTCGGACACATTTCTCAAGTTACAAGGACAACAAGAAAACTTTTTTCCTCAGTAGTACTCTGGTGGTGGAGCTGATGGCGTCAAATGAGCAGGCATAAAAGGCATGATATCTCTTTGCAAAGAGTGTGACAAATTTAATGAACAATTGATTTTTACTTGCTTAAAAGTCCTTGAACTTTTTTCATAGTTTCTTCCACCCCTATTTTTTCTTCCTTCCTCTTAAAAAGATTGCTTTAGCTCTTCAACATTCATGGGTTGACTACGCATCTTATTCTGTATTTCAGATTTCTGTTGTTTGTAATTGGCCAAATCATCCTGCACTCTTTTAAATTCGTGATTGTCAATTTTATTATCATCTAAAGCCTTACTGATAATAAGTTTCATACTGCTCAGCTTAGCTCCAGCAAGCGTACTCAATGCTTCATGCTTCTGCAACTTTGTATGAAATCTTTTGTTAAGGGCTTCCATACCAAAGCATGCCAGGCCTGTGGCAGTGCCAACACCTTCAATAGCAATTTCTATGACACTTCCAACTCCAGTGGCAAACAGAGCTATACCTCCTACAGATAATCCGGCTGAAACCACACCCACGGCCATTGATGTGTTGTGTATTGAATTGAAAACCATTTTGTAACGACGTTTACACCTTGAGTATTTTGCTTGTTCTCCTTCCAAATACTTCAATGCTTCTGTAATATTCATTAAACAGAATGAGTCTGCCTGTAATCTTTCATCACGCACACTAGGTTCAGGTGGTTCACGTGGTATTTGCGGATACAGTGGTGGCATTTTTTATGGCAAATATTTTTTTATTTTATTTAATCTTCTAATTTATTTTGCAACTCTTCAAAGGTATACAATTTGCTAGCATAATAAAACAAAACAAGATCTATGTGTTCCAGTTTTATGAAACTTAGATAAACTAGAGTTGTTTTATCAATCACTACCTTAATAGCAGGGACACTACTCGAAACTTCAAAATCTATATTGATTTTTCTAATAGCAATAACAACCTTTGTTGACTCTGCTACTGAGCTATCCCACGTACGTTTGATTCCCTGTGCGATATCTGCTTCTTTCACAGCTTCCACAGATCTCATGAGAATTTCAAAAACTATTGTCGCTTCTCTATCTATGGTAAAATTTGCTGGTACGAATGAAATAGAAGTATCTGTTCTCCACCATTTACAAGGCAGCTGTCTCCTTCAAGGACTCTCGCAGAGCTAGCCTTAAGGACAAGCGGCTCAGGAGAAAAAACAGAGATGCCGCAACTCAGAACCCTGGCCATACCTTCCCCTGCAGCCACTGTGGTCGAACCTACCCGTCCCGGATTGGCCTCCGCAGCCATGAACAAGCCTGCAGATGTTGTGGGCAACTCCTATAAAATCTTCGTTTGCGAAGTCAAGCCAAGATCTGTTCTACCCTTTCTATTTGTAAGAAAATACCTTCGTTTTCCATGCTCTTGAAGTTTTAGTTTTTCTCTGCTATTGGTTTCTGCGGAATAGCTTGGCACAAGACTTACAAGCATTGGCTCAGAGTTAACAACTTTTCTAAATACTAAGCTCCTTCATCAGTAAAATAAACATAAGGACTGATAAAAACAAACTTTACATCCCATACAATGGGAATAGGTGCAAGCGGAACAGGGGTAGGAATAATTACCCACTTATTACCCACATGTTTTAAGCTGTAGAGCACATTACTTACAGGAGTAGGAACAGTAACATCACGAAGTTGACTAAGTTTAGGAAACTGTCTCTCATCGCCATCTTTTACATCATCAATTACCTTTCGTTTGTACAATCCAACAGAAACAAGTTCAAGGCCATACACCTCTCCTACCTCACCTTCTTTATCAAAATCTTGCACGTCAGCAAAATCTTTCAACTCTATTGACGGACATGCAACTGGTACAATTCTAGGCTTTGGACCAGCACTCATTTTTTATTTTAGCAAAAATAAAATTTATTTAACTTCCAACACAACATAAAAATCATGCATTACAACTGGTTTGTCATCCTGATTAGTTACATATAAGCACAATGATTCAAAGAAACTGCAGCCCAATTTTTTAAACTGAGAATTAGGAAATCTAACAACTACATTTTCGCAATAAGGAGCAGTTCCAGTCGACACGCATTTCAACAAAGTCGAAGGCTTTCCATTGTGAAGATTATCACTAGTGCTTAGTTCTTTCAAATGAACATTTAGCACTGTGTGTACTGACAAATGAACAGGATATCTGCCAGTTATTCTTAATTTTTTTGGTGATAGTAGACGTCCATCTGACGGTGTCCAATCTTCATCTGGATATGTTATTTTTTTACCTAAAAAACCAAGTAATAATAAAAGACTAATTGATAAAGAAAACTGACCACTTTTTGGAAATTCAATTGTAACAAGTAAATTAGCTGGGTTTAAAGTTGCTTTAATTTTAAATTCATTTTGAAGCCATTCAGCTAAAGTACAAAAGTCATAATATCCAGCTCATAAAATATTGCCCTTCTCTAAACCATCAAGAGTTCCACTTACAGAATAATTTTTATCATCTGTTACATTAAACCACTTTACTGTGTAGAACATTTCATGGATAGCTACAGCCTTGCTACCATCACGATTATCAATCCCATTTAGTTAACCACACTGGTTTGCTTGTGTCAATATTTGATAAGGTTATAAACATTTTTTATTATCACATAAAAAAGAACAATGGAATTTAAATCACCAACAATTGCCACTGTAAACGCGTTTCAATGTAACGTGGATGCCAAGTACAATGTCGCACCAACTTATGACCAGAAAATAATTCAACTAAATCAGCTCAATATAGCTTTGTCCGAAGGTGATTTATTTCAAGTGAAAGTACCAAATCTGTATGATCATTACCTAAACCCTCCAATAACAGATGATGCAACTGCAAGAAAGTGGTCCTCAAGCCCACTACAGATGTTTCAAAACCAGCTTAACTTTGCTATACTATGCTCAACTACAGGCTGTGGCGTTTCTTTTACAGACCATTTGAATCACCCAAACAAACTGATTAAGTCTGTCTATCATTTCCACACATATTACCAGTTTAGAAGAATACACTCCATACCCCACTGCCCACTGAATCCAGTTTTAACCAGTTTAATAATCACATGGATTTGAAAGCATTTGAATGGATCTGTAATGAATTTAACATCAGCACAGGGTATGATTTTACTCAAAAAGTTGATGATCACAAAGGTATGGGAACATTATATTATGCTATGAGTCACAGACAATACCCTCAAGATTACTGGCCTCCCTACTCTTCATTCTCATCAAAATCTGAAGTGTGGTTAGGCTCAATTGAACAGAAACAGTCTAATGCCTGGACCACATTTGTCTTAGACAGGAGTGACGGGTTTACTCAAGCAGGAGTTGAGCGCATAAATGAGTCTATCAGAACGTATGTGTGGTGTAGACTAGGAGCAAAAGCTCAAACAAAATCAAACATCTTAAATGGTAGTGGGAAATTTGAAGCACAAAAACAGTTTCTTGCAAACCTAGAAGATTCAATCAACTCAGTTGTCGATCTCCCATCAAGCATACAACACTACCAAGACGTTCTCAGATATGCTAGATCGAAAGTTGACTTTGTAGTTGACATTGGGCTATACATGTTACTATCTGATGTTCAATTACAAATGGGTACAATAACAAATTATAATAATGAAATAGTTGTTGCTGGACGTGATCAGAAATTAGGACACAATCAATCTGTAAACTTGAGCCCCACAACCACGCATAGCTTGGGTCCAGCAACCACACATAGCTTAGGTCCAACAAGCAAACATCGCTTGCACCAAAAGTCACCGCATGTGCAAAAAACATTAGTAGCATCATCACCTGTACAGACAGTAACAGCCCCGTCCCCGACCCCCGCACTGACACCGAGACCTGTACAGCCAGTAACACAAGCCCCGGAACAGTCATCAGTTAACACACATGAGTCAGAGAAAACAGCATTGGTAATAGGCTTAACGGGATTAGGGGTTTTACTTCTTTACCTGTTTCATTAAATACCCTGTGATTAACCCCCCTACTGTCACCAAAAAGACCCACACATGCTCTGCCATAAACCCTACTACCTTTGCTGCTGTACTGATCAGCCAACTGACAACACTCCCTATAATACCTGGCAAAGCATCCATTGCTTTCACAGCCAAATTTTGAAGCAAGTCTGATATATGAGACAGCTGTTTTTTTACCCACGACTGTAAATCTTTTGGGTCTGATGGAACTGGAGGTGCTGGAGGGGCCGGGGTGCTACCACCTGGTCCACCCGTTACAGCTAACACTACAGTACTAATAATAAATCCAAGAGCAGTAATTAAACTTGCAATAGTGATACCCTGCTCAGCCAAATTTGTGTCTTCATGAAGTATTTTCTGAATAGTTTCTCTAATCCTGTTGAACTGCGTTTTCAGTTTTTCTTTCCCAATTTCAACTACTTCTAGTCGCGCTGATCTTTCTATCTGCAAATCATTTAATCTGTGTTGTATTCTTTCTTTCATTTCTGTGTCATAATTCTCATCATCAGCTTTAGCTAGTTTTTCTTTTTCTCTTTCTATGTGATTATCAAGCTCCCCTAGTTTGGCTACATTATTCACAAGCTCACCTCTGATTGACTGCCGTGTTTTATCCAACCCCACTAACTCCCGCATTGTCAAAGGAGAGTCACCCATTGTTTTCATAGCCTCATTTATTTGCCCTTCTGTAAATGAAGTTTCTTGTATTACTGTGTTGGCTAATTCTGGCAGTCTTGTTACTTCAGTCATTTCAATTTCTTGTCCAGTTGGCAACCTTGTTTGCGCATCATGAAGAGCACTAGCAAGACGAGGTGGTAACTGTTTATCTCCAATACCAAGTTGACATAAGGCGCCAACACCACCTTCATTTTTCATTGTACTTAAAGCTCTAAACTTGCCAGGGTCTCTTTTGTTAGTCAATTGTACTTTTCCTTTGTCAGCAGTGTTTAAATATAAATGACCTTTTTCATATTCAAAATGATTAGGATCTATTTCATCTGGGCGGTCACCAACACTATCATAAAACGAGTTCACTTTGTCTTTTAACAGTTCGTGATACATACTATTAGTATTTACCATTCCAGTCATATCTGTTGCACCAGTATCATAGTCATTCATGTCATCCATTTCAAAATCTTCATGGTTAAATCCTCCCGCTGCCATCGTTTTTATTAATTTTTTTTTTTTAATTTTTGCATAATAAAATGACACAGTCATATGGATCGAAGTTAGACCCATACAGAAAACTACGTGAGCCTCTTGGTGTTAAGGGCATTCGACAAACAATAGTCATCACAAACAATCCAAGTACCATAGACCAAAACCAAACTCTTACAGTCAAGTTTCCAAACCTAGGTCCCAGTGACGTTATTGTTCCTGGTACTGCACACCTTGCATTTAATATCGAACTTTCATCAGACACAGATGACAAAAGAACACTAGTTGACAACCTAGGCAGAGCAATTATTAAGACTATTAAAGTTAAACTTGAAGGTCAGGAAGTGTTTAGTCTTGACGATTCTGATGTGTTCTACTGCTACAAAGACCTTTGGCTCACTTGAGAAGAAAGAGATGACCGTATTTACCAAGGCATACAGTCTGATAATGTTGGCAAACTCAGAATCAATGCATCAGATAAATCAACAACAGAAGTCAAGGACGTTATTGTGGCAGAAACATATGGAAATAGATTTTGCATTCCACTTGAATTTGAAATCCTAACAGCGCATTTGCCTTATTACCAAGGAGCACTGAATGATCACCTGAGCTTTGAACTAATCTTTAATGACTACTCCAAAGTTATCAAATCAACGGATCTCAATGCATCATACAAGATCTCTAACATTTCCTTGGAATATGAAATTGTCACACATACTCATTTAGCTACTCTCATACAAAATCAGTACCAGTCAAGACTGCCGATTTATTATGACCGTGTTATTAGACACAGTTTAATTAATAAAAACAAAAGCGACCAGATTTGGAACATCAACCTAAACATGCCTGCTAGGTCACTGAAAGGCATACTCATGTTGTTCGTTGAACCAGGAAGTCCATACCAACGAGATTCAGAAAAATTCTATAATCTGAAAATTACACATTTATCCTGTACAATCGAAGGACGCCCAAATCAAGTCTTCGTGTCGGGAATGCAGGCATACCAGCACTATGATGAGATCACAAAGTATTTAGCTGGTGGAAGGCTCAGAGAAAAACCAGCAAACATGGCTTGTAAAGATCTGCATCTGTATGATGTAAAAATCGGTGAATACCTGACAAACAAGTATGCACTGTGGCTAGACCTTCGTTGTACTGATGACGACTTTCTTCACGGGTCAGGCCGTACTGTCGAAAACGGCAGTGACGGGATCACAATTCTGATACAAAAAAGACTGAAACCAATGGAGCCATAAATATATATCTATATCTGATTTATGATGCGCAGTTAAACATTGCTGAGAGCAGGCTAAGCGCTCACGTGTATTAAAAAAATCACTTAGCTTTTGAGTTGTTTCCTTTTTAATCTTTGGTAGCCCATTTTGAATAAGAAATGCACCAAATCACGATAAAATCCGAACGAGTTAGCAGACATGTCACGCTTGTGCGGTTAACTCAGACTAAACTGGGCATGAAAGGCGTATAGTACAGCGTCGTCCCCACTGAGCATAAACAGGTATCTGTTTCACTACCGATTTCAAGCATACCTTTCTGGTCATGAAAGGGGTACAATCTAATAAACTCACCCACACGGCAGGTGTTATATAATGACTACGCAAAAGCTTGTCTGGCTTGATTCTCTCCCTGTTCTGGTCCGGTTGCAAGGCGACAGCAGGTGTCCCTGCTCTGATCCGGTTTTAAATTCAGTCAGTACAAATACAGGCACCCGATTTTTCCACCATACTGTTAACTGGAAAAAAGTATCCTATCCAACCTTTTGTAAGTGCATTATCGTGTGCCTGTAATCAAACTGAGAGGCGCATTCCTGCCGTGAAATACGAAACCACTCACACCCAATTTTCTCTTCGCGTGAGTTTTTGATCTAAAACACTCGTAAACAGTGTGCGTGTATAGTGACTTTGTATCAGGTCCCTCACTGGGGGTAGAGTAATGGGTTTTGTCTTTCAATTTCAAATGCATCGCAGGTTGGTCTGCCCAGATGTGTTGATGTGTGAACAAATTTTTCTCCACACTTTGTCAGACGTCGAAACAGAAAACAAAATTCTTTTTCTCTATACAACTCCTCACTTGGCGAGTCCTAATTATTTAGGAATGACCTGGTGCTCTATATTTGGAGAAAAACCTATATTCAAGATTTGTTCCACATATAAAATCTGTTCTAGTGACCTAGTGACATAAATTTGAAGCGTTGACACAGATTGTTGATTGATTGTACATTGCTTAACGTCCCGACAGCAACAAGGCTTTCTCAGGACGTGCCTGCACTGCTTGTAAAAGAAAAAAAATAAATAAACAGAAAATTGAATGTATGTCGCCAGCCGGTCAAATACGTTAAATAAACCTAACACATGGGGCCTAAATAAAGCTATGACCATTTAGCAACACACATCCAATATCAAGAGCTACAGGCAGTGCAGACAGTAGGGAGAATTTTAAAAAGGCAAATACAGGTGAATGGACCAAGGGTAAACAGAAACACATGCCCCAGAATAGAGAGAAAAACCCACCCTGTGGGGCTGACCAGGGTGACCCTGGGAACTAAAAAATACCTAACCCCACCCAAGTCCCCCAGGGCAGACCCGGGTGGGGTCGTTGACACAGAACGAAATAATTTGGCCTGATATGTTTGTGTGTGCTTGTGTGTGCGAGGTGGGTGGCTTTGTAGGGAGTGGGGTGGGTGGCTGGGTGTGTGGGGCTTTGTAGGGTGGGGTGGGGTGTTGGGGGGGTGTATAGGGTGTGGGTGTGTGTGTGTGGGGGGGGGGTATAGGGTAAGGGGTGGGTGGTGGGGTGGGAGGAGGGGGTGTATAGGGTAAGGGGTGGGTGGTGGGGTGGCGTGTACAGGACGTGGGTGGTGTCTATAGGATGTGGGGGGTGTGGGGGTCTGTTTGTGTGCAGTGTGTGTTCTACCCGTTTCAAGTCAATGACGCAGTTAAACAAGGAAGCTTTTGCGCATTTAGCTGACATATAATATTACCTGGAGTGAATCAGCTACATTCTTTGCACTGAAAATTGTGTAGTCGCAATTTCTCAGGAACGCCAACTGTGATAACGGGAGATTGGAAATTCTGGACCGTAACGTAATTACGTACGTAATTTACCCTGATTTAGAACTATCGATATGGCATTATTGATTTAGGTGTCGATCAAATCTCTATATTTCTTATCTCTCGTGCGGGTGGTGGGATCATTTTTATGTATGCATGTGATTGTGTGTGTGGGTGGTTGTGTGTGTGTGTGTGTGTGTGTGTGTGTGTGTGTGTGTGTGTGTGTGTGTGGTGTGTGTCTATGTGTGTGTACACAAAAGCCCTAAAATGGATAACTGTCTTTACCATCCTTATGGAAAATGGGTGTGTGTAAAATTCTGGGTGGCCAAGTCAGACACCCATTTTTTCTGAGGGTTGTTTCTGCATTGTCTGGCGGTAAGAAGTTATAACAAATACAAAAATCAGTTTTTCCCATTTAGGGGTTTATACATGCACTTTTGTGCTTAAAAGACACTCTGCTAGTGTGTGGTGTTTGAATTTGTCCCAGCAGTGTGTGTGTGTGTGTGTGTGTGTGTGTGTGTGTGTGTGTGTGTGTGTGTGTGTGTGTGTGTGTGCACAAAACCCGTAAAATGGGCGTGTGTGTGTGACATCATCCTTCTCAGCTATAAATAACTTAATTTGGTTGACAGTGTCGGTGAACCGAAGTGAAACGGAGAGATACGAAAGGTAAGGGGGTGAGGGGGGGGGGGGTGGTATTGTATTTGTGTGAGGGAGTAAATTGTTTATGTTGCTGCAAAATGAGGTTTGTTATTTGAGGGTGTGGTTGTTTTGTAAAAAAAAAAAAAAAGTGTTGAAGTTGTGCTGTGCTTCTGGGGTGATGTGGTGGAAGGTCATGTCTAGTGACAAATTTGAGTGCCATGTATTCGTTCGCCAGCGACTTAGCCTATAGATGTATTCGTGCGCTAGTTGCTATGAAGTGAAGTGATTGTATGAGTGCGCAGTGTGAGAGAGGACGTATAGACTTTAGGTGAGGCTGCTGTTGTCTTGTGTCCTGCCCGAGCTTTTGGTTCAACCTGTTGCTTTGTTTGTGGGTTTGTTGGTGTTATGCTTTTGTTTCGACTGTGTAAAAGGGTTTGTGCGCATGTCAAAGATGGCTGCTTTTCTTCTCTGCTCCGACGTCTTGGAGCATTAAATTGACTTTTTATTAAGTTTTTCACAGTGATAGTGCCCACAGGACGTTCAGATTTGAAGACCTGCGTTCCCGGAACATGCCTAGTTTTGTTATTTTGCCAGATGACGTGTAGATAGTTAGATATTCAACTCGATCTTTTCTACTCATGCAGTAGTGAGTTAGAAACATGGCGCTCTTTACAGTCCTGTGAGCTCTCATTCAATATAGTGTCAAAGTGTGGCACCGATGTTTTTCTCTTAATGTTAGGTGCTAAAGACTAAATTATGTTTCGAAACAACATTTGTGTGACTTTTATTCTTGTTTGTGCTCTTGTGAACAAAACTCTTGAAGATGCAACCACACGACGGTTATCATCTTGTGTGACCAACAATGTCAATATTAACTTCTTCGGAAAAACAGTGCTTCGAACATGTGGTACCACTTACAGTTTGTTTGTGGGCTCTTTGGCTCACTCTTTGTACAAGAAAGCCTGGATCGAACCATCAACTAGACAGAGACTTGTATTGTTGTACTTGTGCAGCTTACTGATAAGTAACTCGTACTCTCCTGAACGCAACCCAGGCCCATCCACCTTTAGCTCTACATCTGACACAGTAGATTCTCACTCCTCATCAAAGACCCACTCTTCATGGATATGTGGGACTTGCGACTTGCCTGTGGGCTGGAGCGACAGGGGACTAGCCTGCGAACAGTGTGGTCAGTGGTTCCATGGACAGTGCCAGAGTGTTGATGCCGACAATTATGAAAAAAAATGTTAAATGTTTAGGGCTTAACGTCTTTTGTCCACCACGAGGGTGATTTCAAAGACGGGGCACCGAAAAAGGGTCTGAACAAATTTTGACCCAAGCTGGATTCGAACCCGCGACCTTTCGGTCGAGAGGCGAACGCTTTTACCACCGAGCCACCCAGCTCCCCCCGACAATTATGAGGCGCTGGGCATCAGCGACTCTCCCTGGTTCTGTGCGATATGTGGCAACCCCAACAGTGCAACTGTCTTCGACCTGCACGGTGTGGAGTGGTCTTCCAACTCGCCGACCGATCTATCACCGGGTCCTAGTACCACTCACAATTTCTACCCACAACATGCCTCCACTCCAACCAGAGCAAATCAACAGAATAAATACAAACACCGTCCCCTCCGAATTATAAACATCAATTTCCAATCGACGAGCTCCAAGAGGGCTGAGTTACCCAATTTACTCAGCACCTTGAAGCCGGATATTGTAATAGGAACTGAAACTTGGCTAGACCCATCTGTGTCATCTGCTGAGATTTTCCCTAACACGTACAACGTGTATAGAAAAGACAGACCCAACAGAGGTGACAGAGGTGGCGTTCTTCTTGCAATCGGAGACAATCTAGATAGTTATGCAGCCCCAGAACTGGAGGTAGAGGATTGTGAAATTCTGTGGGCGCGCGTCCAGCTGCAAGGCAGGAGAACTCTGTGCGTGTGCGCCTTCTACCACCCTGACGAATCTGATGAGCTTAGCCTTAAACTCCTCAGTCAGTCCCTACAGAGAGCATCAAGTTTAAATAATGCTTACCTATTCATAGGAGGCGATTTCAATCTTCCAGGATGGGACTGGGAGACCGAGAAAATTACCCTACTCTTCACAATGATTTCCTCAGCATGATTCATGATAACGGCCTTGAGCAGCTTGTGAAAGAGCCCACAAGAGACCGCAATACCCTTGATCTTCTGATCACTAACTCCCCCCAACTTGTACCCCGCACAGAAGTAGTCCCAGGCCTATCCGACCACTGCATCCCATACTGCGAAATCTCCCTGACCCCACACAAGAAGCGCCAGGCCCCTCGCCAGATTGCTCTGTACTCCAAAGCGCACTGGGAGAACCTGAAGTCGGCTGCAAGGGAAATCAGCACTATAATGCAGAAGATGCAGGCCACAGCATCACTAGAGGAGCTCTGGACTACTTTCAAGCAGGGCCTGCTTAAAGCAGAAGTGGAGCACATTCCACACAAGCTCGCACGCAAGAAGGTCAACCACCCATGGGTCACTCAAGACATCAGACGACTCATCAACCGCCGAATCAGACTCTACCGGCGAATGAAGAAAACTGGCTCAGAAGAACTCCGAGCACAGGTGAAAAAACTGAAGCGCACCATACAACGACAGATGCGGCGAGGCTACTGGAACTACCTCAACGGTATCTTTATGGGTGATGATAACCCGGACCAGGCGGGTAAAAACAAACGCTTCTGGACTTATATTAAGAACCAGAGGTCTTCAAGTGTGGGAGTCGCACCACTCAAGAAGGACGGCCAGCTCACTTCAGACCCAGAGGCCCAAGCCACCCTTCTGAATGAGCAGTTCCAGTCCGTCTTCGGTGATGGCGCTTCATACACTGAGGAGCAGTTCACCCTCAGGACGGGCATGACCAGCCAAGACGTCCCAGCCATGCCAAACATCACCATCACGGAACATGGGGTTTGGAAGCTGATGACAAACCTTAACCCCAACAAAGCTACTGGCCCAGACGGAATCAGCCCGCGCCTACTCAGAGAGTTGGCGGCGGAACTGGCCCCTGCGCTGACGGCGATTTTCCGGTCCTCCCTGTCTTCAGGTGAAGTACCATCAGACTGGAGGGCTGCACACGTCACACCGATTTTCAAGAAGGGCGAACAATACAATCCTGCCAACTACAGACCAGTATCCCTGACGTGTGTGGCCTGCAAACTTATGGAGCACATAGTCGTCTGCGCCGTCATGCACCACTTTGACACCAGCAACACCCTTCACGACAACCAACATGGCTTCTGAAGAGGGCGGTCGTGTGAAACCCAACTCCTGGAGTTTGTCGAGGAGCTTTCGTGCAACATGGAAGGTGGACAGCAGACGGACGTCCTAATCATGGACTTCGCGAAGGCATTTGACCGAGTCAACCACAGTCTGTTGGTCCACAAACTCCGCTGCTACGGCATCCACGATACGGTGCTCACATGGATCGCCAGCTTCCTTAGCGACAGGCGCCAGGCTGTGGTGGTCAACGGCAGCTGCTCTTCCTTTGTCAGTGTGCGATCTGGGGTCCCCCAAGGGTCGGTGCTGGGGCCATGCTTATTCCTGGCCTACATCAACGATCTACCGGATCGACTGACTGCACTGACAAGACTGTTTGCAGACGACACAGCCGTATACAGAGTGGTAACTAGCAACCAAGAGCAAGCCCAGCTACAGCAAGACCTCCAGCGCCTTGAGCAATGGGAGAAGAGCTGGGACATGCAGTTCCACCCTGACAAGTGCATAACTCTGCCAGTCACGAGGAGCAGACGTCCCCTACAGTCTAGTTACACCCTACACGGTCACACCCTTGAGTCAGTCTCTGAGGCAAAGTACCTCGGGGTGACCCTCCGCAGCAACCTTACCTGGGACGCACATGTCAGCAGCATCGCCAACAAGGCCAGTAAGACACTGGGCTTCCTGAGAAGGAATCTCAAGGTGAGCTCTACGGCCATCAAGGAGCGAGCTTAGATGGCCTACGTGCGTCCTATCCTGGAATACGCAGCATCTGTTTGGGACCCTCACACCCAGAAAGGCATCGACCGGCTGGAGGCAGTTCAGAGACGCGCCGCCCGGTTTGCTACTAACCGCTATCACGACACATCGAGTGTTAGGGCAGACTTGCCTACCATACGGTAGTTTACCGTATTCATACGGATTTTAGCCTGAGAATACGGTCATATGGTCAGGTGGTTAAAAATACGGTCACAACGTTTTTGTATTTTTTTGGTTTTTTTTCCTATTGAAAGACGCTCAGTTTTGTTGTTACTTCCCTTGGATAAAGACATTTTATTGTGGTGTCTGCCTGGGCATACATTCCATGCCTCCACTTAGAGCTAAATTTCCATGCACCCTAAGAGAAAACCTACTAAAAGGGGGGGGGGGGGGAGGGGTTGCAGTCGATATTGTAGTAATAAATGAAAAGAAAAAGGAGACTGCCAGTGCTAATATTTTAGGAAGATTACAAAGTAAAGTAGTTAAAAGCACTGTCAGGGGAAAGAATTGTGCATAATCGACCAGTGATCTATTTAGTCAAAGCACAAAAAAATAGATAGGAAGGGGGAGGGGGGGGGGTATGAAAGTGACTGCTTCCCTTGGATAGTTTAGCTTTCGATGCCATTTGATTTACACCAGTGAGAATGAATAGAATCCGATAGTTATTCATAGTAGCCAAAAATGAAACGAAGCCGTGATGCTGATCATTCTTCTGACGAACTGCCAAGCAAGTTGCTTGAAAGCACAGCTTTTTGAAAGCATACAATGAAAAGTTGCCTTATTTGACTGTATCGTCAAAAGATCAGGATTTTGCGCGATGCATATTGTGCCAAACAGATTTCACGGTGGCACATAGTGGTCGAAAAGATTGTGAGAGACATATTTCCTCCAAACCCATGCCAAGATTGAAAATGCTGCCAAAGGTTCAGCATCGATGCAGGTCAGACAGCACAAGGTTGGTTTAAGCAGCATTTTATTCACCATGAATCGACTGTTTGTAAAAAAAAACCAAACGATCTTCAGTAAAGTGACCAAGTCGGCAAGTGTCATTCTAATTATGTTAACAAAAAAAAAAAAAGGCGAAAATCAAAGAAAAGAGGGGGAAAAAACCACAAGGTAGGCCTACATATAAACGCAATTGAATTAAATAAAAGTATATCACGAAAATGATTATTTTCTCATTTATGGCTGGCATGTTGTAAAAATACATCTCCTTTTATAGCAAAATGCATAGTAGCAGTAGTAGTATCTTTACCGGTTTACAAATAAATATGGTCAAAACTGCCATAATATGGTTTTTAACTGCCTGGAGTACTGACAACAGTTTTTTCAGGTAGGCAAGTCTGTTAGGGACATGCTAGAGTCACTGGGGTGGCCGTCCCTGGAGGATCGACGTCGCACTGCACGCCTTCAGATGCTGCGCAAGATCACTAGTGGCACTGCGAACTGCCCCATCATCAATGGGAAAGTGGAACAGGCGATATCGCGCCAACGCCGCAGCCACAACAAGCAGTACAAACAAGTCTCGTGCAGGACCCAATATAGAGCCGCCTCTTTCCTGCCACGAACCATAAAGGACTTGAATGCCCTCAACAGTGATGCGCTGGAGGCTCTGACTGCTGACACCTTGGTGTCGGGGGTCTCCCAATAAAGCCCTCCAGTTCCCCCCCCCCTCCCCCCACCCACACCACCCGCCATCCCCAGCATTTCCCCCCTTCACTCACATTTTCCATGGTCTGATTCATGTAGCGACATGATTTATTATTAGCTCCGCATTCGTACTTGACATGCATACAAAACCTTCCTCTCAAGTGCCATAATGATCAACACGTTTGATTGTGGGCGTATACGGCAAGACAAGACAGGCAACTCCGGTCGGAGTGTATGCACAAATTGAATGAATGCAAATGACGTCACACATTCAGTGTCGTTAGGTGCGTCGTCTGCTGCAGTCGGTCGTTTAGTGCAGTATGAAGAGTGCAGGCTTGGATGGACCATTTTCCGATGTAATGCTAGGTCAGAGAAAAAAAAAAAACTAATGTTGCCAAAGGGTGTAATAGTAAAGTATTGTTTGTGTGAATGCTGCCCGTTTGACGGAAGGACTGGAAAGTCGAGTGCTGAGCGGTGAAGAGAGAAGGCGACAATGAGAAAAATATCCAGCACTATTACGTTGGAATAGATGCATAACAGTTACGACAGGCCTATAAATTAAAACATTTTTAACATTAACAAAACTTGAGTTTAAAGAGGTTTTAAAACAGTTTTAATGAAAACTGTTGCCCGACACGCTTCTAAAAACAACAGTTTCTTAGTTTTAAACCTTGTACTGCGCCATAAACGCCGCGACTGCTTCTCAGTCTTAGCTGTCCTATAGTGTGGAATGTGGGACTTGGCCAAATGGATCCATCTGGTGCACTCCAAATGTGTATTTGTGAGTGGTTTGACGTGCAACTCGGTTCGCACCTCTGAAATGACCTATTAATTCCACTGATAATGAAAATCTTTCATTCATAAGAGAGCATTCAACAGCTCTATAAAACCCAAAGTGATAACCCCCCCCCCCCCCCCCCGCCCCCACCTCCCCCCCCCCCCCCACAACCCCACCCAAACAATCAAACAATCATAATAAAATCAAACAGAGGTATGTTTAGTGAGCTATTTTGTTCACTGCGTGTTGTGTCATTGTGCTTGACAATTTTAATGCAGGGGGGGGTGGGGGGGGGGGGGGGGAAGAAATACACATTAAGTTGAAAAAAGAATGACAAAAATCAAATAAATGTGGAAAAAAACTTTACCTTATTACAGACGCCTAATTTTATTAAAATAGTCCATGCTAAAATGAATGATTGAAGAGGACACCCATTTTCACTGTAATGCCAGTTTTTGTTTGAGAGGCACCCACTTTATTGGTAGGAACCCATTTTTTCTCCATCCAGTGGCTCTGTTTCTAGAAAATGTCTATTTTATCTCAAGTTGTAGAGCTTGGTTATAAGGTGAGTTCTAAATATTCGCATCATCATGAGGGTGTAGGGGGCTCTGGATAGAGGTAGCACCTTTGCTGTTCGGCAGCTGCGTCCTACATAGGACGGACGGGCATCACTGGTCCTCATCCATCTCCTTAATCTCTCACGTGCTGGCTCCAAGCGCCACACCCTGGCAAACCACCTCAGCTGGTGGGCTAAACC
>BTPG01000006.1:158216657-158339157 GCA_036245525.1 Semisulcospira habei
CACCCAGCCATCGGATATTATGTACAAATGAGGCGGGTTGGAGATGGGTAGGTGAGGCCAGGGGTGGGAGGGGGTGTCTGAGTGGGGGACACATCAGTTTCTGCAACTGTTGAACTACCGATCATATGATTACTGATCAACACTGTGAAACTTCTCTTTGTGTATTACCAGTGATACGTAGGACTAATAATACACAAACAATGAAAAACGAAGGAATATCGATGCATATCAGTGACTCGCGACAACAGGACTATCGATACGTAGGACTATCGACACGTAGGGACCATCCATGCGCACCCCTACGTAGTGCTTGCGATAGTTAGTACTAGCGATTGTACTGCTATAGACACGTAGTAGTGCTAACGATCGGATGGTCAAGTATGGACGCAACTCACGAAGTACGATCGACACGTAGTTCTCATAATACCTAGTGCTAGCAGTACCCCCAACCATGAGTAGGAGTGACAAACGACTGCCAGATGAATCAGTTGATCAGTGTGTAGGTCAGTTTTGTGTACTGTTATTGTTAAGCTCCCACTGAGCTTCGAGCTTGCTGACCTACACTGACTCAACAGTTTACACGTTATTATACTGATCCCATGTCAGTGTACATTGGCACTGTGCGGATAGCTAGCTGCACATTGCTGAACAATGGCTTGATAGTATGGCGTGTCTATATTAGTTCCTGGTTATCAAGCAACCGACGAGAAGCGATCTATTTAAATGTAACGTTTTGTACAGCTTTCGAACGGCAGACGATAAGACCCTTGAAACATTTCATTAATTGACACTTTTGGACGGGGTCAGTCTTACCTTCAGCAACAGCAAAAGCACAAAGTGAAATTTGTGTGTACACTCCATGTTGGGGACAAGGTCCCACTAGCGGGCCACACCCGACATTCAGTCACTCCACAACACACCCGGTAATTTTGCAGGACCCGGTAGTAAAGATGGGCGGTGAAACCACACCACACTTCGCAAAAGTTCCCTTTAGGGCAGATCGTTACTAGAAACAGCCTGTCTAACCAATTTCCACAGTCGGTTTTGTTACAACAAAAGATCGCCACAAGCAGGATCCAGTCAATCCAACAGCGGCGTGCAAACGCCCCGAGCAACACAGTTTCCGCGTAGCAGTAGCGATTTGACACTGATCCAGCTGTGCTGTGCCTACAGGTCGACCGCAAACCGATACGTGAACCTCACTGTGTACACACCCTGTCGAGAGCGCCCGGTCCAGCGACTATGTAGAACACAGGTAAACAATGTACACATGTGACCAGTACACACGCCTAAACGTACAGTTCAGTAAAGCTAGCTAGATGCCATACAGTACAATCATGTGACCACCCCAACAGGTGAGAGCAGTTGTGGAAATGTCTACACGCATCACGACAGATGGCACTGGCAACCGGTCATGTGGTTAGGTAATTTACTTCTTGAATCATCCTACCCAACCGAGGTGCAAGTTCTACTTCCTTGTGTGTGTGTGTGTGTGTGTGTGTGAGTGACACAGACAGGGATTTAGTTGTGCCGAAAGCCTGCCGCACGACTGTAAGCACAGATTTGTCGCCTGTGAATAATTGACACCAAATGACGCGCGCACAGTGAGTCAACAAATAATGACGCAACACAGTCGGTGTACCATGGCCACAGGCACCTCCCCCCCCCCTCCCCCCCTCCTTTCTCCCCGCCCCCCCCCCCCCCCCTCCTCTCCCCCCTCTCTTCCCCCTCCCACCCCCCGATACACACACACACACACACACACACACACACACACACACACACATAATTAATTACTAAAGATAAATTATAAGTTTTTGGCTATGAATCCTTACAGCGATCGAAATAATCATAATAAATCACAGGAAAATGGCTGTTTTGGGTGCCAGGTATCACCACGAACACTGTCAAAGTGCCCATTTCACACGCTTATAAAACATTAATACATGTCGGTTCGGCCCACTTGTGGAGATAAATACAGTCACATACGCTTATGTCGAAAACGGATAAGTCGAAAAACGTTTAAGTCGAGCAAAATAATAATAATAATAATAACATCCCTGTAAAAGCTGTTCTTTCTATGACTAATTTTACAACGAAGTACCCAACGGAGAGACAAACACGCTTAGAAAAAACGTTACAATACAATTTATTAATATTTTGGGTAAATACCCTTTTCAAAATAGGCAAACAAACAAATAGAGAGATCAGTCGCTACTTATCTTCATTTATCGCAGAAAGAATGTAGCAACTCCTTGACAACGGATAACTCGAAATCGATTAAAGGACCTATACCGCCTTCAGAAAACACCATGGATAGCCTTGTATTGCGGTATTTCGTTTTAGCTTCAGTCCATTTAGACACCCAGGTACACAGTTTTACGTCGGCGTGACGACTGATGCCCGGTCTCCAACTACTTTCATTACTAGGAGTGCTAGTGCTAATTTTGAAGGACACGGACTTCCAGCTCTCGCTGATTTCGTCCGGGGGGGGGGGGGGGGGGGGTAGGGGGGGGGGGTCATCTGGCTGTCTATCTGTCGCTTCGTCGCGCAGCGGCTGGTGGTAGTGCCGGGGCCGGGCGGTTGGTGGTGGAGGAGGCGGGTGATGTAGCCGGTGGACCGTCGCTTTAGTGCCAGGCTGGGGGGTGTTGATAGGCCAGCCACTCTAAGGGTTCTTGTATGAGTGGTGGCGGGGGTGGTGGTGGCCGGAGGAACCGTCGCTGGATGTAGGGCCTGGGTAGTTGGGGTGTGGGTGGTGGTGGCCAGTGAAGTTTGGGTCTGGGGGTCGGGCGCTGCGACATGCGGGGGGCGCTGTAATACCGCGGTGGTAGGCGGAGGTGTGACGGCGGAGTCTCTAGGAGTGGTGGGCTTCTGTTTTTTCCCCTGATGTGCCTGGATGGTCGGCGGCGACGGTGGTTGGCGGTCTGTGGTGGGGCGGCGTTCCTGACTGGCTGGGACAGCGGTGTGGCCGTGCTGGCTTCTTGCGGTGCCCTGGTCGGTGGAAGTGCTTTTGGTCTCGCTGGCCGAGACTGGGATTGTGTCTGTGCCGGCTTTTTGCTTTGCCGGAGTGGTGTTGCCACATCCTCTATGTCTCGTTCAGGAGGGAGTGGTGCTGGTCTTCTTTTCGCTGTCTGCGGGGCGGCTGCTGTCCCCGTGGGTCGCGTGTCGGCTGTCGCCTGACACTCGCTGTCGGCTGTCTTGGCTGCTGCTTGGCTGGCAGTGCTCTCTGTCTCGGGGGGGGGGGGGGGGGGGGGGGGGTGTAGATCCTTCAACGTACCTGTGTGCACCAGCCACCGGGAGGTGACCAGTGCGCGGTGGTAGGTGTCTTCGTCGAGCGCTATGATGGCTGGTATAGCGTCTTGAAGCAGGAGTACCAAGTCGTCGAAATCCATGCCCCGGAGCCGGGTCCCCCTCTCCTCAGTCGACACCGGCCGTTCCCGAGTAAGTGATTCGGGAATGATGACCGGTGGTGGGGAGGGTGGGAAGTCCGGCTCCGATGACAGCTCCGACGAGTCTTCGGGCTCTTCTTCTTGTGGGGGTGGTGACTGAGGGCGGGCGGGGACCGTCTCTTCTTCGTAGTTCTCTTGCTCTTGCGCTGCTGTAGCGTAGCTTGGGGAACCATGGGCTCTTAGGAGAGCTTCCAGTCTTGGGGGCATCCCTGTTGGTAGTAGAGGTGGTGGGTACCGTTGTAGCATTTCTGCAGACTAGCAGTCTCTTGCGGGCGCACGGGGTGTCTCCGGCTGCGCCGTTGGAGGAGGAATAATCAGCGGCGACAGAGGTGGGTTTTGCCGTATGGTCTCTTTCTGTGGCCTCGGCGTAGTTTGTGGCCATAGCTGGGGATGGTGGGTCAGGTACTCGTCGGCCTGTTGTTGATTCGTTTGGCGACGATTTCTGTTCGTCCTTAAAAGGGCGGCGTTCTGCTTCTTGCTGGCCATGAGTGATGATGTGCGCCGCGCGGTTGACCGTACTGGAGCGCTGAGACGTGAAGGTGACTTGCTTGGCTTGCTTGCTTGGTGAAGAAGTGCGGAGGACCGTCCACTCCTAACGACTGCAGCGAGTGTTGTGTTGATGATGATGATTACTAGGAGTAACTGTAGCCGTCTAAAAATAGTTTACAATCAGACGACTTGATGGTCTCTGTAGCCACGGACATGCGCATAGCATTCAGAAGTACTGACATGTGCTTAGCATGCAATCAAAATGGCATCAGAGGATGTAAGAGAAAAACTTAGAAGCATGCGTCCGAAAGCTACGGTATCTGACGCGCCAAAACAGACTCCGCCTCCCAAGCAAAAACGCACCACTGCATTGACAGCTTCCACGAAAAAGGCAAGACGAAAAGTGTATAACAAGATATTCCGGGCCAAAACTGGAAATGTGCCGATTTGGAATCAGTACCAGAGGTAAATGAAAACAAAGGAATCTCTCGGCTTTTGGGGGGCCAGAGAAAGAGATGAAAAACTAGCAAAATGGCTTTTTGGACTTGAAAATTCACTAACGGATATTTCGTTATAACATAATAGCAGACGAAAGTAGTATTCAAAGAGGGAGAGATATAGATAAGGAGAATTCTGAGACATTGTAAATTGTCTTAAGTTGGTCTTAATTAATTAGCCATATAAGGTAATCAACGCTCATATGGCCACAGCTCTAAAAAGAAAAAAAAGGGCCCCCTTTTAATGCACTCAGTAAGAAGAGATTCCCAGATAACCTAAATTAATAAGACCGCATCATCCTCTAAAACAAGGCTAATTAGAATTTCAACGGCCACAGCCTTACCTTTCCCAATGCACTCAGCAATTTCCAAATCAGCAGTCAGCTGTTTTAAGAAACCCACCTAGCCTAGCTTTCCACTTATGGTATTACATAATTTACACTGAAAGTGTATTTTATGACATTAATTATAGCTTCAAAAATGAATATATTACATTATAAAATGAATCAATATGAATTACTGCTTCTAAACGATATCTGCGCTGTAGAAAATAAGGACTTAGACTAAAAAAAACAACGTCTTCTCTCTGTAAAATCAAATTCATATCTCAGAAACAGTACACAACAGAAGAAATCGACACACTCACCATCAAGGAGATAATTAAACTACATGTTAAATATGAAAATCACATTGGTTCACTAATGACCTGTGACTTAAGTCGATCTCTCATCTGTCTATACACAAAAGCTGTTAGTCACTTCCTACCTGTAGACACTGACAGTCTATCACATGATCTTGAAAGCAACCCTATTGTTTCAAGTTCAATCAGCAAATTAGCATGCCTTATGTTTTACAAGTTTGGAAATTACCTTGCACCTTGCTTGTTACTGGGAGTCGTATTGATTTTTCTAAAATAAATTTTAAAGCAGACGAAAATGGATGATACCCAGACGACCCCACAGCCGAGCCCTGTCTCGATGCAGATTCAAATGGTGACTAAGGCTAAAAGCCCGGGCAGGGTTGAGGCAGGAAAAAGATTAGCTGAGTTTAATAGACACAACAAATTACAGCTTCAGGCGTTAACAGAAAAGACACATGTAACTGACCCATCATTAGGACCCCCACCCAGGTCTGCCCTGGGGGACTTGGGTGGGGTTAACTACTTTTTAGTTCCCAGGGTCAACCTGGTCAGCCCCACAGGGTGGGTTTTCCCCTCTATTCTGGGGCAGGTGTTTCTGTCTACCTTGGTCCATTCACCTGTATTTCCTTTCTTAAACTCTCCCTACTGTCTGCGCTGCATGTAGCTCTTGATATTAGATGTATGTTGCTAAATGGTCTTTAGCTTTATTTAGGCCCCATGTTATAGGTTTATTTAACGTATTGGACTATCTGGCGGCATACATTCAATATTCTGTTGGTTTTTTTTTTTACAAGCAGTGCAGGCAAGTCCTGAGAAAGCCTTGTTGCTGTTAGGACATTAAGCAATGTACAATCAATCAATCAAACCATTAGGACCACCGTCATTAGCAACAGCATCAACAGTGTCACTGCCACCTCAATCACCACCACAACAACGTGAGAGACTAACAACTGAGCCTAAACCCGAAAAAACAAAATATATAGTTGGCGTATTTGTTGTAGGATTTGGTTACATAAGTTACAAACTATGGAAAAAATACAAACCACAAACTTAAACAGTGTCCAAAAAACCAGAAACTCCAAAAACAAAGCAAGAAGTCTCCACATTAACAGCAGAACCAAGACCTTTTGATCCATATTTTATGCAGTGAATAAATTTATTATTTTAATTTTGTGGCATAAGAAAATGAGCAACACAAGAAAACATAAAACATAATGAACCTTGTCTATCACTCTGTCGTTATAAGTGAACTTGTAGTAGCTTACACTATGCTAGGACGAAGTCTTCTCAAAATGCATTCTGCAGACCTGGGTAAACTAGATTTCAAACACAGTGCTAAGCTAGTTGCAGTTGTTACAGCATTGATTCCTACAAAAGACTTTCTTGTCAAGCAGGGAGTTATTCCAGAAAATGTATCTATGTAAATAAAAAATATGGCAACATTGGCTGTTATTGTTGGCAGTGCTGTTGTTAATGCAACTGCATTTAGCAGATCAAATTATCTTTTTTTCAAAAGTTAGTAAAGAGGAAAGTGCAGACAAAATGAGGCGACACAACGAGGCTTTAGAGACATTAGGACAGGCTGAACAGGTCACGCACAGCATACATTTTCTAACATTGATGACTCCTGACATTTTTGTAGTTGTTAACGAATTTCTTTCCACACGTAAATCAAGTCCATGATGTTGTACACACAGTGCAGGTGTACAGTTTTAGCAGTTACCAAGCACACTTGAGCAGCCAGTCACCATCACCAGTGAGGCATTGTAGGAAAATCAGGGGCAGCTACTCAGAGTGAATGGTTACCTTGGATATTCAAGATGGTGGTCAAATCTACGCATTGGTTTCGATGGGGGGAAATTCTCGCGATCACATTCGTACATTCGTGCAGAATGAATTCTTACGCTGCAAGTATTAGTCTGAAAAGAACAAGCAACTGCAGCTGCTTCTGATCGTTCATTCACTCACACACGTGCTTCATAACACAAACTACTTCCGTAACACACCACCCCCACCCGGGTCTGCTCTGGGGGACTTGGGTGGGGTTAACTACTTTTTAGTTCCCAGGGTCACCCTGGTCAGCCCTACAGGATGGGTATGAGAGTTATGTGTATCAGCCAGGTTACGTACGATACCTCATATTATCCAAGTTGTGTGTGCGTTGCAAATGTTATGATGTCAGGACTTTGTGTACAGAGTTCTTGTGTGGGGCGGAGCGACATGACGCCGAGACGTCAGTTAACGGAGGCTGCCGCCAGAGAGACCTATTGTGAGGTCATTTCATCACTCGAGGAGTGAGCGACCGGTGCCTAGACACCCGGGTCATCAGAGACTGCGCTACGGGAGCGAGTCTCTTTTATTCGAACAAAGCTGGTACTCTAGAGAAGAAAACGAGGTCATATCGCGTCATACAGTGGGATACAAAAATTCCGCCATATGTCGCTACCAGGGTTTCTGTATATATTTGCCTCAATTACACTCCAGTTTATAAGTTTTGGCATTTCAAGTTTCACAAAATAATTAGTGAATTATTTGACAGCTGAATTGAGCGTTCTCATTAATATCAAGTTTCATCCTTGAGCACATTCACTAACTCATTGTATTGCTACGATATATCTTGTGGTCTTTTAGTACACCAGTTCTGAAAGGCCGCCTAAACTTAGATGCGAAGCACTGTGGGTATGCTGTTGCTGACTGACTGTGACGTGTTTGCGATTACCGTCAGCCACTATCTAGGTAGTGACCCTAACGGACACATTAATTTGAGGCACGACAGTACTGGAAGTCGTGACAGCACGATCATTGTGCTCAGTATAGTTTTAATTGTACTCTACTTGCATTTATATTTTTTTTTCTTTTAACATGTCGAATAGTTCAACATTTTACAATTTACATTTGGGTCATTTAAATAGTTATCACTTGTTAAACAAGATTCCTGATTTGTGTGTTCTCCTCTCTCAGCCCACCCCCTTTCATATTTTCGGAATTACAGAGTCACGTTTACGTTCCGACATAAGTGACGCATCTATTTCGATACCGGGGTTTTCAGTAATCCGGCGCGATCCTGTACGTCCTCAGCAAACAGGATTAGCTGTTTATATACATGACTCTATTGCGCACTTTACACGCAGAAGAACAGACCTGGAATCAGACTCTGTTGAAAGTGTGTGGGTTGAGGTGAAGACAAACAGATCGGCCCCTTTGCTTGTTGGATTTGTATACCGAAACCCGTCTGCGTCATTTGAGTGGTATGACGACTTTTTACATATGGCGGATAAGATTAACAAAAGCAGCACTGAAGTGTTATTACTTGGCGATTTTAACATCAATATGTTTGTTTCGAACCCTGCTTGGGAATCCACAATCAATATGGTTGGTCTCAAGCAGATCATCACGTCTGCAACTAGAGTTACAGAGTCGTCTGCCACTCTGATTGATCATATATACACCTCCAACAATTCAAGGGTTCTTAGTTCTTGTGCCCTTCAAGTGGCGATCAGTGACCACTACCCTGTGTGCTGCAGCTGGGCTTTGAAGTTGGACAAACAAAATCGGAAAAACCAACATACCACTATCTATTATAGATCGTTTAAAAAGTTTAATAGGGATATGTTTTTAGCCGAACTAAATGAAACCTCTTTTTTTTCGGTTTACAATCATACGAATCCTGAAGATGCGTTGGCCGATTGGTATAGATTGTTCCGTCGGGTTCTTGACAAGCATGCGCCGTTGCGTGAAAAGAGGGTGAAACATGTGCTTTTACCCCAATGGTTAAGCAATGACATTAAAGAGGCCATGGCTGTCAGAAATGAACTAAAACGCAACAAAGATTTTGGTGCTTTCCGCAAGCAGAGAAATCGTGTTAAATACATGGTATTAGAGGCCCAAAAAAAACCACTTTAAGCGATTGATGGACAACAAAACAGACACCTTATCTGTCTGGCGCGCCCTTAATGCGTTCACTAAATCACGACAAACAGCACCATGTACATCTATATCTGCAGACACATTTAACAACCATTTCTTGTCTGCTGCTGATTCGTTGTTAAGCAGTACGACAACTCACACACCAGCTATATCCGAAAGGCTTACAGATTTTTGTGAGGACAAACTCGCGCCAAACGTATCATTTAGTATTCCTTCGCTTACTGTATTTGACGTTGGCAAATCTATTAGCCAACTCAAAAATAAGCGCTCGCTTGGTCACGACGGGATAAATACATACTTTTTAAAACTTGCTGCCCCGTATGTGGTCGAGTCTTTGACATTTATTTATAATCTCGTTTTACAACATGGTACATTTCCAAACAGCTGGAAAGTAGCCAAAGTTATTCCTCTGCCTAAAAGTAAGAACCTCTCAGATCCTAATAAGTTTAGACCAATCTCGCTCTTGTCAGCTCTGTCAAAACCAATAGAAAAACATGTACACAGGCATCTGAGCTATTTTCTTGAAAAACATAACTTGCTTTACCCACTACAGTCAGGTTTTAGACCTCGCCACTCATGCCACACTGCTCTAGCTCACCTGACCAATACTTGGCTTACGTCCATGAACAAAGCTGAAATGACCGGTGCTGTATTTCTAGATTTCTCAAAGCCTTTGATCTAATAAATCATGATATGTTGATACTAAAGCTATCAGTGTATCACGTAAACAAAGCATCCTTGGACTTTTTCAAATCCTACCTGCACGGAAGACGTCAGTATGTGTTTGTTAACGGAAAACGTTCCGCTAAAGGCATACTAAAGCATGGCGTGCCTCAGGGCTCAATATTAGGGCCCCTCCTATTTTCCATTTACATCAATGATATGCCATTGCATATTTCAGATCTAAACGTACGCTGTAGTCTGTTTGCTGATGATGCTACTCTCGACATGTCGTCAGCGAATATCTCCACAATCAATTCCTCACTTCAACAGGGCTTAACTGATGTTTCAAAATGGTGTCACACTAACTATATGGTACCAAATCCGTCTAAAACAGAATGCATGCAGCAGCTACATCCACCCCCTCTTATCCTTTCTCTCAACTCTGAGCCGATTAGACAAGTTAGAGAGCAACGCTTGTTAGGCGTCATTATTGACGATCAACTCACATGGCACGCTCATGTCAGCAGCGTATGTCGAACAGTGTCCAGGAATTTATATCTTCTTTCAAAACTGCGTTATTTTACAGATACACCGACAAGGAAAATATTTTATAACGCACATATTCAATCCCATATAGATTATGCTTCTACAGTTTGGGATGGATGTAGTGATGCGTGCATAAAAAGACTTAATGCTCTTCATCGTAGAGCAGCCAAATTAATCCACCCGGATAGTAAAGAAAGCACCGACGACCGACTCAAAGCCCTCGACATGCTGCCTCTGCGTAAGTTACTTATGTACAATAAAGGCGTACTTATGTTTAAAATCTACCACTCTAAAACGCCTAGTTATCTAACAGATCTATTTAGCCCTGCTCATACGCCTTATAAAACGACGAGGAACAATCTATCCATACCAAGGCCGCGCCTCGATATATTCAAAACTAGTTTGTCTTACTCAGGAGCCAAACTATGGAATCTGTTGCCTGTCGACATTACTGGGGCTCCTTCTTTGTCCACATTTAGAGCCCGCTTATTTCGGCACCTGAAAGAAAATTAAGCCCATAGTTGTGTACTTGTGTCGGCGTTTTTCCAGCGCAGTGATTTGTATTGTCGAGTTTGCAGTTGCTGTTCAAACTAAGTTTTTAACATTCATGTTTAATCAGGCTCTTAGTGTGTGTGTGTGTGTGTGTGTGTGTGTGTGTGTGTGTGTGTGTGTGTGTGTGTGTGTGTGTGTGTGTGTGTGTGTGTGAGTGAGCTAACTTCTTTTTTTATGCTCACGTTTTGCCTTTCCAGTTTTATTAGTTTTAGTAACGCGCGTGAGATTGATGTATGAGTGCGTGTGCAAGGACATGATTGAAAAAAGGTCTGTGTACCTAATCATTTATCCTTGAGAAATAAAGTTTCATTTCATTTCATTTCATTTCATTTCATTTCTGTAGCGAGGTCACGTGGTACGGTTTGCGCTAAAGGTCGTGTGCCGTAGGGCTGAAAGCAAATGTACATATCTTTCGCTTAAAGTTATTTTCCCCAGGATCAAGCATTTCAACACACTCAGAAAACTGCAACAGATACTGCTGACAGTATGTGAATGGGTGCTTTGTGTACTATCTTAGAGCTTTATGGTGTAAGTACAATGCCAACTGTCTAAATTTATTGTTTGATTGTTTTTGTACCCGAGTCGCGGATTTATCGTCTGCATCGCCCTTGTTTTGAATTAATATGCATATTTATGAGCCTACGTCACAAGGAGGAACCCGGCCGACTATCAATGTATCGCAATACTGCAGTTCACGAGGTCATCGGTGTGGTGAACACACGTGTCAGTGTACACGTGTACTGATATACTAAACATCAGAAATACTAAACATCAGCAAAAAAGACCCACCACACCTACAGGTGAATTGCCGTTGATTTGTTTTGTGTTTTTGTATTTTTACGTTTTTCTAATTTTGGGAAGTGGTTACTGTAAATATGGAGTCGGACCAGGTAGAGATGTATATTATAAACAAGGGGAGAGGCTAGGGCTTAAGGACGGCAAGCTTTTTGATTATGTGGAGAAATGTAAGGATAGAGAGAGAGAGAGAGAGAGAGAGAGAGAGAGAGAGAGAGAGAGAGAGAGAGAGAGAGAGAGAGAGAGAGAGAGAGAGAGAGAGAGAGAAATGAAATGAAATGAAATAATGAAATGAAATGAAATGAAACTTTATTTTCCAAGGATAAAAGAATAGGTGCGCAGACCTTTTTTCATTCTTGTCCTTGCTACAAATTACATAAAAACACACGCACGCACACACACACACACACACACACACACACACACACACACACACACACGCACGCACGCACGCACGCACGCCGGCACACACAGGCGCTTGCACACACTCACCCAGAGAGAGAGAGAGAGAGAGAGAGAGAGTACTTAAGAAAGAGGAATTAGAAGCTCAGAGAGAGAGAGAGAGAGAGAGAGAGAGAGAGAGAGAGAGAGAGAGAGAGAGAGAGAAAGGGAGGAATTAGATATTCAGAGAGAGAGAGAGAGAGAGAGAGGGAGGAATTAGATATTCAGAGAGAGAGAGAGAGAGAGAGAGAGAGAGAGAAGACCGTACAACGCAAAAACCCTATGTGAAGTCTAAACATGGGCATAGAGCTTCATCACACTGCCCCGGCCTTGCCCTTTCTCAGTGACCAGTTGAGAGGGTGCTGCAACACTTGACATTTTTAATTAGCCAATCAGTAATTTTCCACCTTTAATTAGTAGCCAATCGTTTTGAAGTGTTCAGCCTCGTGTTTTTCGATGCAATGTAATTCTTAGCCAGGGAATATAAGATTTACGCTATCGGTAGGTACACTTCTGGATTGAAACAGATCCACTTGCGGTTGAAAGTGACCTCTTATTTTGTACATGGACTACACGGTCCATCGTAGGTCTTCGGGAAGTCAAAAACCTAGTTTGTATTGACCATTTTACAGCTCCTATAATGGTATTGTTTAGAAGATATTCCATCCTAAAAAATGGTTTTAAAAAATCAACATCGAATAGCGCGCTTTATTATTCTAGCCGTCTACACTCGCGCTATTTTCCGTGAAGCACGGGTTGCAATCTTACCGGACCTCGACTGAAGGGGCGGAGCCCAAATCTTCCCGCCGAGAAGGCGGGTCAGTCGCTCCGGCTGAAAAGCACCACCGCTAAGCCTTCTGGTTTGGTGATAAGAGTGTTCAAGTTTTCAACAGAGTGTACACGTTTATTTTTACAAACAGGGAAGTACACTGCAGTACGCGTTATCAGGACTCTCTACCCTTTTACACACAGTATGACGCAGTTGTGTGTCAAGTATGCAAACGGAGTATAGCCTAGATAAGGCAGACGAGCAATGGAGGTTATCAAACTGACTGCAACGTTCTTTATTCATTTACTGGTGAGTATATATCATGATTATACTGATGTTGATTTCAGGTAGCTCAATACAACGGGCAGGCCTGAACCTCTCACAATTGAAGTAACAAGATACAACTTACGTCATGCCTAGTTACGCTAAACTCGCTGCTGAACGTACATTTGGCGCGAAGCGCCGTATGTGCGTATGTATGTATGTATGCATGCGTGTGCGTATGTATGTAAACAAGAGAATCTCCGATATTTCTGTACACACAAGCCTTGAAACTGACTTGGCGAAATACCTTTTAAAGGAGTGGCTAAGAGAGCCTCCGAGCATATTGTAATTGAATGTCTCATTTAAGACATAAACAACCGTTTATAGGAAGTCGGTTGACCCAGATTAGAGTCCGTAACTTTCTACGATTCTCCTGAGTAATTAATACTTTTTTCTCAGATTTCTTTGTTTGAACTCGTGATGCTTGGCGCCAGCCTGTCGTGCCTACAGCCGTCTCCTGACTCGAATTTGCGTTGCATTTGAGATAGAGCTCTTCCAGATGTGTGTAAATTTAACTGACGCTAGCCCCAGTGCCTGACACTCGCTGCAGTCACTCTTGAGCGCAGCAGCGAGCTATCAAGGGCAATCAGCATGGCCACGAGGCTAGCATCAGCAATGTAACCCACCCTCCACCATGGGCCCCACCACCCGCGCCAACCACGTCATTGACTTTGAACATGTTAAACACACCAGAGATCCTGCTCAGTCATATTTGACAAACTACCACTTTGGAGATGTCATTTACACGCGGTACGTCCAAAAGGCTCCCGCTCAAATTTCCCACCTGTGGACTGACTCCAATAAAGACCTTGAAATCATCTCAGTACCAGTCCCATCGATCATGCATCCCTTCAATATCTGAACTTTTCAAAACATTTTTTCAAATGAAGCACGGAAATCGCTCTCTCATTACCATTGCACTCTACCACACCACCGGCAGAGTTCTCGTACGGGGCAACGTGTGTCCTGTATGGGTGGGCGAGGAATTTGACAAGTTGAAGGCGTTAGTAAGCGCCATGAGCGGTGAGACACTAGAACTTTGCCCCCCACCCTCCGAACCCGAGGAACCCCATGCACTCTTCACCCCACCACCCACCCCAGAGGCCACCTTCTCCACCCCGTATCCACTTCTCGCCATCCTCTCCCCTCCACCCAGTCAACCGGACAGCGCTACCGGTGACAGCTCTGCCGCGGTCCTTGATGGGCAGGCCACTGCGGCTGTCGAAGATGTATCTAATCAGTCGACACGAGCTGCCCCTAAACCACTCCACCATAGCATTTGCACTGACCACTAAAGGTCATGTTACATATTCAAATTGGGCAGTTGAGGCAGTGCGGACCGGTGTTTTTAAAAATAATTTTTGACTTGTTTGAAAAATTGTAGTAGGGCTGAATGTTGGAATTTGCTGAAAATTTCTGGTTATAATTATGAGAGGAGACATGTTTGGTGCTTTGATTCATACCATCTTGAGCTTATCCAGTGGACAAATGAGGGCCTATGTTGAGTTGTCGTTGACGTAGTGATTTGAGGGGCACGCTGATTTCAACTGTGCCTGGGCGTGGGGTTGGTAAGGAATAAGGTTCATAGCCAAGAAATGAGACAGTCAATGAGCTGCGGGTTTTTTTTTAATATTTTTTATTTTGTGCATGGCAAATCTGCAGCTGGTGGGCGGTAGTGTTTTTTAGGGGATTGAAATATTAGGGGATGACTGGGACTGACTATGGCTAAGAGACAGTATCGAAACGGCACTGTGTTCCCTGGCCTGTCAGAGGCACCACATGCCACATGTGAATAGATCAGAAACTGGTTTAATGTAACCATATCATTGAGTTTGCACTTTTGCAGTTGGAAAACTGAGAAAATCATGAAATATTTGAAATTTTGCCAAACAATCGCTGCGCTTGCAGTTTTATAGGCGTTTTTGCATGTTTTGCGTCGCAACACCCTGTTTACCTGCACTGTGAGCTATGTGTGTTTGTTGATTTATTTTTTTTGTCGTACAGGTAGTCATGAGTCTGACCTTCGACCTTGAGCTGTGACCTTTGACCTTGACTTTGAAAGGGGTGGGGTTTGGGGCGTTCAGTTTGATAAATGTGTAACAAAAAGCACTCTTTCAGTTATTTCAGTTGTGGGGTGGGGTGGGGTGGGTGGGATAGGATGGGGTGGGGGGTTGGGTTTGAGGTGGGGGGAGAGGGGGGGGGGCTTAAGGTCAAAGGTTTAGATCAAAACTACAATGAAACAGTGTCAGCATGTTCATTTCATCAGACAGCTGACCTCAGAGTGAAATAAGCTGTCAAAATAGTGTGACATGCAGAAGTGTTATTTTGCATGATCCAGCTACACTTAGCTGCATCTGAGGTGTCATTCTGCTGTAATTGTCATGAGGGATGTCTCTGGTGTCTATTCTGAGCCAGACACAAGCACTTTTACACAGGCTTTTACAGGAGTGTTCACAGGTTTGGCACACACATGCCTGCTGCATTTGCAACACGAGTTGAGGTGTTTTGAGACTCTGACAAGTGTGTTTTATATAAAAATGAACTGTACATAACCATTTTTCTCTGCTACCTCCTACATGAGCACTCCATACACTTGTTTGGGTATGCGGTGTGTCCCGCGTAGCATAGTTTTGGCTGTTTTGTGTAGTCGTTTGTCTGTGGGTTAGCTCAGTAGACTTAATGTTTAAATTGTACAGCTGTTTCATGACCCCGTTTGCCTGAGGAAAAGATTGCAAGCAGCATACAGGGCATGGCAGCTGATTACAAGCCTCTTCCTGCTTGTTGTCACCAGACAACAGGGTCATTGAGGATGCCTGGGCGTTGTTTTTTTGGCTGCCCTGAGATACACAAGGAAATGACCTTGGGTCTGAAAGCTCATTTTTCATCAATGTCAGTGTCATGGCAATCTTTTTCAGTTGTCCAACCCACCAGAAGTTAGTTTGACTGTATTGCATGTGTGTGTAAACTTGGAAAAACAGAAGAAGTAGACGGGTGGGTAAAATATGAAAAAAAACTTTCATGTGCATGTGTCTCAAATGCCACATTTCTGAAGATCAGATAATTTACTTGATGTACAGGCCAATTTTGGAGGTATTCTGACCATATCTAGTCTGTTTTTCATGGCATCAGATATGCATGATCCAAAACATCAACAGCATAGTGAACGCCACAACAACGCGCTTCACATAATGGGCCATAACATAAAGATGCAGCAACATTCAATGGTGTCACTTTGGGTTTGACTTAGCTAGTGTCTAAGGATTGCACTGATGGCAGATTGAATAGTGTTCAGGTGGGATAGTTTCTTTTTCAGAGGCATCACATGCCATATGTGACATATATCAGAAGCTGGTTTAATGTAACCATATCATTGAGTTTGCACTTTTGCAGTTGGAAAACTGAGAAAGTCATGAAACATTTGAAATTTTGCCAAACAATCGCTGCGCTTGCAGGTTTATAGGCGTTTTTGCATGTTTTGCGTCTCAACACCCTGTTTTCCTGCACTGTGAGCTCTGTTTAGTGTGTTTGTTCATTTATCTTTTGTCCCACAGGTAGTCACGAGTCTTACCTTCGACCTTGACTTTGAAAGGGGTGGGGTTTGGGGCGTTCTGTTTGATAAATGCGTAATAAAAAAGCACTCTTTCAGTTATTAAAGTTGTGGGGTGGGATAGGGTGGGGTGGGTGGTTGGGTGGGAGGTGGGGCGGATGGGGGGGGGGGGCTTAAGGTCAAAGGTTAAGATCAAAACTACAATGAAACAGTGTCAGCATGTTCATTTCATCAGACAGCTGACATCAGAGTGAAATAAGCCGTATGTAAAAATGAACTGTACACAACCATTTTTCTCTGCTACCTCCTCCCCCCACCCGGGTCTGCCCTTGGGGACTTGGGTGGGGTTAACTACTTTTTAGTTCCCAGGGTCACCTGGTCAGCCCCACAGTATTCTGGGGCATGTATTTTTGTCTACCCTTGGTCCATTCACCTGTATTTTCCTTTTTTAAACTCTCCCTACTGTCTGCACTACCTGTACTCTGTCACCAGACAACAGGGTCATTGAGGATGCCTGGGCGTTGTATTTTTGGCTGCCCTGAGATACACAAGGAAATGGCCTTGGGTCTGAAAGCTCATTTTTCATCAATGTGTGCATGTGTGTGTAAACTTGGAAAAACAGAAGAAGTAGAGGGATGGGTAATAGAAAAATATGAAAAAAACAACTTTCATGTGCCTGTGTCTCAAATGCAACATTTCTGAAGATCTAGTCTGTTTTTCATGGCATCAGATATGCATGATCCAAAACATCAACAGCAAAGCGAACGCCACAACAACGCGCTTCACATAATGGGCCATAACAAAGATGCAGCAACATTCAATGGTGTCACTTTGGGTTTGACTTAGCTAGTGTTAAAGGATTGCACTGATGGCAGATTGAATGGTGTTCAGGTGGGAGAGTTTCTCTTTCAGAGGCACCACATGCCATAAGTGACATAGATCAGAAGCTGGTTTGATGTAACCATATAATTGAGTTTGGACTTTTGCAGTTGGAAAACTGAGAAAATCATGGAAAGTTTGAAATTGTGCCCCAAAATCGCTGCGCTTGCAGTTTTATATGCGTTTTTGCATGTTTTGCGTCGCAACACCCTGTTTGCCTGCACTGTGAGCTATGTTTAGTGTGTTTGTTCATTTGTTTTTTGTCTTACAGGTAGTCATGAGTCTGACCTTCGACATTGAGCTGTGACCTTTGACCTTGACCTTGAAAAGGGTGGGGTTTGGGGCATTCAGTTTGATAAATGCGTAACAAAAATGCTATCTTCCAGTTATTGAAGTTGTGAGGTGAGGTAGGGTGGGTGGATGGGGTGGGTGGGGTGGGGTGGGGGGTTGGGTTGGAGGTGGGGTGGGGGGCTTAATTAAGGTCAAAAGGTTAAGATCAAAAATACAATGAAACAGGGTCAGCATGTTCATTTCATCAGACAGCTGACCTCAAAGTGAAATAAGCCGCCAAAATAGTGTGACATGCAGAAGTGTTATTTTGCATGATCCAGCTATACTGGCTGCATCTGAGGTGACATTCTGCTGTAATTGTCATGAGTGATGTCTCTGGTGTCTATTCTGAGCCAAACACAAGCACTTTTACACCGTGTTAAGCTCATTTGAGTGCATTGATATGGGACCAGCAGTTGCGGCCACCAGTACAGTACAGGCTTTTACAGGAGTGTTCACAGGTTTGGCACACACATGCCTGCTGCATTTGCAACATGAGTTGAGGCGTTTTGAGACTCTGACAAGTGTGATTTATATAAAAATGAACCGTACATAACTATTTTTCTCTGCTACCTCCTAAATAAGCACTCCAAACACTTGTTTGAGTAAGCGGTGTGTCTCGCGTAGCATAGTTTTGGCTGTTTTGTGTAGTCTTTTTGTCTGTGGGTTAGCTCAGTAGACTTAATGTTTAAATTGCACAGCTGTTTCATGACCCCTTTCGCCCGAGGAAAAGATTGCAAGCAGCATACAGGGCATGACAGCTGGTTACAGGCCTCTGCCTGCTTGTTGTCACCAAACAGGATTGAGGATGCCCGGGCGTTGTCGTTTTGGCTGCCCTGAGATACACAAGGAAATGGCCTTGGGTCTGAAAGCTCATTTATCATCAATGTCAGTGTCATGGTAACCTATTTCAGTTGTCCAGCCCACCATCTGACTGTATTGCATGTGTGTAAACTTGGAAAAACAGAAAAAGTAGAGGGGTGGGTAATGGAAAAATATTTTAAACAAAACTTTCATTTTCCTGTGTCTCAAATGCAACATTTCTAAAGATCAGATATATTACCTTATGTACATGCCAATTTTGAAGGCATTCTGACCATATCTAGTCTGTTTTTCATGGCATCCGATATGCATGATCCAAAACATCAGCATAGTGAAGGCCCCAAAAACGCGCTTCACATAATTGGCCATAACATAAAGATGCAGCAACATTCAATGGTGTTACTTTGGGTTTGACTTAGGTAGTTTCCAAAGATTGCACTGATGGCAGATTGAATGGTGTTCAGGTGGGAGAGTTTCTCTTTCATAAAGAAGACCCCACTTTCCGGAAATAATGGAACGGTGGTCTGCAGTTCCTAACGCCACAGCCATCGCCCCCTATCCTCAAGTAGACACTGCTGTTGAGACAACATCCTGCACGACCTCTAATGTCTCTGTGCAGTGTCCCCAGCTGTGCTTCTATCAGTGTGCTCAACCAGTCCACGCGACCAAATGTTTCGATTGTGTGGCTGGACTAATTTTGGACCTCAAAATTCTGTTCGAAAACAAGCAAGGTGTTTTTTTTTTTTTTATATAGACCAGCTCAAAGCTGAAATAGACACTCTTAAACAGGACAACATCTACAGCAGCAGGTTAGAAATCTGAACAGTCTACCAAAACAAGTGTCCATCCTCACAAGCAAGCTGGGCAAAGTGGACTCACTTGGAAAGCCGGTGTAATGAAATGTTAGCTAAATAGAAAATAAACGCCCCAGAGCAGCGAGTCCCCGTTGTCTTGCCTTGCCTAATTACTGTCAATCACCACCGCCACTGTCCGGTACCAGTTTCCTTTCCTCTGAAATTCACTCCCCTACCTCCATCACTACGTTGAACCCCTCTGATGCTGTTCCAAAGGAGTACACCCAAACCCACCTGTCTCAGCCTGCGTCTGTTGCTATGGAGGAGACGGCAGGGAGCAGCACTGCCAGTGAAACTAAATTCCCTAATACGCTGACGCTCCAGGACCAGCCGCCGCGAGAGCGCCGTCAGTTCAGTGTTCGACTCCCACCCGGGCGAGGGCAGAGTCAACGCGCTATTAATCGGGGACTCTAATCTCCAATGGGTGGATCGTCGTCGCTTGGACTCAAGCGGTGCAACATGTGTCCGCACCCTGCGGGGGGTTAAGATTGACCAGTTTGCAGAGGCCCTGTCCAACATCACGCCACGCTGCGACATCGGTAGTGCAGTGGTCCACGTTGGCATGAATTAGTGTGCCTCCGGCAATGACGTGGACTGTATACTACAGGACTTCCAGAACCTCATTCATGTAGTTCTACGAGTCTTCCCATCAGCCACCGTCGCCTACACAGCAATATTACCACAAGGGTGCTGCCCACTGCAAACCATCAGCAGTGTAAACCAGCGCCTGGCTATGCTATGCGAAGGAGAAGACGTCTCGTTTCTACAGGAAAACAGTTTTTACACCCCTGCTGATGCAGTTGCTACCTCCATGTTTAATAACGACAGGCTGCATCTAAATGAGAGAGGCGCCGGTGTGTTGCTGCGCCAGATAAAGCGGTTCTTGTTTCCTGCAGACAACTAGTCCGTAAGCTAGCCCGGTCTACCGTGCCCACCCCCCCCCCCACCCCCACCCCAGTACTCAATAAGATGGGTTTCAAAGCGTACCTTAGTATGTCCTGAGATGTTTAAGCCATGTTCCCCTTAAATCTTTAGGAATACACCAGAGATATAGCTGATGGCGCAAGGGTACCCCCATTCACGCACTTAGCGGATGCTAAAATGAGGTTGAGAAACATTTTCCTCTAAAGAAATCATAATTCATTCCAGAAGCTCAAAATCAGGCAATATTATGTTAAGGCACACCTTCTGCATCCTCTGCAATACAAAACAAAAACAGAATAAAACATATGGAATCTCTGGCTCACAGTGAAGGTATTTGTGCGCCTAGTAAACGGTCATTTCCGCGAACTCGCAAAAAAAGACAAAAATAATGTGTCAGATGCCTTCAGACATTTTCTATAGCACTGGTGTGACGGAGCCGAGGAGAGGTGATGATGTGCAGGTGGTGTGCGTGTTGTGTTTAACAAAGGGAGCTAACTCCTGTCCATGGTTCTGGTTCTTTTATTTCATAACCAACAATAAAAAGCAATACCTGAAAATAAAAATAAGAGGATATAAGTAAACAATGTTAAAGAATATGAAACTAAGGAAAAGGAAAATGTCATGCAAAAGTAGCAAACCAATAACTAGTCAAATGAACTATACCAGAGCAGTACAAATAAAACCACTAAATCTTTAAATACTCAAATACTAAATACTAAAATACATACATTAGAAGGCCAATAAACTCAATATAGTCATACAGAAGCGAGCCACTATGATTTGTTATCACAGAGGTACACTACCGTAAATATGGCCACAAGCAAGTACATAACTAATGACTGCACTAGCGGTAGCATGACAGATGCGCTCCAATAGGCATAGAGATCCTCGAAGCAAGCACCTGGATGCAAACGGTTTAAACAAACATAGCAGCCACGTCCCCCTAGGATTCATAATCGTAGGGGCACGCAATTGCTTATGATAAAATGCGTCACTCCCGGTTCTAAACCACCAAATCATAACCGATGAGCTATCATTAATATAACTAATAACTAGTACTCGTATTATCAGCCACGTTCCCGTAGGATCGAGGATCCTAGGGGTTCGCAGCTGAGTACGGTGTGAAATGGTTGCAGAAGTGTTCCCGTATGATCGGGGATCATAGGGGCGCGTACCTGCATCTTTGGTAAAATCAAACGAATAAATGAAATCAATGAGTAATTATATAATTGCATGGCTAAGTGGCAAGTAACTAATGCATGGCGCCAAGTAAACAACTAAGGCATGGCAATGCATAAACAAACATGGCGGATAGTAGTGACGTCAATGAGTAGCGCGGGAAAGAGACACAGGTAAAGGGTACTAGCGAAACGATAGACAAAGGAGAGAGAAGACAGAGCATAGAGTCAAAATAGCAAGGGAGCACAACATAAGAATGGATACCAATATTACTAACATGAATTAAACAAAGCGATGCTGATACATCAAGACTGCCAACTTCGAAGAACTATATTCTCCTTAAATCAGAATTAGATTAAAGTTCTGACACAAGTAATGCGCTACAAACTGCGGTAATCCCAACAATTACACTATGACTTAAAATTCAAATCTAAACGCACACTCGATCATGGCGGTGACGCTATCGCAACGCCACGACCGGTCATAGCGTACGATTTCTAACAAAGGGATCTTCAAAGAAAAGGTAAACTACACAAACTCTCAATCGTTCCCACGAGACAGTATGATCGAGCGAAAACTACATTCGCAAAGTTCGAGCACTGACATTACAAATGGGAACAAAAAGAGAAACCACCACAAAGTTACAATGTGGATCGCAACATATTATCTAAAGCGGAAACACATTATCCACACCCCCCCCCCCCAAAAAAAAATAAATAAATAAATAAATAAATAAAAATAAAAAACACCTGGGAAGTTCCTAAAATGCGAGGTCTGACAATAATGAAGGATCAAACATCAACAAAATCATCACTAGCAAAAGCAGACAATGAATATGTACAGAAAATAATCACTACTTACAGGGCACTCGACCCGCAGTCCAATTTCCGAAACACAGAGAAATACTCGACTTGAAGCCGGCACGCTACAAGTTACACGCACTGATAATGATACGCAAATAGTCAGTCGCTAAGTGCGCCGGATGCTTGGTATTAAATAGGCATAGCGCGGGCCTCCGAGAGAGCAACGCCCTAGCGCAGGAGAAACGGGGCAGACAAAGAAACTAGCAAAAATTGTGTTAATTGGTAACTGAATAAACTTAAATAACTAGCAAACTATACAGGCAATACTAATAAATCTTAGCATTTCCGAAAGAGAATCTAAAGGGCTTTTTAATGAACTAAATTAGAAGAAAATTAACACTAAGCTGAATTTATTATAATTTTATAATGACTGCCATACAAGGGAAGTGAAAGACGAAACAGCATGAAAAACGTAAATCTACCCATCGTACAAAACCAAATAAATATTCTAAAAGCAGGAACTGTGCTGAATCTAATGACTATTGAAACAGCTTTCTACGTTTAATAGAACGGAAGCTATGAAGCTTCAAAAATAAACATACAACACAAGTTACAAAACCATTACTAAAACAGAAGACTCGCCGCGCCACGCAAGTGGTGCCGTCACGGCTAGTGGCTGTACGGGGAACCTCAGACGGGGGCTAAAGATAACTACATGGGGACAAAGGCTTATGGCGCTCTGCTACAAAGGCAGTTCATTTTTAGGCTTACATCATCACAACAGGATGTCATAATTATTTTTAACTTGACTAGGTGATGCTGTGATCACTGTGAGTGCCACAGTGGTTGATTTTGTATCCTACTCCCAAGTTGTAAAAATATACAAAATTAATTAGAAAAAAATTACTAAAGTTATTCCATTTCATTTTGACCTCTCTATTAAGTTTCAATAATGTGAGCATGCAGTGCAAGAAAATAAGGAAAGTCGGCATTCTTTACCGTACATTCGTGGTGAATGATAGCTTTTTTTCCATTTAAAATTGCCGAATTGGGAAACGTACGTTGTTTCCATGCCCTCAAAAATTTTTGTATACAACTGACAGGTCTTTTTTTAGGTTTTACTAGATAGGATAGAGTACCACAGTTACTCCCAACCTGATTTTATGATGCTCTGGTGCATTTGGGGGCCACAGTGGCTAGGCTCAATCTGCTGCCCTACCCCCAGTACGCAAAGGAACGCAAAATGATCATAACAATTGCTTATGTCATACTCCTCTGTTTAACGATGCTTCCCCAACTCCCCGCTGGGAATCAGCTACCAGCCCTATGGCAAAGTAAATGCTGGCGGAAACCTAGGTGTCCCTGTCTCCAACAGCCAGTCACCTGTAAACACTAGTGCTCGAGTCCCTGCGGAGCTTTCCCGACCTATTAATAACACCACACTGACAGACGCAGCCAGCACAGCGCACCTACAGCCTCCTTTCAGTCAGCGACCAGACTACAGGCCACACAGGGCAATTAGGTTACGCCCCCTTTTCACACACTGTTCTCTATTAGCCTCTTTTGTCGGGGGGGGGGGGGGGGGGGGGGGGGTAATGCTTTGGGTTAGTATAATAAGGGTAAGCATAGTAGGGTTAGGATTAAAATAGTAGTTTTAGGATATTTGTTAGCATAGTAAGGTCAAAGTTACCATGTTGAGGGTAATGGATATTGGGGGGGGGGGGGGGGGGGGGGGCACGTGGGCAAGAAGGTGGTGTGGGAGGTGGGTGGGTGGAAATGTGTGGAATGGACTTTTAGGCATAATAGATATGGTCAGGTTACAGCAGGATGATTTGTGTTTAAAAAAGGTAAAGAGATTTCTCACACATGTAACTTCTCGATAGTATTTATGACAACTGTGCCTTTTCACCGCACCACACATTCTAACCCGACTTCAGAAACCAGTCAAAACAACATGTTTTGGTGTCAGCACACTGAGGTTTGCAGTTTACAGCATGTTTTCACTAAGATGACTCTGGCACAAAGCCCCAAATACACTGTGCAGGGAAAACGGGTGTGTTTGAATGCAGTCGAAACAAAAGCTAAAATTCCGCCACCCAAAAACCGTCAAATTTAACTAAATTTATCTAGATCACACCGTAATGACTGTTACTTTGTCAGAGGGGTTTTCGAATGTCTACTGTGACATAAAATGTGACCTGGGATTGTTTCTGTGTGTTTTCTAGCTTCTTCTTTCACCTTCGCACAAATATGCACCATTTTGCCACTATAATCCTTATACAGCTAAATGAAGCTATCTGTATGGCATCAAAAGTGCCGACATGGCATAAAACACCTGATATCAGCATAAAAAGCACAAAAAATGTCGATTTTTTTGGCACAATCTCCTTCGAAACGCCAATAGTAGACTGCCTTTACAGGCCACACATGGCAATTAGGTTACACCCCCTTTTCACACACTGTTCTCTATTATCCTCTTGCAACACAAAGCTATGAGCGAAGAATCTTTCTGCCAAAACCCAAAAATCCACGCGGAGCATCTCACAGGAAAAACATTTTCAGCAACTCTTATACAAATTGTCTGTTAGTGATTTCCGCAACACTCTAATGCACTAAGTACCCCATGACAAAACTGTCATCTGCAAGCCTGCGTACATTATGCTCTTTTTCACACCACCTGTCAAGCCAATTGTTGTTCAAAACGCCAAAACATTTTGAAAAAAATTGAAGTTTTACACCCTAAAACAATTGCTTAAAGGGAGGAAATTTGTTTAAACTATTTCTTGCAGAAAAGTTACTACATGCACCGGAAGCAATTGCCCTGTGTGGCCTGTAATGAAACTAAAGTAGATGTCAGCTGCAATCAAAACTATATCACTGATAACCATACCCGATAAGAAGATACACTGCCAAGTTTCAGACATGGATGGCTGATGGTTTTCGAGCTGCACCAAAATTACTACCTGCACCCCTTGGTGCCCGGAGTACCATTGGTCTTGCAGCTGACCGTCAGCATCACACATGTAAAGATCAGAAAAGAAACACTTATGTTCAAGCTAGTAACCCCATATTTTGCAGACAAGCAGACACACATGTTACTCATCCAAAACAACCATCAATTAGACTGTCAACAGTGGGTTATTTTTTGGCAATTTTATTGCTATCCTACCCCGCAAGCAGGAACCACTTTGACAGTTTTTTCAACTTTGAACCCAACTTGACAACATAGAAAAGCCCTTGCACTGTTTAAAAAAAATCAGCAAACTGCCTAACCACAACTAGCCTGCATGAGATGTCAGTTTTTGTATTCCCTTCTTTCAGCTTTAAACAAGGTTCAAGATACTAAAGGCAACTAAAGCCATGTTCTACACTTTTTCTGAAAATGAATCACCAGCCAACATGCTGTGCTTTTTCTTGCAAAAGCTACCAATCCTTTTTCCAGACAACTTAAGGGACCATGGTGTTTCTCTGACGTTGACTACTTTGCATGGCAAAACAGCAGAATGCTATAATTAGAGTAAAATGCTTTCAAAAAGTAGCAAAAATTTTAAGTCAACGCTTGCGCACATGGGGGGGGGGGGGGGAGGATGTTAATGCTTTGGGTTAGTATAATTAGGGTAGGCATAGTAGGGTTAGAATTAGGGTTAACATAGTAGTTGAGGATCTGGGTTAGCATAGTAATGTTAGGGTTACCATACTGAGGGTTGGGGGTGATGGATATTTAGGGGGCGGCTGTGGCATGGGGGCAAGAAGGTGGTGTTGGGGGTGGGGTGGGGGGGGGGTGTGGATGGAAATGTGTGGAATAGACTTTTAGGCAGGCATAATAGATATGTTCAGGATACAGCAGGATGATTTGTGTTTGAAAAAGGTAATGAGATTTTTCACACACGTAACTTCTCGATAGTATTTATGACAACTGTGCCTTTTCACTGCACCACACATTCTAAACCGAGTTCAGAAACCAGTCAAAACAACTTTGTTTACAGCATGTTTTTACTGAGATGACTCTCACAAAGCCCAAAATACACTGTGCAGGGCAAACGGGTGTGTTTGAATGCAGTCGAAACGAAAGCTAAAATTCCGCAACCCAGCAACCGTCAAATTTAACTAAATTTCATCTAGATCACACCGTAATGACTGTTACCTTGTCAGAGGGGTTTTTGAATGTCTACTATGACATAAAATGTGACCTGGGATTGTTCCTGTGTGTTTTCTAACCTCTTCTTTCACCTTCGCTCAAATATACATCATTTTGCCACTATAAGCCTTATACAGCTAAATAAAGCTATCTATATGGCATCAAAATTCTAGAGAGGCATTCAAGCGAGCCCTAAAGACCCATATTTTTTCTGTCAGCTACAAATGACTTTGTCACACACCTGTCATGTTAATGTCATCTCTATGTTAGAAGTAGTGTGTGTGTGTCTGAGTGTGTGTGTGTGAATACCAGTATGAGTCCATAAGCGTAGCACTTTTGAATGGTGACTAGCTTTTTTACAGAGTGCGTTGTATTTTGTTTGGTTTTTTTTGTACTTTTTGTAAATTGCATTTTTGTAATTAGTTATTTTTGTACATTAGTTTTTGTTAAGCGCCTAGAGCTCTAATCTGAGGGTAGGCGCTATACAAGTACTAATTATTATTATTATTATTAAAAGTGCCGACATGGCATAAAACACCTGATATCAAAGAAGTACCCAACGGAGAAAGAAACACGCTTAGCAGCACCTGATATCAGCATAAAAAGGAAATAAAATGTCGATTTTTTGGCACAATCTCCTTCCAAACACCAATGGCAATTAGGTTAGGCCCCCTTTTCACACACTGTTCTGTTAGCCTCTTGCAGCATTCTGTTTGTATGTGTGTGCACGTGGTTGCGTGGTTGCGTGAGTGCGAGCTTATGTGAGTGCGTGTGAATCGTGCATCTGCTTTATTTTGTGTATGCTATACTTAGTCATTCGCTCACATTAATGCTTATAATAGATATGACTTCAAGCAGTGACGTACCTCACCTGCTGTCTCACTCGAGTGACTATTGTTGATCAGCGAAGTCGAGGGAGACAAACAGTTTGTGCAGGTGCTAGTTATCGTGGGGTGGGGGAAGGGAAGGGGGTAGAATGTGGGGACGTCGATAGAAAGTTTGTGTTAAAAATTTTAAAAATTGATTTTTAAAAAAATATTTATTTATTTATTTATTTATTTTTGCTGGTCTATTGTGTGCATTTTGATTTCCCGCCTTTTGAACTCTGGGTGTTTCGATGTTCTTTGCATGCATTTTCTTTTCATTTACATAAGTGTGCGTGTGTGTGTGTGTGTGTGTGTGTGTGTGTGTGTGTGTGTGTGTGTGTGTGTGTGTGTGTGTGTGTATGCATGTGCGTGTGTGTGAGTGCATGTATATGTGTGAGTGCGCGCGTGAGTATGTGTGCATAGTCATATGTGTGGTATACATGTATATAGTTTCATTTGTGGTTAGGCTTGATTCTGTATTTCTTTCAATTGTCCTGTTTTGACATGCATGTATATTTTTTAATATTTGTTATGTGCGTTGTATGGCTGTGAACTGTTTTTTTTTCCTATGGAAATTGCACCTGACTGTTGCTCTGGGGGAGATGGGAGGGGGGGGGGGCGTGTGAGTGTGTGTATGCCTGTTGTGTAGTGTGTGTGCGTTGGTGTGTGTGTGTGTATGTGTGTTTGCGTGTTTTGCAGTATGTGCGTGTGTGTCTGCGTGTATGTGTGTGGTGTAGAATGTGTGTGTGTGTGTGATGTAGAGAGTGTTTGTGCCAGTGAGCTTTTATTTACTTTCGTGTGAAACTGTTGTTTAGTTTGTGATAGTGTTCAATGGTAGTTCTTAGCTTAATGGTAGTAACGGCAAGTTTGAAAACTGGTCCTGTTACCAAATACTATTACCGTTATAAAAATAATAAAGGTTCATTGTTCATTGTTCTTGCAACAGAAAGCTGTGAACGAAGAACCTTTCTGCCAAAACAAAACATCCACGCGGAGCATATCACAGGAGAAACATTTTCAGCATTTCTATACAAATTGCCTGTTAGCGTTTTCCGCAATAATAATAATAATAATATAATAATGAGTATTTATATAGCGCTTAATCTTACTCAAAAGCTCTAAGCGCTTTACAATCTGTACACAAAAATAAAAATACAATGACATATGCACATAACAGACAAAGCACAATGCCCGAACACACCACTTTTACAATAAACTAAACAACAATACATACATAATAATTTATATTCTAATTAACATTCAGTCTAAACAAGGAGGATTGCAGAACTACAACTAAGGCATCAAACACTGGCAGTTATTCAAAGTAAAGCTTGAAGAGGTGAGTTTTCTACGACCTCTTGAAGTCAGAGACAGACTCGCTGTTTCTGACCTCAAGAGGAAGTGTATTCCATAACACTGGGGCTTGATAAACAAAAGTGCGCTGACCAAATGTTTTAGTTTGGACAGAAGGTACACACAACGTCCGTTTATCAGAAGAGGAGCGGAGCTCACGAGAGGGTGTATACACATGCAGCAAAGAGGACAAGTACTCTGGGCTGGTGCCTGAAAGGCAGTTAAAACAGATTGACATAACTTTATATTGAATACGTGAGGACACAGGTAGCCAGTGAAGGGACTTCAAGATGGGTGTGACATGCTCAGTCTTACGGACTCTCACAACAAGCCGGGCTGCATTGTTCTGAATTTTTTGGAGGCGATCAATGAGATACTGAGGGCAGCCACAAAGCAAAGAGTTACAATAATCTAGCTTGGACAGCACAAATGCACAAACTAGTGTTTTAGTGGCTTCCACGGTCAGCAGTTGACGAACTGAACTAATACGACGAAGTTCCAGATAAGCGGATCTACACACTGCACTGACATGCTGTGACATAGATAACTCGCTGTCAATTGTAACACCCAGGTTTCTCACACTCGCAGAGAAGCCAATGAGTGTTCCATCCACAGACAATGATGACGGTAAAGGCAGGGACGAAGATAATCTTGGATTAGCTACCAACATTGCTTCAGTTTTGCCATCATTTAACATCAGTTTGTTGGTGGTCATCCATGATTTGACATGGTCAATGCACTGGCTTATACTTTGGACGGCATTCACAGCTCGCTCGACAGTATCACTTTTGTACATCTGCGTATCATCTGCAAATGCATGATGGGAAATGGAGCGACTACAAATCAGGTCGGACAGGGGCTGAACATACAGTAAGAACAATACAGGTCCTAGGACCGAGCCCTGGGGTACACCAAACCGAAGAGGTGATGGCTCAGAACGACAGCCGTCGACAGAAACAATCTGGGATCGTTCAGTCAGGTATGAACTAAACCATGCCAAGACTGTACCTTCAATGCCAAATACAGATTGAAGACGGCACAGCAAAATTTCATGGTCAATAGTGTCGAACGCACTGGACAGGTCCAGCAAAGCAAGGACTGTGATCTTACGCTCGTCCAAAGCACAAAGCAGGTCATTGAATATCTTCAACAAAGCTGTTTCAGTGCTACGATGGGGACGATATGCAGACTGGAATACACTGAACAGACTATTAGAGTTGACATGCTTTAAAGTTTGAACAAGGACAATTTTCTCAAGAATCTTTGATAGAAATGTAAGATTGGAAACTGGGCGATAGTTTTTCAGTACATTTGGGTCTAAAGATGGTTTCTTCAATAGGGGTTTCACAAGTGCAGTCTTGAAGCTTTCAGGAAAAATACCAGTGGAGAGAGAGTTGTTGATAACTTGTGTAATGGCAGGCCTGCAGCGCGGTTCTACTTAACAATCAGTCAGGCGAGTTCTTCAGGACGACGATCGGTGTCCGTCAAGGATGCCTGCTCTCTCCTGTCCTTTTCAACATATTCCTGGAGAAGATCATGCAGGAAACCCTCCACGACCACCATACTTCAATCTCTATTGGTGGCAGATCCCTGTGCAATCTTCGATTCGCAGACGACATTGACCTCATGGCAGGCAGCAATAGTGAGCTCCAAAACCTGACAGACAAACTTTCAAGTAGCGCAGGGTCTTATGGCATGGAGATCAGTACGGATAAAAGCAAAGTGATGATCAACACCACAAGCGACAGCAGCAGCAATATTCACATGAATGGCCAGAAGCTAGAAGAGGTCAATAGCTTCAAGTACTTGGGAGCCACCCTGTCCAAAGACGGTAGTTGCATAGCAGAGATCCGTATCAGGATAGGTACAGCAACATCCGCAATGGCCAGGCTGGACAGGATATGGCGAAGTAACTCCATCAGCTTCACCATCAAGTACAGGCTTTACAAGTCCCTCGTAGTGTCTATTCTACTCTACGGCTGTGAGACTTGGACACTGCTTGCAGACTCAGAAAAGAAAATCCAGGCCTTTGAGAACAAGTGCCTGAGGAAGTTGCTCCGCATCTCGTACCGCGAGCACAAGACCAACGAATATGTACGGAGCATCGTCACTTCCCTGGTGGGCCCACATGAACCCCTTCTGGCAACTGTGAAACGGCGCAAGCTTGCTTGGTTTGGCCACGTGACCCGACACAACACCTTGTCCAAGACTATCCTCCAAGGCACTCTCGAAGGAAGTCGTCGGCGAGGTCGTCAGAGAAAGAGTTGGGTCGCAAACATAAAAGAATGGACCGAACTCGAGATGCCAGACTTGCTTGCCACCGCCCAAAATAGAACTCAGTGGAGAGCACTGTCTGTTGCTGCTGCCTTTCAGTCCCCCCAACGCCCAGTTCGGGCAAGGGACTGATGATGATGATGATGAATGGCAGGCAACACTCTAATGCACTAAGTACCTCATGACAAAACTGTCATCTGCAAGCCTGCATATATTTTGCTCTTTTTCACACCACCTGTTATGCCTTTTGTTGCTCCAAACGCCAAAAACGGCAAAAAAATGAAGCTTTACACCCTAAAACAATTGCTTAAAGGGAGGATTTTTTAAAACTATTTCTTTGGGAATAATTACAACATGCACCGGAAGCAATTACCCTGTGTGACCTGTAATGAAACCAAAGTAGATGTCAGCTGCAATCAAAGCTGCACCAAAATTACTACCTGCACCCCTTGGTGCCCGGAGTACCATTGGCTCCTGCGGCTGACCGTAAGCACCACACATGTAAAGATTAGGGGAAAAAAAAAAACACTTATGTTCAAGCTAGCAATCCCATATTTTGTAGACAAGCAGACACAAATGCTACTCATCCAACACAACCAGCAACTACAATTTTCAACAGTGGGATTTTTTTAGGCAATTTTATTGCTATATTACCCCCCCCCCCCCCACCCCCCGCCCCAAGCAGGAACCATTTTGACAACTTGACAACATAGAAAAGCCCTTGCACTGTTTTAAAAAAAATCAGCAAACTGCCTAACCACAACTAGCCTGCATGAGGTCTCAGTTTTTTTTATTCGCTTCTTCCATGCTTTAAACAAGGCTCAAGAAACTGAAACCAAAAAATGTGCCACACTTTTTCCGAAAACGAATCACCAGCCAAAATGCTTTTGCTTTTTCTTGCAAAAAGCTACAAATCCTTGTACCAGCCAACTCAAAGGACCAAGGTGCTTCTCTGACTTTGACTACTTTGCATGGTAAAGCAGCAAAGTGCTGTAATTAGAGTAAAATGCTTGGAAAAAATAGCAAAAATTTGACGTTAACACGAGCGCGCATAGGGATGGGGGGCGGGGGGGGGGAGGGAGTGTTAATGCTTTGGGTTAGTATAATTAGTATAATTATAGTAAGCATAGTAGGGTTATGATTAGGGTTAACATAGTAGTTTTAGGATCTGGGTTAGCATAGTAAGGTTAGGGTTACCATGCTGAGGGTTGAGGGTGAGGGAGATTTTTAAAAGGGGGGGGGGGGGGGAGGTGGACATGTGGGCAAGAAGGTGGTGTTGGGGGTGGGAGGTGGGTGGGTGGAAATGTGTGGAATGGACTTTTAGGCAAACTAGATCTGCTCAGGATACAGCAGGATGATTTGTGTTTGAAAAAAAGTAAAGAGATTTCTCACACACGTAACTTCTCGATAGTATTTATGACAACTTTGCCTTTTCACCGCACCACAAATTCCAAACCAACTTCAGAAACCAGTCAAAACAACATGTTTTGGTGTCAGCACACTGAGATTTGCAGTTTACAGCATGTTTTCACTAAGATGACTCTCACAAAGCCCCAAATACACTGTGCAGGGAAAACGGGTGTGTTTGAATGCAGTCGAAACAAAAGCTAAAAATCCGCCATCCAACAACCGTCAAATTTAACTAAATTTTATCTAGATCACACCATAATGATTGCTACTTTGTCAGAAGTGTTTTTAAATGTCTACTATGACAGAAAATGTGAACTGGGATTGTTCTTGTGTGTTTTCTAGCCTCTTCTTTCACCTTCGCTCAAATATGCATCATTTTGCCACTATAATCCTTATACAGCTAAATGAAGCTATCTGTATGGCATCAAAAGTGCCGACATGGCATAAAACACCTGATATCAGCATAAAAAGCAAAAAAATGTCCATTTTCTTTTGGCACAATCTCTTTTCAAACACCAATAATAGAAAGTTTACTCTGCCTTTACAGGCCACACAGGGCAATTAGGTTACGTCCCCTTTTCACACACTGTTCTCTATTAGCCTCTTGCAACACAAAGCTATGAACGAAGAACCTTTCTGCCCAAACAAAAAATCCACACGGAGCATATCACAGGAGAAACATTTTCAGCAATCCATATACAAATTGCCTGTTAGTGTTTTCCGCAACACTCTAATGCACTAAGTACCCCATGCTCAAAACACCCCCCGCCCCCCCCCCCCCCCCCCCCCCCCCCAAAAAAAAAAAAGGCAAAAAATTGAAGTTTTACACCCTAAAACAATTGCTTAAAGGGAGGACATTTTTAACTATTTCTTGCGGAAAAGTTAGTACATGTACCGAAAGCTATTGCCCTGTGTGGCCTGTAATGAAACCAAAGTAGATGTCAGCTGCAATCAAAACTATATCACTGATAACCTTACCCTATAAGAAGATACACTGCCAAATTTCAGACATGAATGGCTGATGGTTTTAGAGCTGCACCAATATTACTACCTGCACCCCTTGGTGCCCAGTTTACCATTGGCTCCTGCGGATGACCGTCAGCACCACACATATAAAGATCAGAAAAGAAACACTTATCAGGATTTTACTTAACATAATTTTACACATTGGTGATATTAGACCATAATAATAATAATAATAATAATAATAATAATAATAATAATAATAATAATAATAATAATAATATAAATTTTAAAAGGTAATAAAATAAAACAGATTTCAAAAAAATAAATAAATAATAAGAATTTTAAAAAGTCAACAACCAAACACACAACTTTGAATATCAAAGAATAGCAATATTTAACTTCCAACCACACACACAAGTTACTTATTATAATAGTTTAACCACCGGATTATGATATTAACTATTGAAATTGCAATATTTCTATGTAAGATGTCATTCATATTTTCTGCTTATTTTTCAACTGTTATGTTATTTTTGTCAACAGATTCATTGTAATAGGACACTCACAGATTATATGTTTAACAGAGATGGGGCTTAAGCACTCACATTTGTTGTCTTTTTTGAATTTTGTTTTCCTAGAATTTAGTCTTAACTTGTATATCAACAAAGCCGTTTTTTCTTGAACAAGGTGAAACATGATACATATGTTTCATATCATCTTTGTGAAAAAAGCTGTTTAGCACAGAGTACATTTCATGTAGAGATAATTGCATATTATTACAAACTGCTCAGTTCTCTCTATTTATAGCTCCCTTTTTTGTTTGTCTGTCACAAATTTCATTCCAATAAATTCTGCAGTGTGAGGGTATCGAAAGAAAATCAATCGCTGTTCCTCTGGACATAATACAGCTCATAATATGTTTTATTTCATATCCTAAGTCTTTTCTAGTGTTACAGTACCAGCTTTTTAGACTATATAGGACAGATTTAGAATCAACACAAATCAAAATGTTAAATAATATCATAAGGTATAAGTTGAATAAAAATTTAGTGCCATGAGAAAAGCATTCAGTTCAGATGTAAATATAGAAACCCTTTACCGAGATAAAAAGATTTCTTCACTTTGAGATCTGGAATAACAAAGCCTGCACCACAGTCTGAAGAATCTAAGACAGACCCATTTGTGAAAATTTTCAAATGTTCAAAATATGTTTCTGTAAGTTTTCTTTCACTAAATTTGTAAACGTTCACATCCTCATTTTTGTTTCAAGTTTGTAATTTATATCGAAAGTAGCATTAATATGTTCCCACGGAGGTATATTAGGTGTTACTGGTAAAACTAGAATAGACTTGATATCTATATTGCAGTTTTCTATAGCATCTTTGACATATTTATGTATAGGTAAAAGATATGGGATTGTAAGATTACTCTTACTGCAGACTATAGCAGCTGGCTGTGCGCGGTTTTGGCGCGGTGAGGCTACCGCATTGTATCAGCGTGACTCGAGCGCCTCCGTGATGTGTTGTCAGCTGATTGTGCCTCATGTGGTCAGATGTACACTTCTCCGCTGAAATCTCTATTTTTTAGTCTCTGTAAAGAGTTACTGGATAAAATTTGGCTGGAAAGACTCTAATTTCTTTTTAAAATTATTTAGCTTTCGCAGCGAGTGACTATCGGTATCTGAATACCGGGGTATGCCAACCCAAAGATGAGCTCGTCGGCGGAGGATGATCACGGCTATACTGACAGTCTCTCTTGGTCCTTAGAAGGACCGAATTTGCATTGTGAGTGAGATTATTTGAGACTGTCAGTGGCCGTTGGAATGCCCGTGAAGGTGAAGTATGCCCATGAAGGCTGGGTGGCAGCATAGGCGGCGGTAGTGGCAGCTTTTTGAGTGGTTGTAGGAGGGTGGTGGGTGTAGTGGCGGCGAAGGCCTCTGGCACCGTGAAGTGAAGAAGCGAAGGGTAGTAGCGTGTAGTGGCGACGTAGGCCTCTGGCACCGTTGAGTGGTAGCAGCGTGGGGTATAGAAGACAGCAGTAGGGTAGCAGGCAGTGCTTATTATAGTCCATAAGCTAGGAAGGTCTACCGTGCACCCCCCCCCCTCCCCCCAGTACTCAATAAGATGGGTTTCAAAGTGTTCCTTAGTATGTCCTGAGCTGTTTAAGCCATGTTCCCCGAAAATCCTTAGGAACACACCAGAGATATAGCCGATGGCGCAAGGGTACCCCCATTCACGCTCTTCGCAGGTGCTAAAATGAGGTTGAGAAACATTTTCCTCTAAATAAATTAGAATTCATTCCAGAAGCCCAAATCAGGCAATATTATGTCAAGGCACACGTTCTGCAGCCTCTGCAAAAAACAGAATGAAAAAATATTGAATCTCTGGCTCACAGTGAAGGTATTTGTGCACCCAGTAAACGACCATTTCCGCGAAATCGCAAAGAAAGACAAAAATAATGTGTCAGATGCCTTTAGACATTTTCTATAGCGCTGGCAGTCCATTTTCAGGCTTACATCATTAAAACAGGATGTCACAATTATTATAAACTTGACTAGGTGATGCTGTGATTACTGTGAGTGCCACAGTGGTTGATTTTGTATCCCTACCCCCAAGTTGTAAAAATACACAAAATTAATTAGAAAAAATTACTAAAGTTATTCAATTTCATTTTGACCTCTCTTTACTATTAAGTTTCAATAATGTGAGCATAAAGTGCAAAAAAATAAGGAAAGTCGGCATCCTTTACGGTACATTCGTGGTGAATGATAGCTTTTTCCCATTTAAAAATGCCGAATTGGGAAACATACCTTGTTTCCGGTGCCCTCAGAAATTTTGTAAACAACCGATAGGTCTTTGTTAGGTTTTATTGGTTAGGATAGAGTACCACAGTTACTCCCAACCTGATTTTGTGATGCTATGATGCATTTAGGGGCCACAGTGGCTGAATCTGCTGCCCTACCCCCATTTTACCAGTACGCAAAGTAACGCAAAATAATCATAAAAATTGCTTACGTCATACTCCTCTGTCTAAATACTTTTTGTTGCCAGTTTTTTTTTTAATAAAAAGTATGCATATTGAGCATAAAAAGTTGTGATCATTTCATTAATTTCAATGTAACCCATCAATTTAATTGTAACTATTTTTAGACCCCACCCGGGTCTGCCCTGGGGGACTTGGGTGGGGTTGACTACTTTTTAGTTCCCAGGGTCACCCTGGTCAGCCCCACAGGGTGGGTTTCCCTTCTACTCTGGGGCATGTGTTTCTGTCTACCCTTGGTCCATTCACCTGTATTTGCCTTTTTAAAACTCTCCCAACTGTCTGCACTGCCTGTAGCTCTTGATATTGGATGTGTGTTGCTAAATGGTCTTAGCTTTATTTAGGCCCCATGGCGTAGGTTTATTTAACGTATTGGACCGGCTGGCGACATACATTGAATATTCTGTTTAGTTTTTTTTCAGAAGCAGTGCAGGCACGTCCTGAGAAAGCCTTGTTGCTGTCGGGACGTTAAGCAATGTAAATCAATCAATGTAACTATTTTTAACTGGCTGGTCTTTTAGGTGATATTTTACCTAGCGTAAGGTGGGTCTAGTAAGGTCTCCCCTTTTCCTTTCATTTATTTTCATCTAGAAATGTGTAAATATGAATATGCGTAATAAAGTTTCATGGTTCCTAATAGCCAAAACAATGTTATCAAAATACTTAGTTTCCACATGTCGACCACGAGATCTCCACTTCCACCTTCTGCAACGTTCAATTTTTTTGATGGGCGTCTTTAAATCTTATATTGTTCTGGCTGCCAATAAGTGAGCTGTCAAGAGCTAGGCAGCATGTTTTCAGAGTTTGGTGTACAGGGGCGTGTCTTCTGGTCAGAACTGCCAGCAGACCGCTTCTCTGTATGGACATGTTTGGAGAATGTGCTAAGGAGACTGATTTTCGATGCCAAATTCGCATAGGGCTGTTTCCGCATGACCCAGTCTCACGAGGTGAGTCCAGCAGGGTCATTACGGTCTGTGAACATTTGCGAAAGTTGATAAAAAATGACAAGGCTTTTTCAGGGCCCTGGAAAGTCTGTCAATTTTAGTCCTTTTCCTTAAGGTCTGTGAAAGTTTGTAAAAAATGACAACGTGCTGGCAAACTTTTGTCTACTTCTTTTTTTCTCCCCCAATTTGTGACTATTCCATTGCGAACGATCATGCCGACGCTTGTTGCAAGTGATCTATATTTAGCTCTGATCATAAAGTGACTGCATGGTCTTTCTGCCGAACATTCTGATTGGTTGTTTACGCTTCTACTGAAGTCCGCCATTCGCTAAGCGTTCTTGTATTTTGGTATCTCTTCATGCATTAGGCACGGAAGCTTCAAATAATTGCTGATACAGAGTGATCTGATTAAAGTGTGTAAACCTTCAGGCTTCAGTTTGGGTTTGTGAAACGTTCCTGCTTTTCTGTATGGACCCAGTCGAGAATAATCAGTGCGTAGATGAAAGATGGTGGCCTGGCTCTCCCTGTTCAGCTTGTTGATGTCATCTGCCCACGGGCTGCAGCCGCCATTCTGCTGTTGCCAATCACTTTGTTGTTGTAGTGTCTCCATTCCCAGCTAGTCCAGAATGCACTGGAATCCACTGCAGCACTATTTTGTTGACAGGGCATCCAGTCTATCTTGAAGCTTCCTGGTGAGATCAGTGGATCAAGCTGCTGCCTTTCCCTAGCTAGTGCTCTGCTGCTGTGTTCAGCACCTGCAGATCTGTACGATAGTTGGAGCTGCTGTCGCCAGCTGGTAAGGAGAAGGAGGTAGTGCGGTCTGCACAACAGATGTACACGCCACTTCCTTCATTCTGCATGGCATCTTGTGTGGTATCACAGCTGCTGTGAGGGTAGCGCTTGTGCACAACCTCCAGGAAGATGGCTGTGTGCAGTGCCGCGACCTTTGGCAAAGAGTCCTAGAATATTGTTTATGTTGTCTTGAAGGCTCTTTCAAGATGTCCAGGTATCTGAAGGGAGCTGTTCACACATCTTTGGGTTTGGTTCCAGGCCGTCAGTGTTAGCCCTTTGCAGGACCTTCAGTTGGCGGTTCAGACTTGGGCATTTCTGACGGTTCTTGGTCTGCTCCTGTAGTCTCCCATGCTGTCGATGTTTAGTAAGTCTCTTCATCGTGTGTGCTGTGCTGCATTCCAGTGGCTCCAATGTCCTCCATTTCCTAAATTGGGGTGCTCCAGATGGCTCTAAGAATGTCACTGCATCATGAGAATGACCCATGTTCTGCATCTTGTCAAGCCTGGCTTTTGGGGTTTTGCAGGCAGTGTTTCATGTTGTCGATGTATCGTGGTACCGCACAACTGGTCTGACCGAGCAGGTGTTTGCTTGTGCCAGGATGCTGTAATTTGCGCCAATGTGGTCCCCACCAGTTTCTTCATCAGAGACTTTTTTTTGCAGCTCTAGCTTCCATGGCTTCAATGTGAGGCCTCCACGTGAAGCCAGTAATTTATTTGTTGCCAGTAAAGTTGGCCTGTCTGTCTTTGGTTCTGTCTTTGGTACTGGAAGGTTTCCAATTTTGAGGTGACCTCTTCCGTCTGATTGAAAGAGATGGTCTAGCTCAGTTTGAGTTGCCTCTTTCAGTCCAGCTGCTGACTCTATTGGCAGCATCCTGGATTCTAGAGGATGCTATTTCTTTATGTTCTGCTGCGCTCCACACTGCAAAGTCATCTGCATGGAAGATGTTCGAGACGAACCTTGGTACTGTTGTACTGATGTCATTAATGTAGACCAAAAACAACATCAGACACATCTCCCTGAGGTACACCTTCCCCGAGTTTGACAAGAGTGCTGAATGTGCAGACGGTAGAAGCTTCAGCGGCAGCCCTTGTTAAGCATGCCTTAAATAAAAAGAATTACAATTAAATTGATGGGTCACATTGAAATTAATAAAATGATCACAAATGTTTATGCTCAATATGCATATTTTGTTAAGAAAACTGGCAACAAAAATATTTAGAGGAGCAATTGTATGATCATTTTTCGTTCCTTTGCGTACAGGCAAAATGGGGGTAGGGCAGCAGATTCAGCCACTGTGGCCCCCTAAATGCATCAAAGCATCATAAAATCAGGTTGGGAGTAACTGTGGTACTCTATCCTAACCAATAAAACCTAAAAAAGACCTATCAGTTGTATACAAAATTTCTGAGGGCATCAGAAACAAGGTACATTTCCCAATTCGGCAATTTTAAATGGGAAAAAGCTATCATTTATCCCGAAAATACCGTAAAGGATGCCGACTTTCCTTATTTTCTTGCACTTTATGCTCACATTATTGAAACTTAATAGTAAAGAGAGGTCAAAATAAAATGGAATAACTTAAGCAATTTTTTCTAATTAATTTTGTGTATTTTTAAAACTTGGGGGTAGGGATACAAAATCAACCACTGTGGCACTCACAGTAATCACAGCATCACCTAGTCAAGTTTATAATAATTGTGACATCCTGTTTTAATGATGTAAACCTGAAAATGGACTGTCAGTGCTATAGAAAATGTCTGAAGGCATCTGACACATTATTTTTGTCTTTTTTTGCGATTTCGCGGAAATGGTCGTTTACTGGGTGCACAAATACCTTCACTATGAGCCAGAGATTCAATATTATTTCATTCTGTTTTTTGCAGAGGATGCAGAAGGTGTGCCTTGACATAATATTGCCTGATTTGGGCTTCTGGAATGAATTCTGGTTTATTTAGAGGAAAATGTTTCTCAACCTCATTTTAGCACCTGCGAAGAGCGTGAATGGGGGTACCCTTGCGCCATCGGCTATATCTCTGGTATGTTCCTAAGGATTTTCGGGGAACATGGCTTAAACAGCTCAGGACATACTAAGGAACACTTTGAAACCCATCTTATTGAGTACTGGGGGGGGGGGGGGGTGCACGGTAGACCTTCCTAGCTTATGGACTAGAGATGACCTAGAGATGGACAACGATAATCGACAAGGCATAGACCTGAAACACTGATCTACACGAGCCATGACCGCGCGCAGGAGCCGCGCGATGCTGCGCGCAGCCGAACGGAACACAAGCAAAGAAGAAACCTGTCCCAGCCAATCAACCAGCGCGTAGGTAAAATAGCCGCCTTCCACGGCTATCAGGTCACATTATACAGTCAAATTTGGCCAGTTCAGGCAGTGCAAGGACCGGTGTTTTTAAAAATAATTCTTGTCTTGTTTGAAAATTTGTAGTAGGGCTGAATGTTGGAATTTGCTGGAAATTTCTGGTTAGCTGAGAGGAGACATGTTTGGTGCTTTGATTCATACCATCTTGAGCTTATCCAGTGGACAATTTTGGGCCTATGTTGAGTTGCCATTGACGTAGTGATTTGAGGGGCACGCTGATTTCAGCTGTGCTTGGGTGTGGGGTTGGTAAGGAACCAGTCTCATAGCCAAGAAATGAGACGGGTGATGTGCTGGGTTTTTTTTTTTTTGGTATTTTGTGCATGGCAAATGTGCAGCTGGTGGGCGGTAGTGTTTTTTAGGGAATTGAAAAATTAGGGGATGACTGGGACTGACTAAGGCTAAGAGACTGGACAGTACGGAAACGGCACTGTAGTCCATGACCTGTCAGGTGCCCAACATGCCACATGTGACATAGACCGGAAACTGGTTTAATGTAACCATATCATTGAGTTTGGACTTTTGCAGTTGAAAAACTGAGAAAATCATGAAAAATTTGAAATTTTGATAAACAATCGCTGCGTTTGCAGTTTTATAGGCGGTTTTGCGTCTCAACTGACACCCTGTTTTCCTGCACTGTGAGCAATGTTTAGTGTGTTTGTTCATTTATTTTTTGTCTTACAGGTAGTCATGAGTCTTACCTTCGACCTTGACCTTGAAAGGGGTGGGGTTTGGGGCGTTCAGTTTGATAAATGCGTTAAAAATAATGCACTTTTTCAGTTATTAAAGTTGTGGGGTGTGGTGGGGTAGGTTTGGGGTGGGGGGGGGGGGGGGTTGGGTTGGGTTGGAGGTGGGGGTTAGGGGTGGGGTTAAGGTCAAAGGTTAAGATGAAAACTACAATGAAACAGTGTCAGCATGTGCATTTCATCAGACAAGCCGCCAAAATAATGTGACATGCAGAAGTGTTATTTTGCATGATCCTGCTACACTGGGTGCATCTGAGGTGTTATTCTGCTGTAATTGTCATGAGGGATGTCTCTGATGTCTATTCTGAGCCAAACACGAGCACTTTTACACTGAGTAAAACTCATTTGAGTGCATTGTTATGGGACCAGCAGTTGCAGCCACCAGTACAGGCTTTTACAGGAGTATTCACAAGTTTGGCACACGCATGCCTGCTGCATTTGCAAGATGAGTTGAGATGTTTTGAGACTCTGACAAGTGTGTTTTATATAAAAATGAACTGTACATAATCATTTTTTCTGCTACCTCGTAAATAAGCACTCCAGACACTTGTTTGGGTATGCGGTGTGTCCCGCGTAGCATAGTTTTGGCTGTTTTATGTAGTCTTTTGTCTGTGGGATAGCTCAGTAGACTTATTGTTTAAATTGCAGAGCTGTTTCACGACCCCTTTGCCTGAGGAAAAGATTGCAAGCAGCATATAGGGCATGGCAGCTGATTACAGGCCTCTTTCTGCTTGTTGTCTCCAGACAACAGGGTCAATGAGGGTGCCTGGGCGCTGTCTTTTTGGGTGCCCTGAGATACACAAGGAAATGGCCTTGGGTCTGAAAGCTCATTTTTCATCAATGTCAGTGTCATGGTAACATTGTTCAGTTGTCCAGCCCAGCCCACCAGAAGTCAGTTTGACTGTATTGCATGTGTGTGTAAACTTGGAAAAACATAAAAAGTAGGGGGGGTAGGTAATGGAAAAATTTGAAAAAAGAAACTTTTATGCGCCTGTGTCTCAAATGCAACATTTCTGAAAAATTAGATATGTAACTTGATGTGCATGCCAATTTTGGAGGCATTCTGACCATATCTAGTCTGTTTTTCATGGCATCAGATATGCATGATCCAAGACATCAACAGCACAGTGAACGCCACAACAACGCGCTTCACATAATGAGCCATAACATGCAGTAACATTCAATGGTGTCACTTTGGGTATGACTTAGCTAGTGTCTAAGGGTTGCACTGATGGCAAATTGAATGGTGTTCAGGTGGGAGAGTTCCTCTTTCAGGTCACATTATACAGTCAAATTTGGCCAGTTCAGGCAGTGCAAGGACCGGTGTTTTTAAAAATAATTTTTGTCTTGTTTGAAAATTTGTAGTAGGGCTGAATGTTGGAATTTGCTGGAAATTTCTGGTTACCTGAGAGGAGACATGTTTGGTGCTTTGATTCATACCATCCTGAGCTTATCCAGTGGACAATTTTGGGCCTATTTTGAGTTGCCATTGACGTAGTGATTTGAGGGGCACGCTGATTTCAGCTGTGCTTGGGTGTGGGGTTGGTAAGGAACCAGTCTCATAGCCAAGAAATGAGACGGGTGATGTGCTGGTCTTTTTGGTATTTTGTGCATGGCAAATGTGCAGCTGGTGGGCGGTAGTGTTTTTTAGGGAATTGAAAAATTAGGGGATGACTGGGATTGATTAAGGCTAAGAGACTGGACAGTACGGAAACGGCGCTGTAGTCCGTGACCATCAGCTACACGCGCAGAGACAGTTTATAAAACCACTACGCGTGACCTCTATTCCGCGCCGCTAGCCAATCGTCACAGTCGTTACACACCGTCGGCCGCGCGCCCCTCCTTTGCGACGGACGCGCGCCGGCCGGTGTAAACACCAATGGTGTAGAAACAGAACAGCCGGCTCCTATGGCCATTAACTATGCGTATAGAGATAATTTTATTCTTCATCTTAAACCTTTTTAACCTAGCTTTCTTTAAAAAAAAAAAAAAAAAAAAAAAAAAAAAAAAAAACATCTTAACCAGTATGTAAATACACAACTTCCGGACATTAACCCCCGAATTGTAAATATAGGTCTTGGATTCTTTTATCACTTTGAAATAAAGTTTGTACATAGTCCACCAAGTAAAAGGACCGTTGTCGTTGTTGTGATGTAACGGGGTGGCCCTTGGCCCCCGAGACCAACTTAGAACTAAAACTCACGAATCAAGACTAGAGAGAGATACATCTTATCAGCCGGGCGGCTTTGTCCCCCGACCCTTATAGCTCATTTTTACCTCGGCCCCTTCCCTCCCCCCCCCCCCTTTACCCCTTAACAAATAGTCTAAACCATCTAGTCCCTCATACCTTTATAGTGAGTAAGGACAGTAAGCCAGATTCATTCGGCCGCAGGGCAATTTAAAATCGCACTAGCAGTGTGGCACTGACGTGGGAACCACATTCGACTCACAGCAGCCGGACAGAGTGGACGGTCCTCCGCGCCTCTCTTACAGCAAGCGAAACTTCACGCCTCAGCGCCCCAGTGGACGGTTCACCGCACGGAGCACTACGAGATGTCTTCACGTAAGCAGAAAGTCGCCCTTCTAAGGGCGAACAGACGCCAAACAAATCAGCAACAAGCCGATGAATACCTGGCCCACCACCCGGAACTACGACCACAGCCTACGCCCATCTCAAGCTCTAGAAGAGAAACAAGGCGACAGAACCAACCAATGTCGCCACCAATACAGCCACCAACGACGCCGTCGGAGACACCACGTGCGTCACTAGGGTACAGCCTGGAAGAAATGTGGCAACGATTCCCAATGCCCGTACCACCAACAGGAATGTTCCCCAAGATGGACGCCTTCTTAAAAGAGAACGTATTCCCAAACCTCACAGCAGCGATCCTACCAGCAACCACCCAACCGCCACCGCAGCAAGTAGAAGAAGAAATAGAAGAAGAAGAGCAGGACAAGTCGGAAACATCGTCAGAGTCGGACCTCCCCCCCCCCCCTCCCCCCAGGGATCCAGACGCAACCAGCAGAAGAAGAAGTATTTGGAGTGGACTTTGTGAGGAAAAAAGGAGAGACAACTAAACAATCTGTTCCAGTTCTATACTGCATTAACATGTTCGGGTTTTGGCTTTTTTGTCATTTTTGTTGCCAAATGGTCAATCTTTTAAGCACAAGTTTAGTGAAAAAGGGCAGACTTTCAGCACCTACACTGTAGGTGTTGAAAGTCTACCCCTTTTCACTATACTTGTGCTTAAAAGATTGACCATTTGGCAATACAAATGACACAACAGCCAAAAACCAAACATATGTTAATGCAGCTGTAGTACAGCCACACGATAGACTGTTTTTCACTCTTTGCTGATTGAGAAATTTTGAAGACTTCATAATAAAATGAAAATGAGTTTTGAATCTAGCATTCCTATGCTATCAGATTGTAAGTGTCACTGTGAATCAGCCACTTATGACCTGAACCATTATTTCTCTGTGTGTTGTGTTTTGGCATGTGAACCACTCATATTCCAGAATAAAATATAATTTACCAGTTAATAATAGTTTTGATTTTATTTTAGGTAATGCTTACTTCTTGCTTGTGTTGATGTGGCATGTTATGGGCCTTTCGTCCGCTTCTCTGATGGCCTGGCTAGCACACCATGGTTTTATTATTGGGACAGATGCGATCTATGTGCCTTTTGATATTGCTGCTCACCAGGCTTGTGGCATGCCCCTGCAGCTCAGTCGATTAGGCACATGGGTCAAACAGTTTAGCTGCCTTGAAATACTGAAGAGATTTCTGAAGCCCAATGACATGAGAACCTGAAATACAAATCATACATGCATGGTTATTTATTAATAATCTCTCTCCCCTTCTCTCCTCTCTCTTTCACACACTGACACACACACACACACACACACACACACACACACACACACACACACACACACACACACACACACACAGATTCTATTTGTGAGTGAAAGTAGTCAGCTCAACCTGACACTGAACACAGCCAGCAATAGAGAGCGCTGAGCAGCCCTGCCATCCTGCTACGATGAGACAAGATGGACTCAATTGGCCCGGATAAGTGTGCTATTTTTTTTAAGCAACACCAATAACAAAAGCACCTACCCGGCTCTGCAGGCACTGACAACTTCTGCGACCTGTGCTTGCTGATGCTTATTTTCCACGTACAGTTTGTGTGGATCGGCGCCGCCTTCTTGTAGATCTGCGACCGGTCAACATGGATACAACTTGAACAGAATCACTGCCAGTTGTGTGATAAATACGAATAGCATCAATGAAACTTGACGCAAACTTGCTTTGCCTCGATCGTAAGCCGTTTTTGACATATATTTGTATCCTGGTATAAATGTAGGCTTGTAGAATTTGCAACGCATTCAGTCGAATCACGCGCGCTATCGTCCGCCATATTGCCCAAAGGACAGGAAAGCTTGTGGCACCCAGCAACAATTGCTAGGGGGCGTGGCGTTTGTGGCGCGTGCTCGGTGAGGTCCATGGCGGGAAGCGCGTGTGTCTTATTTGTGTGCGCCGGCATGTGTGTTAATCAGAGATTGGCTTAGAGAGGAGGGAAATGGATCAGAAGGATGAGTTGAAAAATATGAACAACTCTAAAAGAAAAACGCATGTGAGCTCCAAGCAATACGACTTTGCGATGAAATCCTCGTCTTGTTTGATTTTTTTTATTAAGATGCTCATTGGCGAGAAAATGGCCGTTTCACAAAAAGCGGTTGATCCACACTAGAGTCCGTAACTGTTCTTATTTTTACTAGATATTTCGCATATAGCTAGATAAAGGGATGTATTGAAAGCTTTCGTTAACCAGTATTGCACCTCTAGAACTTTCTGAGTGATAAATTAAATATTTATTTTAAAAAAATCTCACCTTTTTGAGATTAATTTAACGAATTATTTGGGATTTATTTTAAAATAAATGATTTTTTTTTTACGAAAAAAACCTCCAATCATGTCATTAATGCTCGCATGATGTTTTATATACGGTATTTACATCAGCATACCGTCTGTCTCGGTTGTCGGGTACGATTAGGTCAATTGTGACCTGTATGCCCTAGGTGTGAAAATCAGACAATTTTCTGCACCACTTTATCGGAGTCATTGGTAAAATAGCTAACAAAACTTCTCATTAATACCCCCATGGTTTAAAAAAAAAAAAAACAGTGTTTGCATGAGCCTGCTGTTTGACCCGGCTCTGGGGTAGTATTAGGTCAGATTGTGACCTGTAAGCCCAACGTGTGAAAATCAGCAAGAAGAGTGACGTATAACATCGAGTCGTCACTATGAATACGGCGTCGTTGAACTAATGATGCCATGGCGTGAAGCTTGAAGTGACGTCATTTCGCTGCTCGTGCTATTATTCCTCTTCAGAATAGCTATGCTACGCCACACCACAGAGCTTACAAATGGCGGTAATCGCCGTGTGAGCATCTTTATTTCTGTGTGCCATTGTGCGTGGATCAAAGGGTGGGTTGGAGTAAAAGGAAATGGATTCCCGCTGTCGCTACACGAGCCCACAGAGCGTACTAATGGCGGGAAGCGCCGTTTGTCAGTTTTATTTGTGTGCGCCGACGCGTGTGTTGATCAGAGGTTGTCTTAGAGAGGAGAGAAATGGATCAGCATAATACGCCTAAAAATATGAGCAATTCTGAATGTTCCTAACAGATAAACGCATGTGAGCTCCAAACAATACGGTAGACTTTGGGATGAAATCCTCATCTTGTCATTTCAACTAGATATTTTGCATACAGCTAGATTACACTAGATATTGAACGAGTTTGTAATTCAGCATTGTACCTCCTCAACTTTTTGAATAATAATTAATTCATTTTTGCAAGTTTTGGAGCCACGTTATACTCCCATCAAACTGTCAGCCTAGAAGAGGCTGTGTGGAACAAAACAGCCAGCCCTGGAAGTGGCTGCTTGCCCTTCGGATGAGTGACTTAAAATATCAAATTCGTCACTGTGTACACGGCGTCGTGGAACTAGCGATGCCATGACGTGAAGCTTATAGTGACGTCAATTTGCTGCTCGTGCTATTCTTCTTTTCCAGAATTCCTGTCACTCCACCAGCCCATAGACCGCTAATGGCGGGAATCGCCGTGTGTCCATCTTCATTTGTGTGCGCCGGTGTGTGTTGATCAGAGGTTTGGTTAGAGAGGAGGGATGGATCAGAAGGAAAAGCTTAAAATCTATGAACAACTCTGAATGTTCCTAAAAGAAAAACGATTGTGAGCTCCAAACAATACAGTACACTTTGGGATGAAATCCTCATCTTGTTTAACACACCGTCGGCAGTGACTCCAGGCGCTGTTCCTTGGTATGTGCTTGGTCTACGAGTTACTGCCACAATAGGCACAAGAGGCCATTACACACACATACACACACGTACCATGGTAAACAACAGACAATCAGACGTGTTTCAAAACGCATTATCTTTATTGTCGCGGCTCTTTCGATCCGCCGTGAGATGGCCTTAGTTGCCCGCTCGGCGTTAAACCCAAACAGCTAACTAACTAACTATGCTCTTTGGATGCACGAGCTGATTTCCATTTTCACGCGCGTAAATATTCTTAGACCAGGGATCACATGACCGGTCTCATGATTTCACCGTAAATGATTTCCACCGTAAATTTACAAAAATAAGATGGCGTCCGGTCCGAGTGGGTCGATTCGAAGACAAGCGTCAAACGGTGACGCTTTGCTTCAAAGTTGCGACGTACTTTCAGGTAGCAGAACAGCTTTGGACACAGTATAGCTCTAGTTCAATATCTCTCTTGGCTTGACTTCGCGAACGAAGATTTTATAGGAGTTGCCCACGACGTCTGCAGGCTTGTTCGTGGCTGCGGAGGCCAATCCGAGACAGGCAGGTTCGACCGCAGTGGCTGCAGGGGAAGGTATGGCCAGGGTTCTGAGCTCTAGTTCAATATACCGACCCATTTTGTATTTGGCTCCGCTCCTTTAGTCGGGTTTCGGCAAGAATGCTGCGCGTGCTTCACGAAAATAGGGCGGGTGTATCGTGCTAGTCGACGTTTACTTATAAAAAATAAATTGGATGGCATATCTTCTGAAGTATACCACGGAGCTATAAAATAATCATTACAAACTAGGTATTGGGTTTAATCAGTACAGTAAGTGGGGATATTGTCAGGCAAGAGATTATGTAGTTATTCGACCCTATACTTAGCATTTTATGAAATGCGCAAATCGACTCATTTTCGCCAAATGATGTGATTTTTCATAAAATATAAAAGGTAGAGCTTTAAAATTTTGCAGGACCACTCATTTTTATGCGCTCTTTCCATTGGTAATATCAATTTGTATGTTTTTACAGTCTAAAACTATGGATGATCCTATAGCAGCAAGCTACATGTGGGCATATCCCGCTACTCAGTCTCTAAAAGATATTCTCGCGCAGGCAATCGTCCGTACACTTTTCTGAAGTCTGTCTAAATACGTCTTCCCCCCCCCCCCCCACCCCCACCCCTTCCCCCGTCCCCTTGAAAACTGCTGCTAGTACTAGCGTCTGTTTACATCAATGAGGCGTCTTTAACTCACTCTCACAGCCACATCAATGAGGCTTTCACTCACTCTCACAGCCATATTTCATGCACAAAAGAATTCACACACAGGTGACAGATCTAAGATCCAATTTAGCACGAATGCGTCACACTCAACTGACAGATCTACGATCCAAGTTAGCAGACCAAATGTAAGTACAAGCGATCGAGTCAGTCTGTGAATACTATGGTGGAACACGGAGTAGAAATTTTACTTTCGATGTCTTATAATTCTCTCAGGGTTCAGTTGACCATGTGGCCGACCGCAAGCTTTTCCATTCTTTCGAGACTGCCAGTTGTGATGAAGGCTTCGGGAACGAAACATTATTCACCTCTATATGGATTGGGGTGTAGGGAATCGATTTACACTCCCCATAACAACAGTGCTTTTCGGGTATCTCTAATACCGCCGAAATTGACTAAAATAAACTAAAATAAGAGACCTGATGCATCTTTTTTGAAGATGCAAATGATCGTCTTATTCTATACCTGCGTATTTCTCTGTGGGCTGGCGATTGGGTGCCTGATAGGCGGGGGCAGGGGATCTAACTGTTTGTCTGTCCGGCGCTGAGTGATTCCTCTTGGTTTGTGTACAATTCTGCTAGCGCTAACCTCACCTATCTGGTTTGTGAGACTAAAATAAAGGAAATATCGACGCTCTGCCATGTTCCGCAAGCATAAGCATCCGTTGTTATGCCGTACCTTCTGCTTAGTAGTCAGAAGCACGTGGTATACAGATTTTTTGATTGGTCGAGAGGCGAACACGTGCTATTTTTTATGGCCACTTCACCTCCGGAATGGGTCGGTCTATAGGAGTTGCATACTTACAGTATTAGACATAATGTGATGAGAACTAATACCACGCGCAGATCTCATCTATCGATGCTGTACTTTCAGAAACACGTTCTCATTACATGATGACCTTCAGCTTATGTCGCAGTTTATGTGTATACTTTGTTTCATGTTTGGCTTATGTGCGAAGCAAAAGTGAGTTTATGTTCTCGGCCAGTGGTCGTCCGTCCTCCGTCCGTCGTCCGTGGTGAACTTTAAGGTTGGCATTTTCTCGAAGACTATTCAAGCTACAGTCTTTAAACTTGGCCCAAGGATACTTTGTGGCAAGGCCTTTCTAAACATTCCAATTTCAGTGACCTCTCACAGAAGTCAAGGCCACAGGGGATTAGGAAATATATCAAAAATAGCTATATTTTGACTTTTTTTCTTCTCAAATACTATTGACAACATCAAACCCAAACTTGGTGCAAAGATACCTGATGGTAAGACCTTTCTATACGTACTAATTCGGTTGATCCCTCGGAAGATCAACGGTCACAAGAACTTAGGAAATAGGTCCAAAATAGCCATATTGTGACAAAAGATGTTTTTTCGCAAATACTATTCACAACTTCAAACCCAAACTTGCTACAGTGATACCTGATGGTAGACCTATCTATGCATACTAATTTGGATGAACCCTCAGAAAGGTCAAGGGTCACAAGAACTCAGGAAATAGATAGAAAATAACTATATTTTGACAAGAAATGGTTTTGTGTTTTTTTCTCGTCTCAATTACTATTCACAACTTCAAACCGAAATTTGGTACAGCGATACCTGATGGTAAGACCTATCTATGCATACTGATTTGGATGACCCATTGGAAAAGGTCAAAGGTCACATGAGGTCGGCAAATGTGTATAAAATGCCAATTTTTTATATAATTGTAGTTATTATCAACATTTTGCAAACTTTTCAATCAAATTTAGCTGATGATAAAACCCTCCTATGTATACTAATTTAGTTGACGCATCGCAAAGGTCAAGGGTCACGGGGTTTGACAGATGTGTGCAAAGTGTTTAAATTTTGAGAAAACATGGATTTTGTTGGTGCAGAAGCCATCCCTTTACTTATTGTCACATGTGTGAAACGGTCATACACGTGAGCCTTTATTGTTTTCATTTTCACTTTTTTATGTTTATTCGTACTTGTGAATGTTCTTGGCACACATGTGTTTATTTTTTAATAGTTTGCTGTGTTGCTGGAAGCATACTTATGTGTGTAGAGTAGCAAGACAGTCTGTAAGAAAGGCATGGGCATGCCTAAAACATTATCCTCTTCCTAACAGAAAAACGCACGTGACCTCAAAACATTACGGTAGACTTTGGGATGAAATCATCATCTTGTTTGTAAATTCAATAACTGAATAGTGCATTTTTCCTGCACATATCCAACTGAACAACCCAAACTCCGCCCCTGTCAAGGTCTAGGTCACAGGTCAAGGTCGAAGGTTTACCCTCATGACTACTTGTCGGATAAAAAATAAATGAATAAACACGCTAAATATGGCACATAATAATGATAAACAGTTGGTTGTACATTGCTTAACGTCCCGACAGCAACAAGACTTTCTCAGGACGTGCCTGCACTGCTTGTGAAAAAAATAAATAAATAAACAGAATATTGAATGCATGTCGTCAGCCGGTCTAATACGCTAAATAAACCTAAGACCATTTAACAACACACATCCAATATCAAGAGCTACAGGCAACGCAGACAGTAGCGAGAGTTTAAAAAAGGAAAATGCAGGTGAATGGACCAAGGGTAGACAGAAACACATGCCCCAGAATAGAGGGGAAAACCTACCCTGTGGGGCTGACCAGGGTGACCCTGGGAACTAAAAAGTAGTTGACCCCACCCAAGTTCCCGAGGGCAGACCCGGGTAGGGGTAATGATAAACATGGTGTTGGGACTCAAAACATGCAAACCCGCCTATAAAACTGCAAGCAAAGTCGAAATTTCTAAATTGTCGTGATTTTATCATTTTTTTTCAACTGTAAAAGTCCAAACTCAACGACATGATTACATCAGAACCACTTCTGGCATATGCAGTGTGGTGCCTCTGACAATCCTCCGTCTTCTGCACCAACAAGAGCCAGCACGAGAGAGTGAACTTGGCTGGAACTTCTTATTATGGTCACAGTGACTCTCCTAACGTTTTGAGTTAGTATAGTCCTAGTAAAACCAAACCGAAAAAAGGGCAACACAAAGCAGGCAGTGTAGGAGCTCAGCCAAGGCCGGTAACAAGTTTTAATAACGGCGCACATGGCCGGGCGTATCACAAGACAAACGAAAACGAAATTGGAACCATTTTACAGAAATAAGTGCTTGCGACTTTTACCACAGGACCCCAATATTCATGGCTCCCAATCTGACCAAGTGACCAATACAACGTGACCCGTTATCCTTACAACAAAAAAAGCGATGTTATTTTTTTTTTTAAAGGCTATTGGCATGTCTAGTTGGCCGATTTGGAAATTTCTCAACCATTTAGGGTGGAAATCTTAACATCCCTTACTTTTTTGTGCAGTGTATGACATTAACTTCGTTGACAAGTACAACAGCAGCACCAGCATCAATGTCTCCAGCATCAACAACAGCACCACCAACAACAACACCAGCACCAACACCAACACCAACACCAACAGCAGCAGCACCAACAGCAACAACAACAACAACTGGTATGGCGTTTTTCTTTATGCTTCATTCGGATTTAGAGTTTTAGAAGAGGTCACTAATATCATTTACATCGACAATCATTACACGCGACCATCACTATAACTTTGTTTTAAATTATTTCAAGGTATAATTCGTTATTGAAAACTTGCCTCGTTTAATCTTGCCCAACTCAGAAACACCGACATATTTTCCCCGTAAACTTCACGCTCTCCGTGTTGCATGTTCAATAGCTTGGTCTTGTAAGGCGTACGACCCGTGCATATTTTGTCATAGTTTCAGCATCAGTGATGCAGTTCAGTGGTCACTGAACAGGGTATAGTCCGTTTGAACAAAGCTTGCCCCTGTTTTTTTTTTTTTTTTTTTTTGTTGTTTTTTTTAAATATCTTGAACGCAGACACCTCTAAGAAGAAATTTAAAGATGATCATCAGCCTTGGTCCTAATTTATTTTAATTTTTGTTTAGTCCAGACAACAATGGTTTAGCCCCAGTCCTTAAATTGTTTTTGAGTATGATCTATTTATAACTACTAAGACATATCCTGATTGAGCCCCACTCACACATATTTTTTTCCAGTGGTGTCGATACCCGGTTCCGGCGTCGCATTTTTCTCCTCTAGTAAATGTCACCGTTAATTCGGGCGAACCGTCGGGGGTTCCTTCTCCAGGTACTCAGGCTCTTCCTCCCCCACGACTTTGGTATCAGTTTCAGCCCACTTAATCAAATTTCAAAATATAAAAACGATTTGAATTTCCAAAACTTTAGTAGCTCGCTTGAGCTTGCCTTTAGCACCACGTGAATGTTCTGCGTTTGTGTACAGTGTGTGAGTGAATGCACGTGATTCACGTGAACGTGCTTGTTGGGTTCAGTTCGCGGCGGCGCTTTGAGCCGATTTTCAATTGGGATAAAGCGCCTATTTAATGCGCTGATTATTATTATTTATTATTATATAGCGTGGTCTTGGTACGCGCGTGAACATAGCCTGTCACAGTTTCAGCGTCAGTGATGCAGGTCAGTGGTCACTGAGGCCTGAATAGGGCATATTTTTATTTCAGCTATTAAATAGGTCATTTTCATGATCGACCGAGGGTAGTAGTTAAATCGTTGATTTTTAAGCCAATTAAATGTTAAAATAAATTAGGTCCACGTTTGTTAAAATATGTCATGTTCAAAAGTTAATTGGAAAAAGAAAAACGAGGCAGGGTTTGCTCAAACGGACTATACCTTGATCAAGCACCACCAAGAAAGACTGACATATATTTATTTCTGTAGAATTCACGCTTTACGTGCTAGATAGCATATCGGTTGATCTTGCAAGGAGTCTGATTCGTGCACAACCTAGGCTAGTTCCTTAGCTTCGAAATAACCGTGCCATTTCTAAGTCCTTAGACAGGACTGCCGAGACATTATGCATAGCTAGCCTACTTTGTTCGCTTCGAAATAACTACCATTTGCCGTTTACTAAACGGCAAAAGAAGTCAATGAAAATTAACTTGCTTTGGCCCGGAAGTCAATGCGCGGCGTTTTATTTATTTAAAAAAAAAAAAAAAAAAAAAAAACATGAAATTTTGTTCATAACGTTATAATATAAGTTATTGGTCGGAGGGGTTCGCTACACGGACCTTTGTAGGCCTGAGGGAGGTGAAAGGAATCATTGTACCCCGAAGGCCGAAGGCCAATAACGTATTTGTTTTCCTTCCTCCGTTTATGGTTTTGAAAAAAATCCAGTTTATGAAGACGGCCACTTCTGTGGCGGATAGGTGACTCCATTGAATATACATGTTCTGCCGGGAATTCCCAGTCTTTACGCGACAGAGTGTGACGTAGCATGATTCCGCGTGAAGCGCAAGTTTCGCGAGTAAAAAGCTAATCTTGGCTTGTTTACAGAATGATTCAAGCTGCAATGTCTACAAAAGGTCGTCAAAGTATGACAGTGACAGTGCTTCTTGACTGCTGTGTGATTCAGAAAAATTAAGAACTTTTTGGTGAAGCGATCGACATTTGACCACTGATGTGACAGCTTGTGCAAGTTAGCATGGTGCCTTGTGCATTCAAAATGACTGAAGGGGATGCTTCGAGTGTGCAGCAAATTGTCGTTGTTATATTCTAAAGTGTCATGTGTGTTTGGATATCTGGAAAAAAGAATACCCAAAAACGCTAGTTGTTAACAGCAGGACTAGTGCTGAGATGGATTTTAAGGTAAAATTGTATTTTACAGCGTTGACATGATGTCTTCGAAAATTCGTGAGATGTTTTTCTTCAGATAGTCCCGTATTGAGTGTGTTACGATTGTGGTTTTGTTGTCCTGTGAGAGCATGCATGTGTTAATCGTGGAAAACGATCCGATATTTATTTGAGCTATCATGGTTATGATTCATGTACCTTTTTAAGTGACATTTTCTTTCGGTCGCGCAGAGCGGAATTCACTTCGTTATGATACGTTAAATTTAGTCCAGAACGTTCTAGAAAGGTCGCACTGTCTAGTGACCTCGTATGTGTGACGTTGGTAAATTCGCGACATTTAGTAACAAGTTGTTTACTGTGCGCGTGAATCCGTCAGCCGTTTTCTGGTGTGTTATGAAGGATCGTGGTCGTTCTCGAAGTCTCCGACTAGTTTGTGAACTGCCTGCCATACTTTTGTGAGATGTCATTTTACCAAGGATTTGGAGCTGAAGTGAGCAGCCAAATTTGTGCCTTTTGTAGTTTTCTAGAAGGTTCTTTTTTATTGATGTTTGTGAGTTTCGGTTGCGTGTCCCGTTCTGATTGGTTGCGTTGTGTTTATTCATTGGATTATTCTAGAAAGTTTTCATACTATAAACATTTGTGCTGGGAAGCGCATATGTACATTGTCTTGTATTGTCAGTGGTAGAGACACGCAGTTTATCGTAGGTACATGGCCCGTATAGGGTGTACATTGTGTGAGACGCTTTTTATAAGAAACTTTGTGTCGGAGTGTGGACATTGCAGAAGAGACTTTGTATCAGTGTTTGTGCATTTGGAAATGCATTGTGTGGAGATCGCATCGCTGAATTAAAATATTGTTGGATCTGTTACACCAGTAGTGTCTACATCCTTAAGCCACGTGTGACGGATTGCAGCTGAATGAAGTTTATTTAAAAGAACCTTACGTGCGTGCGTCTGGTGTGTTTATCATACTACGACTACAACTCAACCACGTAACAGAGTGACGTGAAGAGATATCGTGCTTTGTGTATAGTGTTGCTGGGTGTGTATTTTCGTTTTAGTTCTTGAATTTGTTGCTCTGTGCATTGGTGAAATTATGGCATGTTGGTGGCTGAGCAGACGACAGTGTGTTGTTTGCAAGGATTGCTGCCTCTGATTGGTTAAAATAAACTCGGAAGCTATTTTTGTTCCGTGGTTTCCCGAACTTTAAAAATGCTCGGTGCATGGCGATGAGATGGATTTGGCGAAAGCTCTTGCTGTTTGCGCTGTGTAATTAGTGGTGAAATATTGTTTAAGTTGGCTCCTCACGTCGTAAAAAATAAGGCAGAGGATGTGTATTACGTCAAATAGGACTACTTTAGTGCGTTTTTTTCTGCTATTTTGTCGAACCGAGTTGCTATCAAGACTTGAAAACGAGGTTCTAACGCGTCATCGAGAGGGCTATAAAACGTCCGCCATTTTTCGCTACAGGAGTTTTTATGTCATGGTCACATGGTACAGTTTGCGCTAAAGTGACTGTTCGTGTGACGTAGGAAGGAAAACAAAGTTATTTATACTATGGTATTGAACGTCTGAAATATAATGACAATAACAATAAACCATATCATATGAACAATAAATAGTCTATAATGAGGTAAACATTGACCTGATGCAATTCCCGCCACGTCGGGTGTAGCCTACTTTGTTCGCTTCGAAGTAAGCTACCATTTCTCCGCTTAAGCAAAGCGGACAAAGTAGGCTAAAAATCCCTCAACATTCTGGTCAATCATTTGAGTCACGTGTCTTAAAGTTTTACAGACTTAGTCCTTAGTCCGGCCTGCATGGATAATATGAATAGCCTGTCAAAGTTACAGTATTAGTGATGCAGGTCAGTGACGAATTTGATGTCAATTCAGAAACATTGTATAACACTGGAATCTAGTGCTTTGCGACAGTTTAGGCTGGAACATTGTGTAACACTGACGTGTTTGGCGCCTTTACCTCACCGTCACTGTCTGATCCTTCTTAGTCTAGCAGCTTACGCAATTTCTGCAGAGGTATGTAGTTCGTCAAAAGAGTAACAATGGTTTGCAGGTATGAAACGAAAGTACTTACGCCATATGGTTCATGCATGGCAACAATATTTGTCCTTAGGATGGAGACATTTTTGTAGAAGCGTTTTTCGAAAGCTATTTTTCGATGTGAGGGAACCAGTCCTGGTACACGGCGCGGATATGGTGCAAGACATTTTTTTGTGCATAACATTGAAAATTTCAAGCATACACGTTACAAGTTTATTCCAGTGAGTAAATTAAAATCATGAGCAAGTAAACTTGCATACATATTTACGATAAAATAAGTTTAAAGTAATATTTGTAATGCGGTAAGCATACTCGCGTCGCTAGTTTCAAAATGGCGGTCAGCGAGATGCCTTCGAAAGAAGTCAATCAGTCGCGCACGGTAGATGCAGCTTTACTTTGCTCCTGAAGTGAAACAGACGTTATTTTCGATTTGATCTTTGAAGTACATCTTATCAACGTCAAATACGTTATTTTTCCTGGTCTTGAAAACAGCCTTTCCCATAGAACTCGGTCTTTTGTGGGAGGAAAGCATATCGAAAGTAAACTCCCGTTGTGCCTTGTGTCTGCCGACCATCTTCAACATTCTGAAGACTTTTTGCCCAGATACATAATGCATGTTGTTCGTCTGTTTTCCAGCCTAACGGCTCTAAGTGTAGGTCTGCTCTTTTTTTATTAGTGGAGATGGAATTTTTAACTGGTCAAGCACACCTTTATCCGACTGGTCTTAGGCACAAGCCAGGTAGAGTGAAATCCATCTCCGAAACGTTTTCATCTAAATCACCATGTTCAGCTAAACACCTAAATATTAAAAAAAAAATAGTTTTTGCAACACATTCAACCAATCCGCACTCAAGTACTCACAAGAACTCTTATGATCAAGCTTTATCGGGGCTGCATAAGACACAATACAGATAGTAGCCCTCTCCATTATATTACATGTCTTATTTATTTATTTATTATTGATTCATTTATGTATTCACTTACATATTTGTTTATTATTATGGATGGAAGGAATTCCTTGATGCACATGATCACTAGTGGTATGGTAGTGGCCACCAAGGAGAGGAAATTTGTTTTCAATATGCATACATCAGTGCATGTTCATTATCTATCCTTTACTTAGCATGCATATTCATAGGTCCCAGGTATCTCCGACTTATTTTATTTATTAATTTATTATTTTATTTATTTTTTATTTGTTTGTTTGTTTGTTTGTTTGTTTGTTTGTGATATATGTTTGCATATATACATTAGCATACAATGACATCAGCATACAGTGATTGATTGAACATTGCTTAACGTCCCGACAGCAACAAGACTTTTTCAGGACGTGCCTGCACTTGCTTGTAAAAAAAACCCAACTAAACAGAATATTGAATGTATGTTGACAGCCGGTCTAATACGCTAAATAAACCTAACCAGATCATTTAGCAAAACACATCCAATATCAAGATCTACAGGCAATGCAGACAGTAGGGAGAGTTTAAAAAAGGAAAATACAGATGAATTTACCAAGGGTAGACAGAAACACATGCCCCAGAATAGAGGGGAAACCCACCCTGTGGGGCTGACCAGGGTGACCCTGGTAACTAAAAAGTAGTTAACCCCACCCAAGTCCCCCAAAGCAGACCCGAGTGGGGGACATCAGCATACAGGATGAGAACATACATGTACACATATATGGTAATACTGATGTGAACATAACATGTACACAGATATGGTAATAGGTGCATACCACCCGCTCCCCACCCCACATACAAAACCACAGAACACCCATTAAAGGACATGCACGTCTGTGCATGTTATAATATATCCTCTACTTGGTATTCATATGTCCTAGTTATTTAAATTTATTATTTATTTTTATTTGTTGGAAAAGTAGGTTTTGTACATATGCTGATGTTCTCATACACATACATGGTAATACTGCCCACTCCCAACCCCACACCACAACCACAGAACACCCACCAAAAGACATGTACATCTGTGCAGGTTCATAATCTGTCCTTTACTTACTCACAAACCAGATAGGTGAGGCTAGCGCTGGAAGAATTGTACACAAACCAAGGGGAATCACAGCGCTGGACAGACAAACAGTTAGATCCCCTGCCCCCGCCTATCAGGCACCCAATCGCCAGCCCACAGAGAAATACGCAGGTATAGAACAAAACGATCATTTCCATCCTCAAAAAGAATGGATCAGGTCTCTTATATAACCCATGTCTTTCTCCGGAACTTAGGAAGTAGGCAGGAGAAACATACATACACAAACATGAAGGTGCGCTACTATATGTGGTCGGGTAAATACCCTGATTTCCCACAGTAGACGCACAGAACATTACACAACAATGTAGCGATACAAATTTGCCTCGAGTTATAGATACTCACAAACCAGATAGGTGAGGCTAGCGCTGGAAGAATTGTACACAAACCAAGGGGAATCACAGCGCTGGACAGACAAACAGTTAGATCCCCTGCCCCCGCCTATCAGGCACCCAATCGCCAGCCCACAGAGAAATACGCAGGTATAGAACAAGACGATCATTTCCATCCTCAAAAAGAATGGATCAGGTCTCTTATATATGTGATGGGGTGAAGTAGGAGTCGGAATATTAAGGATTGGATGGTGATGGTTAGATTTAGTAAGACTGAGACGTGGTCATGTTTACTACACTTTTATTCGAGCGCAGAAACAGAAACAGAAAGCCGAAACAGAAAGCAGTACAGAAAGCAGTACCTGTAGAATAAACAAACAGGTAATCAGTAATGATGCCAAGAATAAAATAAACAAGGCACATAACTAAACTAAGGTATATATCATCATGCAGTGAACGTACAACACTTTGATTTTAAAGACTCTGATAAAATCGTCGTGATGGTCGTATAACATATAGAATGTGTAGTAAAATACATGATAGCAAATAAAATGAAAAATAAGTCACAATACTACCTACAAAATCATGCAAAGCACAAGTCAAATACGCAAATGCGCTATGCAGTCAAACCTGGTAAGGCGAGCATGCAAATGACTAACAAACGGGTAGTCACTCTGACCGGGGCCTCCCTAACAGGTCAGACCACATCAAGTTAAATGCAAAGTACTAAAAATAACATATCAAAAGTAAAATACCAAATTAAATCAGATGCTATGCCAGTGGTACAATTGTAATGTCGCCCTTCTGACACCAAAATTATGTAGTGTCGCCTCACCCCAGCCTTCGACACCAAAATCTGTAGCGTCGCTGACCGTGTGCAATGTTTGTGTGACCGGTGAATGTGTACGTAAAGGTTTGCTCGTGTCAGGATGCCAAGTTCACACACACAAGCACAGTCACTCGCACTCGATACTAACTACAATAAAACATGTGAAACGAAGATCGCATTTCGTATATATATTGCAGTACAGGCTAATAAGGCTAAAGCGACAACAAATGCCCCGGCATGAGGCCGTTTGAGAAAAATATATTCTCTGCTGGTCACAATGTACTCAAGTGTTACTACAGTAGCGCAGCACAGTACTAATATCTAAGTCGTATCTCTAAACAGAATAACAAAGTCCGAACAAAGGAGAATCTAGTAAAATAACTAAGTCGGAGAGGCCATTAGATAAAAGGAAGCCTCGGCAAAAATGACAAAGTCCAAAGTGCCCTTTATAAAAGAAAGTCTATAAAAGTAACTAAGTCAGAGAGGCCTTTGGTAAAGGAAGACCTGTACAAAAATGACTAAGTCCAAAGTGCCCCTTTGTAAAAGGGAAGCCTCGAAAAACGACAGAGTCCGAGGCGCCTGTTACAAAAGAAGAGCCCCGGAAATAACAGAGTCCAAAACGCCCTTTGTAAAGGGAAGCCTCGGAAAAACGACAGAGTCCGAGCCGCCCGCTATAAAGGATAACTATCTAAGAAAAATGGCAGAGTCCAAAAGGTCCTTTGATAAAGAGAAGCCTTAGAAAAACGACAAGTCCGAGACGCCCGTTATAAAGGAAGACTCCAGAAAAATGGCAGAGTCCGAAGACTCCCAAAAAAATGGCTAAGTCTAAAACGTCCTTTGATATTGGGAAGCCTCGGAAAAACGACAAAGTCCGAGACGCCCGTTATCAAGGAAGACTACCAAAAAAAAATGGCAGAGTCCGAAGCAGCCGTTATAAAGGAAAACCTCGGAAAAATGGCAGAGTCCGAAGACTCCAAAAAAAAATGGCTAAGTCTAAAACGCCCTTTGTAAAAGAGAAACCTCGAAAAAATGGCAAAGTCCGAAGCGCCCGTTACAAAGCAGAGCCGCCAGAAAAATGGCAAAGTCCATAGACTCCAAAAAAAAACGACAGAGTCCGGGATTCCCGTTCAAAGGAGGGCTCAGAAAAATGACAGAGTCCAAAATGCTGGTTTGTAGAGAACTCTGGAAAAACGGCAAAGTCGAAACAGCAACTGTAGAAGCGATCGTGGATAACAACCGCTCAAATCCACCTATCTCCGCAGATCAGGTACCACACCGCCATCTAAGCCAAAGGCCGACAGCAGCGGGAGCTTTTCGCTGACGGGAAGCGGAAAGTCGCTCGCCCGACCAAAATCATTACGTGTTACAAAATGGTGAAGCACTTTTCCATGGGATAGAACATTACTTTCCTAGCTGAATACACTTTCATAAATTCTGAAACTATTACCAACACTTAGAGCACTTCGAACACTATATTGTTGTAAAATCCCCTTGCAGATGAAAAATCGTACTTTTACAAGACTACGTAATTAACAACCCAAATCAAATCTCCTGTCAAGGGAAAATACTCCGCAGTAACCAGCTGTCTGCCACCGTAGCAGAGCTCTGGAAAGAAGGGAGAAACCGACACTAGGCGACTTGCGGTCACTGAGTACAACATCTGGTCTTTGTCTAACCATTCTTCAGTGTTACACAGCCTCGCCTCTTATTACTGGCGGTAATTACACACTAAATTCCGGCCAGGCTTGCAGGAAACAAAAGTAGCTGAACTATGCAGTAAGCCTCAGTGAGCACACTGACTACACAAAAAGAAAAGAAAAAATTATACGATAAAAAAACGTGTACAAGGCATTTTTACCACACTATAGCTATGTGACTAGGCACTAAGGAATAGTATATAGAAATAACTAGTATCAAGGGGAAAGTAATGTGAAAGTAACATGACACAAAAAGGAACTCACAATACAACCGACTTACCATCAAATGAATAAGGACGTACACACAACCTTATAATTCACTCGGTCTTTATTACATTCGCACCGCAGACACAAGCGCAAACATTGAACATCAACGAAGAACGCAAACATCTACACACCCTGCAGTCATTCATGACGAAGAGGAAAGACAGGCAGAAAATGTGTACTTGAAGGGAAATTATGTGCATGTAACATAAGATAGCCTAGAATAAAGTATATCTACCAAAATGCAATCTAATGAATGTCACCATGCACTAAATAGAGGCATGGTGCACTTAATATGGCTACCATGCACCTTTAAGTTTCATACACATCATAATGAACAATGACCCTTGAGGTCGCATAACAGAAATCTGTATTTCTTGGAGTCACTCAAAGGTTACACTTACTTATTACACATAGTAGTGAACAATGACCCTTGAGGTCGCATAACAAAGATGACCTATATCGCTTCCTGTCACACAGGCTAATAATGCCTCTCAGCGATGTGAACCAAACCTAGGTACTATGTCAAGTGAAATGCTTAGTCATAAAATAGGAAGCAAATAATGGCTAAAGTCAAAATAAATAATAAAAGACCTATAAACAAATGACTAATGAATGGAATGCCGAGTGACTGAATGAACCAATCAATCAGTCCATCAGCCAGTCACTCGACCTATGGCTAGGCATGGCATACGGTCCGGCATAGCAACGTATAAACAACTTAAGCGGAAGTCCAAAATCAAAACAAACATGGCGCCTAAGAGACTGAGTCAGCTGTGAGTGACGTCACCAATGCGGGAACATCACGCAAAGCTGCCGCCCCGCTCCCTAGCTCGGTGATAGACAAGGCAGGGAAGACTCAAAAAAACATAGAACTAAATAAAATAAAGATCATCCCTAAGTTAGTAACCATGAAATACCTTAAGGTAGCAGATACGGTGGCTGGACGGTTCATTTTTTCTTATTTTTCTAACAAGAGATATATTCAAGCTACATGCTTGAAATTTGGCATGGTATTGCAGGAGACATGTCTGCAACTAGGAAAAATGTTTGTTTGATACAGTTTAAAGTTTTAATATTAATTTTAATTAATTATGCTAATTTATTCTAAATTTTCAACGGCCCAAAAACCCAAACTTTTTGCCAGTGCCAATTCTAAACAGTTGTTTTTTTCCCCTTAATTCTTTTTTAGTTTTAAACTACACCATAAAATGAAGCTTTTGTCATACCAGAATTTTTATATCAGTATTTGTTTGTTTTGTACAGGCACATGAAATTTGACACTTCAAGTTTGTAATTTTGTTAATTAAAAAATTTAATATCAAAAAAACAAAAACAGCTATACTAATTTTGGTATGACAATAGCTAGGTATTGGTATGAAGAAGCTGCACACCAAATATTATGGTAATTGGTTAATATTTGTGAGTACAGTGTGGGAAAAATGAACAATACCTGGCAATTTTCGCAAACTTCGGCGAAGGAAAAATAATACACAAAACAGCACATGATCCTACCTTATGTCCACTAATGCCCCCCTGCCAAGTAAGGAAATCCTTCAGCTTCATCCTGCTGGTCCTCCAGTGCCAGCCTGCACCTTCTCCTCGCTCTTCGTTGCTCATATGTTGCCCTGTTGGCTTGACGCTGAGCATTTTGAACGCGCAAAGTATCTTTCAACATCAGAAAGTCTTTGGTAAATTTGCCAACACACAATCCCAGTTTAGACAGAATGTTTCCCAGAGCTGAAGCTCCATCATTGAAGACTGCTACAGCAATATGGACTGAAGTATTTACAGAAACAAGTCCATGATTACCTCTTTTGGGGCAATATTTCCAAATAAGTCCATTGAGCGACTCGTTGGCGTTTTGAGTGTAACCTTCAAGACACTTTTTCAAGAGCTGTGTGTTTGATAAATCTTTAAAAATAGGTTTAATTTCATCTAAAACTGCCCTAGGTAAACTAGAAGTGTGCCTGTACCTGTCTACAGTGCCTGATGCAACTGCTTGTCTGTATGGACACCAAGAATCTTTGCAAAAATTGTGCGTTGGTTCAACATCTGTTGAATTGTAATGAAAGAAGATGGCCCATACTGCTTGTCTCATTGCCACTAAATTATTTTTATTTCCCCTGATTGCATTTCCATAATGAGTCTGAATGCTATCTATTTTATCCTTTGTCAGCCTAGCTTTCCCTCCAATTGTTTTTCCATCTGCTAATTTCCTGTTTCCCATGTTTTTTTTCAGCTGTCGCAGTCGTGTGCCCATTCGTTTCTGAATATGCCCGACACATTCAATTTTTTCAACCTGTATTTCCTCGCCATAGGGTTTTGCATCATGTACACATTTGAAAGAGTGTGTATCACCATCACCAATATATCTAGTGTATCTGAGTTTGTGATTGTCAACAGAGGAACAGAATATGTCTTTGATGATGCCTTGTTCCATAGACCCTGATGTGCCCGTGTGATTTTTTGTACAGCTGTCAGCATGATTGGCTTGCCATGTCTGATATTTTTCACTGTTTTTATCTACCTTTTCATACTTTTCACAGGATTTGCACACTTTTGACCTTGTTCCCATGCCCAACACCTTCCCAGTTACACACCCAATGACACTTGCAGCCCCTATCTTTGAAGAATGACCCCTAGTCATCCAGGTACCATCACCGCTTACATCTATGTTACGGCACTGGTCATCTTCTATTTCATCTGCAAGATCATATTCTTTTTTTCCAGCATCTTTCATGCTTTCTTCCATGGTGCATTTTGTAGTCTTTTCTAAACTAAAGTGTCCATAATGCACTGATGAGTATTCTTTGCAGCAGGGGGTGGCATGTTCATCATACCACAGAATGTTCTAAGATCACTATGATCACAGCCTATGCAACGCATCGCAAATGTGGCTCTTCTATTGATTGAATTTACTGTAAGATTTGTTGTTGTTTGGATTTGTGGACAGGAAGGAAAAGATTGCCCCCCTTTGCATCTAGCATTGCTGCAGTGAAAAGCAAATGTGCTTGCTAAACCTTCCCTCTGTAATTCTATTAGTGAAACTTCACTATGACATAAACTGCACACCAGCTGAGAGGAGATGTTCTGTCCTAGCAGTTCAATATCAATTATCCTATTTCCATGTACAGAATCTTGTTCTACTGTTTCTGTCTCTGCCTCACTTGTTTCACTTTCACTAGTTTCAGATTCATAATATAGCTTGTAAATGCCAGACAGCTTTCTTTCAGAACATGTCGAAGTGGGCGTGGCAGTGTCTTGAGATTGTTCGGCACTTGCACTATTATTTATGTTTTGCGATGATGTGGGTTCATTGTCATCGTTCTGATCAAAGCTAGCATTTTCAGAGACTCGTTTTGCCTTGACAAATCTATTTTTAGGAGGTTTCTTCTTCTTACGCTTCTCACCTCTCCTTTTGAGATCTGTAGACATGATCAAACTATCACAACACACGATGAATATAATAATCCCAGTCAAGAATCACATGCTTTCACATGGAGGTGGCCATTTGCAAAGAAACAGTAACTCTCGGGGTGTATTAATTGCAGGGAGAGGCTCATTATTTCCCTTGGAGTTTAGTAATTGCAGGGAGAGGCTCATTATTTCAAGCTAAACGGTGTTACTGAAGACAAAATAGATTTCTCAGCTGCCATCTTGTTTTTCGGACCAAAACTGTCGACACCCTACCCTACGAAAAAACTCATAACAAAAAAACTATCAAATTGTGAATAAAAACCTGTTAGAGAATGATGCAAAAATGATTTTTCTATTGAAAAAAATATGTATTAAACACTACTTCCAAAACATGAATTTTGACCCTTTGCCCACTGTATCTGCTACCTTAAATCTCTACCACAGCAACAACAACTAAACAATCAACCACTAAGAAATAGCATTAAATGAACAACAGAAAATGCGCGCAATATAGTGCATCCACCATGCAAGCAATGTAGTCAATTGTCATGATTGCCATTAATTCTGCAAGACCAAACTTTATTTTAATTAGAGGCATAAGTGCACTCTCATTTACTCCCACGGTTATGCACCGAGGGAAAACTATCGCCTAGTCGGTCACAATGAACTGACTACGTGCGGTCGGTCATGCGGCACGCTAAGCGCTGCATCATGTTGACACGTTAAGTTTCCTAAGACAAAATACATACGTCATATCTTCCACATATTGTTACAAACGTTTGTGTACAAATTTCCACACTGCAGCATTACATGGAAATGTACTAGCATGTAAATAATCGTCTAGCAGAAACAAATGGAATCAAGCTAGCCTCACAGAATGGCTAGTGCCGACCGGTCTGGCAATCATGTCAATTTCATGCTCAAGACAATCTTCAAAACATCCAGCATCACAATGTCATCAAATAGTACAAAATCTCTCTCTTGGCTTGACTTCGCGAACGAAGATTCTATAGGGCTTGCCCACGTCGTCTGCAGGCATTTTCGTCAGCTGCGGAGGCCAATCCGGGACAGGCAGGTTCGACCGCAGTGGCTGCAGGGGAAGGTCTGGTCAGGGTTCTGAGTTACGACAGCTCTGTTTTTTCTTCTGAGCCGCTTGTCCTTAATGTTAGCTCTGCGAGAGTCCTCAAAGGAGACGGCTGCCTTGTGAATGGTGGAGCGCCAGGTGTCACGGTCCGCAGCAAGCGAAGACCACTGGCGGTGGTCGATTTGGCAGGCACTAAGTGACTTCTTGAGACCGTCTTTGTATCTCTTCTTTGGTGCCCCTCTGTCTCGGTGTCCAGTGGCGAGCTCGCCGAACAGAGTGATCTTGGGTAGGCGATGATCCTCCATCCTGGAGACGTGCCCCGCCCAGCGAAGCTGTGTCCGCAGCAGCATCAAATACAATTTAAAAAAAAACCTGAGTACTTACAGGGTCTCCAAAACCCGCGCAGTTTAGGTTAAAAAAAAAAACTGTTTCCTCCAAGGCACCGGTGCCAGAAGTTAATTGCTGGTACTGTGAGTCTTGCACGTTTGGTTAAAAAAAAAAAAGTCTCCCACGCGAGCAGCTGTACTTATAGAGGCACGCTGCTGTCTCCGCGTCGGTACAAAGTCCACGCGCCGGTGCAAAGTTCAGCGTCGGTATGGGGGTCTGGCACTGATATAAATGGCACATCCGTATTATAGTAGTGCTAGCCCTAGGAGTTAGAATATCTTCTGAACTACATAGTGTAAAAATATAATCTTTAAATATAAATTTAAGAAATTTTACCAGCTGTACTCTGGATTTAATTTGAGATTATGGGCTATTAGTGGAAAGTTTATATTTATTCTTAAAGCGGTCTCAGAAGTGCCACAGAAAATCAAAAAGGCTACTAAATCGCCATAGTGATCACTCTGATCGGTTATAATTAACCGAAAAACATATGCATTACAAAAAAACTATTACCCGGGCCAAATCTAACCATGCTAATTACTAAGCAATGGTGTTGTAATTTGGCTACAATACACGGTCAAAACCGATATACCATACAACACGTACACTGAGCTATCGCGTAAACAACACTTAACGCTGCGTTTGGCAGGGCACCGCGAGCGGCGCACGTCATAGCTAGCAGTCGACATGAGTGAAATCCGAGAAGCAATGGTCATAAGTGCTATCGGCCTATGTACACAGAGGAACATCGGGTTCACTCTGTTACATTTTCCCATCGGCCTTAACAATACAGCGACCTCGCTGTATAAATACCAAAACCATCAATCCAAAAACACAACTACAAGAACACATTGGGCCCAATGACGACATAACATCAAAACACATTATCAAACAGTACCATCCACATGGTACACCACACATATAGCAAAATAGCACTAGTGACCAAGGCTCTCTTGTCTACACTATTATACTGTAGACTTGGACTCACACAGTCATTTTCAAACTAAGTTATGCATAGCAGAAAACTGACATAGGATATTATCATTTGTAAAAATACCTACGCAGCAGACTAAGTTTGAAAATGAAATCAACTGCGCAGCTGTTGTGTACTAGCAAGACACAGATGTACCGATGCCTTGATTTCCAATATTCATTTAAGACATCAAACAAAGCATTGTACTACTTGAAAACACAGTACCGGTGCCTTGGATTCCAATCCATGACAAGTCAAAATCCGATGCACTGTACTAACTAAAAAATCCAATAATTTTAAATTAACCTATCACCTTAAGCAATCCTTCACCTAAGACAGTCTCTTTAAGTAAAAACAATAAGCCCAAAACAATTTACTCAATAGTAAGTAGTCCTATTTTCTTAACACTAACAAAGCATCCGGTGGCCTGGAGGAATATTGAAGCTTTAATGTGTCTTGTGGGCATTTCAAGTTGCCGAGGCACACCCTTAAAGGCCCGCTGGTCACATTCAAGCTGTCAACGTTACTAAAAGTTTTAATGGTTTCTGTCGCAGGCGTGCAGACCGACGCAGAGGTGTAGGCGTTGCAGCGTGCACCTTGTTCGGTCTGACACTCTTGGGCTTAGCAATGACACGGCTTGGTACTTTGGTGAGCGGGCACATTTGATCTTTCACTGGGGGAGTGTCTGGAGTCACCAGAATAGGTGGCTCCTGAAACGTAAACGTGGGTGGCACATCATTTCCGCACTCCAAATGGACAGGAGGCTCAGTATCGTCCGGTCTCTCTGGCTGTCCATATGGAATGGGCACTCGCTTCAGCTGGTCCACATTTCTAGTGGAAAGTTCGCCGCCTGCCAAAGGCTGAATGACATAAACGTCGAGTTCCGGCCGGAGGCGCTTTATGACCACGTACACATCATCCTTGAACTCGTGCTGCATTTTGTTGCGACCAGGACCGTGGTGTTTGATGAGTACGTGGTCACCCGGCCGCAACTCGAACGCTTTTGCCCCACGGTCAGCATACTTGGCCCGGTGTTTTGCCGCCTTGATGGTGTTGCGGAGGGCCTCCTGGTGGTTCCCTTTCAGCACCTCACCATGCTGACGAACCCAGTGCTTGACAGTCGGCGCAAAGGTTGTTGGTGTCTCCAACATCATGTCGATGGGCAGGCGATTCTCTCGACCGAAGAGTAGCCGGTAGGGGGTAAACCCAGTGGTGGCATGGGGCGTAGAATTGTAGACCATCACCAGGTCTCGAAGATGGTTCGGCCATCGGCGCTGTTCTTCTTTCGAAAGGCTGCACAGGAGTTGGTGCATCGTTCGGTTGAAGCGTTCGCACTGACCGTTACCTTGAGGGTGGTACGGTGTAGTACGACTCTTCTTGACACCATAACGGTCAAGCAGCTCTTCTATGACCTCAGCCTCGAAACTCCGCCCTCTGTCGCTGTGAATACGCTCTGGCACGCCATACTTGGTAAACCATTCCTTGATGAGTAGGGCCGCCACCGTAGGCGCCTTCTGGTTTCTTGCGGGGACAGCCTGGGAGAATTTGGTGAAAACGTCGGTGATGACAAGGACATTTTCAATGCCATCAGACGACATCTCAAGTTTGGTGAAGTCCACCGCCACGATTTCAAGAGGACGACTGGCAATGAGGTGACCGGTAGGGGTGTGATGGTATTGGGGGCGGGAAATAAGACATTGGGAACAGTTGGACAGATAGTTTTGAACTTCGGCATACATGCCTGGCCAGTATGCTCGAGCCTGTAGCAGTTTCATTGTCCTATCATACCCTTGGTGACCCATGTGGTCATGAAGTGCTTGGACTGTCTCATGTCGCAGACATGCGGGTAGTACGAGCTGGTCTGTGTGGCCTTGGTCAGGCCGTTTACAACGCCTTCGCAGAATGCCTTTCTGGTCTCGATATAACCGTGGATATTGTCTGACGAGTTGTTTCACAGCAGGATGGTGTTGTCGCACGTCCGGTCTACGAGGAAATGCAGACAACACGGGTCCAATGACATCGTCATACATCTGAAGCTGAAGTAGATTGGTGGGCTCGGCCAAGTCTGTGACAACCGCAGCGAATTTGTCTCGCTCGGTCACTGCAACAGTGTGGGGCATTTCCTGGAGGGTGATTTCTGGGGTGTCACAGGCGTCAAGACGGTCACAGGGGATTTCAGCCTTGCGGATTTCAACTGGGATGACTGATGGCTGACAGAAAGGAAGCTGAATTCTGCTGACAACTTGGGGAAGTTCTGCAGTAATCTTGCTGCACTCTACCTCAGCATCCAAGTTGCAAACTGGAGCTCTGGAGAGTGGGTCGGCTGGGTTAGCCTTTCCCGGAAATACTGGACGTCAAAGTTAAAAGCCGACAGCTGGGCTGCCCAGCGTTGTTCCATGGCCCCTAGCTTTGCCGTCTTGAAGTGGGTGAGAGCGTTGTTGTCAGTCAGGACAATGAAATGATTACTAATTAGGTAATGACGAAACTTTTCTGCGATAGCCCATTTCATTGCCAGGAACTCCAGCTTGTAACTACTGTGGTGACTCTGGTAGTAATTGTGCTCAGAAGGGCGCAGACGACGACTGGCAAAAGCAATTGGCTTAGTGCGTCCATCCTCCTGCTTCTGTGACAAGATAGCTCCCAGGCCTTCCTGGCTGGCGTTTGTTTGCACCATGAACGGCTTGCTGAAGTCGGCGTAGCCCAGGGTTGGGGAAGTGGTCAGGGCATCCTTGAGAGACTGAAACGCTGCTTGCTGTTCAGGTCCCCAGTTGGCTGTGATGCTGACCCTCCTCGTCTTTGCCCCTTGGCTTGACTTGGCGACGACGTCGTGCAATGGCCCAGCGAGCTTAGCAAACCCCTTCACGAACCGACGGTAGTAGGATGCAAATCCTAGGAATGAGCGCAGCTCCGTCGTTGTCGTGGGCGTTGGCCAGGCGCGAACCTTCTGGACCTTGTCTTCTTCACAGGTGATGCCCTCGGCTGAGATGGTATGGCCTAAATAGTTCACCTGCTTTGGAAGAAATTGGCATTTGTCTCGACGTAGTTTGAGACCCGTGTCCCTGATTTTCTGCAGGAGGTGATGGAGGTGTTCCAGGTGCTCCTCAAACGTGTTCGAGTACACCAGCAGATCGTCAAGGTACACCAGGACGTACTCAAACAAGTAGTCCGCCATAACTCGCTGCATGAGGCGCTGAAAGGTGGCTGGGGCAGTGGTGAGCCCAAATGGCATCCGAGTGTACTCATATAAGCCAAACGGTGTGGTGAAAGCTGTTTTGTGCTGATCTGCTGGATCCATGGCAATCTGGTGGTAGCCGGAAGCTAGGTCAAGGGTGGAGAAGAACCGGGCGCCCGCCAATGCGTCGAAGGATTCTTGAATTCTTGGCAATGGAAACGCATCGCCCACAGTTTTGGCGTTGAGCCGACGATAGTCCACGCAGAGGCGTAAGTTGCCATCCTTCTTTCGTACCAGGACTACTGGTGAGGCATATGGGCTGTGGCTCTCCACAATCACTCCAGCTTCCCTTAAGCCTTGCAAATGTTTCCGGACTTCCTGTAGCATAGTGGGTGGGATAGAACGATATGGCTGGGTGACGGGGATGTTGTCGACTGTTGGTATGTGATGCTGCACGATGCTAGTGTAGCCAAGGTCCTGTTCATTCTCAGCAAAGACATCTTGGTAGGCTGTCAGCAGATCCTGCAGCTGTAGCTTCTGCGCAGCATTTCCAGCAAAGTCTGGGAATGGGTCAGGAACCGGGGCTCGGGTGGCGGTAGAGGGTCTTGAAGTCAAGTCCGTTTTAGAGCTGATAAAAATTTCACCACAGTTGACGGTTACTTCGCGTTCCTCTGTTACCACTCCATCGATCGCTTCGATGTAGGCCACATCTGTTCGAGGCTTCAAGATCACGTCTTGGTTTGAAATGTTTGCTATTCGGACATAGTATTCTCTTCGACGTCCCTCCAGGAGAGTGGGCACCAGGATGAGTCCTCCTGGCAAAGAGCTGGAAAGACGGGATGCCAGAAGTGTGTGGCCTGGTTGGTGTACGCCCGTCACTGCAATATTAACTAGGGAGTTTGATGGAATATGTTGGCTGGCAGATACTCTGGCGATGAAGGCCTTTGCCATTTTGTTTTTCTTGGCCTTATTCAGTAGAGGTTGAAGCACCGATGGTGACGACGACAATCTTCCTAAAATGTTCATCCCCATCAGACCTGCCAATTCTCTCTCTTGACCCTGGTCATGTAAAACGAGTATTGGCACACTCTCAATCTTGTCACCGAACAGCTCAACATCTACCATAATAATCCCCTTGTACGGTACTGGGAGGCCATTTGCTGCTCTGACGGTGATGTAGTTGGTCTCCAGCACCTCCACTGCTAAGTTGTCTCGCACCCAGGTTTCAGTTAACGTAGAGATCTCACTGCCGGTGTCGAGCAAAACTTCCAGGTCCTGTCCTCCTATTTTTGCAGTGCTGGTAGGACGCGTTCCGACCAGTCCCTTAATGGCTCCCTTCCCCGTTGCCTGACTAGCGACAACGGGGGCTAGCAGTTTTCCGGCTGGGCCTGTCCTTGGTATTGGGGATAAGAACTGGGCATTGGGTAGAATGGAGGGGGCATCGGGTGATTGGGGAACTGCTGGTAATGGTAGCCCTGTGGCTGCTCTGGTCCTTCCCGGCTTGAGTGGCCTCCTCGTGGTTGTTTGTCTCCCGGGAAATCCACCCCATCTTCCTCCACGGCCGCCCTGGTTAGGGTTTCCACGACCTCTACCCCGGAATCCCCCACGTCCGCTGTTTAGGCGCTCCTGGTACTTTTTCTTTGCTGGGCACTGGGCCTCTCGGTGTCCAACCTGGTCACACCAAAAACAGCGGAACGGGTGGGATTCGGTCTGCGGCTGTTGCATAGTGTCAGGCTTCCGGGGTTCATGATCCAACCGCGCCGTCAATGCAGCAACAGTGAGGCGCAGCTGTTCTAATTCCGCGTTTGTTGAAGCTGTCATTCGCTCCAGCGCTGCATCCGAGTCGGGATTTTCCATGTCCCAGCGCCTGACCTCATCGCGGAGTTGGAGGAAGGTGTTTTGCCCCAGCCGCTGGAATTCCCTCAGGTGACTACGCAGCGACGAAGACCGCAAGCCATCAATGAACTTATCCTGCAATGCCCATCCAGGTATCGCATCCTGTTGCAGGCTATTGGCCTGGTTGGCCAGCGCAGTGAGGCTATGTGCATAGTCCAGGATATTTTCAGTGGTGGCCTGACGACGTGCGTGGAACCGTTTGAGTCGGTCCAGGGCGCTGTACTGCTGTCGGAAGGTTGTGGTTAGGATCTCTAACACCTGATTAGCGTTGATCCGGTCCGCAGCAGGGCGTCCCAGCACCTCCTCGCGTGCAGCTCCTTGTAGGGCTCCAATGACCCATTCTGCAGCCATTTCTTCTGGCATCCGGAATGACCGGATGGCACGGCGAGCGGTGTCCACAAAAGTCCCCACGCTGGTGTTGCCTCCATCCCCGCTAAAAGTGGGCAGCGGTGCCGGGTGCAGGTTCTGATGGATGACCACTGGTCCTGGCTGTTCCGGTCCCGCGACATGGACAGCTCCGGGCACATGGTTTAGTACGCCTTCTTGATTTTCTCCAGCATGGTCCACACCACCAGCTTCAGCATTGGGCTGGGCGACCTCTGCCATTTCGCCCTGCAATTGTCCGACTACGTTGGCCCTTGTTGCGCTATGTTGCGTCTGCCTACCACTTCTAAGTTTCATACTCGTGGCTGCATCATGGCCCTGCACTGCTTTCTGTCACATCTGAGTCTCTTTTTGTCCAACCATCCTGCTCGCAGCGCCATTTGTGATGGGGTGAAGTAGGAGTCGGAATATTAAGGATTGGATGGTGATGGTTGGATTTAGTAAGACTGAGACGTGGTCATGTTTACTACACTTTTATTCGAGCGCAGAAACAGAAACAGAAAGCCGAAACAGAAAGCAGTACAGAAAGCAGTACCTGTAGAATAAACAAACAGGTAATCAGTAATGGTGCCAAGAATAAAATAAACAAGGCACATAACTAAACTAAGGCATATATCATCATGCAGTGAACGTACAACACTTTGATTTTAAAGACTCTGATAAAATCGTCGTGATGATCGTATAACATATAGAATGTGTAGTAAAATACATGATAGCAAATAAAATGAAAAATAAGTCACAATACTACCTACAAAATCATGCAAAGCACAAGTCAAATACGCAAATGCGCTATGCAGTCAAACCTGGTAAGGCGAGCATGCAAATGACTAACAAACGGGTAGTCACTCTGACCGGGGCCTCCCTAACAGGTCAGACCACATCAAGTTAAATGCAAAGTACTAAAAATAACATAGCAAAAGTAAAATACCAAATTAAATCAGATGCTATGCCAGTGGTACAATAGCTATGTGACTAGGCACTAAGGAATAGTATATAGAAATAACTAGTATCAAGGGGAAAGTAATGTGAAAGTAACATGACACAAAAAGGAACTCACAATACAACCGACTTACCATCAAATGAATAAGGACGTACACACAACCTTATAATTCACTCGGTCTTTATTACATTCGCACCGCAGACACAAGCGCAAACATTGAGCATCAACGAAGAACGCAAACATCTACACACCCTGCAGTCATTCATGACGAAGAGGAAAGACAGGCAGAAAATGTGTACTTGAAGGGAAATTATGTGCATGTAACATAAGATAGCCTAGAATAAAGTATATCTACCAAAATGCAATCTAATGAATGTCACCATGCACTAAATAGAGGCATGGTGCACTTAATATGGCTACCAAGCACCTTTAAGTTTCATACACATCATAATGAACAATGAGGTCGCATAACAGAAATGTCCTGTATTTCTTGGAGTCACTCAAAGGTTACACTTACTTATTACACATAGTAGTGAACAATGACCCTTGAGGTCGCATAACAAAGATGACCTATATCGCTTCCTGTCACACAGGCTAATAATGCCTCTCAGCGATGTGAACCAAACCTAGGTACTATGTCAAGTGAAATGCTTAGTCATAAAATAGGAAGCAAATAATGGCTAAAGTCAAAATAAATAATAAAAGACCTATAAACAAATGACTAATGAATGGAATGCCGAGTGACTGAATGAACCAATCAATCAGTCCATCAGCCAGTCACTCGACCTATGGCTAGGCATGGCATACGGTCCGGCATAGCAACGTATAAACAACTTAAGCGGAAGTCCAAAATCAAAACAAACATGGCGCCTAAGAGACTGAGTCAGCTGTGAGTGACGTCACCAACGCGGGAACATCACGCAAAGCTGCCGCCCCGCTCCCTAGCTCGGTGATAGACAAGGGAAGACTCAAGAAAACATAGAACTAAATAAAATAAAGATCATCCCTAAGTTAGTAACCATGAAATACCTTAAATCTCTACCACAGCAACAACAACTAAACAATCAACCACTAAGAAATAGCATTAAATGAACAACAGAAAATGCGCGCAATATAGTGCATCCACCATGCAAGCAATGTAGTCAATTGTCATGATTGCCATTAATTCTGCAAGACCAAACTTTATTTTAATTAGAGGCATAAGTGCACTCTCATTTACTCCCACGGTTATGCACCGAGGGAAAACTATCGCCTAGTCGGTCACAATGAACTGACTACGTGCGGTCGGTCATGCGGCACGCTAAGCGCTGCATCATGTTGACACGTTAAGTTTCCTAAGACAAAATACATACGTCATATCTTCCACATATTGTTACAAACGTTTGTGTACAAATTTCCACACTGCAGCATTACATGGAAATGTACTAGCATGTAAATAATCGTCTAGCAGAACAAATGGAATCAAGCTAGCCTCACAGAATGGCTAGTGCCGACCGGTCTGGCAATCATGTCAATTTCATGCTCAAGACAATCTTCAAAACATCCAGCATCACAATGTCATCAAATAGTACAAAATAATAATGCATCAAATACAATAAAAAAAAAACTGAGTACTTACAGGGTCTCCAAAACCCGCGCAGTTTAGGTTAAAAAAAAAAAAAACTGTTTCCTCCAAGGCACCGGTGCCAGAAGTTAATTGCTGGTACTGTGAGTCTTGCACGTTTGGTAAAAAAAAAAAAAGTCTCCCACGCGAGCAGCTGTACTTATAGAGGCACGCTGTTGTCTCCGCGTCGGTACAAAGTCCACGCGCCGGTGCAAAGTTCAGCGTCGGTATGGGGGTCTGGCACTGATATAAATGGCACATCCGTATTATAGTAGTGCCAGCCCTAGGAGTTAGAATATCTTCTGAACTACATAGTGTAAAAATATAATCTTTAAATATAAATTTAAGAAATTTTACCAGCTGTACTCTGGATTTAATTTGAGATTATGGGCTATTAGTGGAAAGTTTATATTTATTCTTAAAGCGGTCTCAGAAGTGCCACAGAAAATCAAAAAGGCTACTAAATCGCCATTATCACTCTGATCGGTTATAATTAACCGAAAAACATATGCATTACAAAAAAAACTATTACCCGGGCCAAATCTAACCATGCTAATTACTAAGCAATGGTGTTGTAATTTGGCTACAATACACGGTCAAAACCGATACAACACGTACAACACGTACACTGAGCTATCGCGTACACAACACATAACGCTGCGTTTGGCAGGGCACCGCGAGCGGCGCACGTCATAGCTAGCAGTCGACATGAGTGAAATCCGAGAAGCAATGGTCATAAGTGCTATCGGCCTAGGTACACAGAGGAACATCGGGTTCACTCTGTTACATATAACCCATGTCTTTCTCCGGAACTTAGGAAGTAGGCAGGAGAAACATACATACACAAACATGAAGGTGCGCTACTATATGTGGTCGGGTAAATACCCTGATTTCCCACAGTAGATGCACAGAACATTACACAACAATGTAACGACACAAATTTGCCTCGAGTTATAGATACTCACAAACCAGATAGGTGAGGCTAGCGCTGGAAGAATTGTACACAAACCAAGGGGAATCACAGCGCTGGACAGACAAACAGTTAGATCCCCTGCCCCCGCCTATCAGGCACCCAATCGCCAGCCCACAGAGAAATACGCAGGTATAGAACAAGACGATCATTTCCATCCTCAAAAAAAATGGATCAGGTCTCTTATATAACCCATGCCTTTCTCCGGAACTTAGGAAGTAGGCAGGAGAAACATACATACACAAACATGAAGGTGCGCTACTATACGTGGTCGGGTAAATACCATGATTTCCCACAGTAGATGCACAGAACATTACACAACAATGTAACGACACAAATTTGCCTCGAGTTATAGATACTCACAAACCAGATAGGTGAGGCTAGCGCTGGAAGAATTGTACACAAACCAAGGGGAATCACAGCGCTGGACAGACAAACAGTTAGATCCCCTGCCCCCGCCTATCAGGCACCCAATCGCCAGCCCACAGAGAAATACGCAGGTATAGAACAAGACGATCATTTCCATCCTCAAAAAGAATGGAACTATACCTGTTGTAATATATTGTTCTATACCTGCGTATTTCTCTGTGGGCTGGCGATTGGGTGCCTGATAGGCGGGAGCAGGGGATCTAACTGTTTGTCTGTCCAGCGCTGTGATTCCCCTTGGTTTGTGTACAATTCTTCCAGCGCTAGCCTCACCTATCTGGTTTGTGAGTATCTATAACTCGAGGCAAATTTGTGTCGTTACATTGTTGTGTAATGTTCTGTGCATCTACTGTGGGAAATCAGGGTATTTACCCGACCACATATAGTAGCGCACCTTCATGTTTGTGTATGTATGTTTCTCCTGCCTACTTCCTAAGTTCCGGAGAAAGACATGGGTTATATAAAAGACCTGATCCATTCTTTTTGAGGATGGAAATGATCGTCTTGTTCTATACCTGCGTATTTCTCTGTGGGCTGGCGATTGGGTGCCTGATAGGCGGGGGCAGGGGATCTAACTGTTTGTCTGTCCAGCGCTGTGATTCCCCTTGGTTTGTGTCCTTTACTTAGCATTCATATGGCCCAGGTATCTTGACTTACTTTACTTTATTTATTTAATCGCCATGAGATGGCGTTAGTCGCCTGCTCGGCATTAAACCCAAATAACTATTTATTTAAATTATTTATTTATTTTGTTTGTTTGTAATGCAGGTTTTGTACATACACATCAGCATACAAGATGAAAATATAAACATATATAGATGCCATACCGCCTGCTCCCAACCCCTACCTAAATACACACATAAAACTGCATAACACTTACCAAAGGACATGCACATCTGTGTATGTTTATAATTTTAATCTATCTTTTACCTAGCATGCATATGTCCCAGGTACCTTAGACTTACTTTATCTTATTTATTTAAATTATTTATTTATTTATTTTGTTTGTTTGTAATGTAGGTTTTGTACATACACATCAGCATACAACGTAAGAACATACACCATGGTGCCCCTGTGCATGTGGCCACCAGTACTATTCTGTCAGATCTGTCACACCCAGCCAATCATCTCTTTGAGCTTCTGCCCTCTGGCCGGCGGTTCCGTGCTTTTAAAGCCAGCACCTCTCAATTGAGATGCAGTTTCTTTCCAGAAGCTGTCCTCAGTACATCACCATCCATGGAACAACGTGATTCCATGATTTGTGACATATGACTGATTTGTGTTTAATATTGTGTTTATCTTTTAGTGCTGTATATAGGATGATAGCCAACTGAGTGTATGACATGATGAATGCCCTACAAGTGAGGATGTATTCTACTGTCGCCATGTCACACAAAAATCCTTTAACGTTTTACTTGGTGAATAAATGTCTTATGTCTTATACACGTACATGGTTATAGGTGCCATACCGCTCGCTCCCAACCCCAATCCAGTTACACACACAAAACCGCAGAACACCCACCAAAAGAATGTACATCTGTGCATGATCATAATCTATACTTTACTTAGCATTCATATGTCCCAGGTATCTTTGACTTACTTTCTCTTATTTATTCAACTGCCGTGAGATGGCAGTAGTCGCCTGCGCGGCGTTAAACCCAAATATCTATTTATTTAAATTATTAATTTATGTTTGTTTGTAATGTAGGTTTTGTACATACACATACACGGTAATAGGTGCCATACCGCCCCACTTTCAACCCCACCCCACATACACACACAAAACCGCAGAACACCCACAAAAGACATGCACAATTGTATACTGATGGATTAGTGGACTGTAAAACCTATATATTATTATAGAGACTTGAGGTTAAGAAAGTGGCTTGTATTGACTGCCTGCATTTTAGCTTCCCACCTACAAATCTCATGCGTACAGTTAACCACACTAAACATGCAGCCATCAGTTCTGTGAAAAGTACTGTTGGCCTCATGCACAGGGACACCAAAACTTAGAGATAAGGCCACACCTGATAACAATAACAGTACTAATAATATCCATACTCAGCCACTAGTTCTGTAAACAGCACCTTTGTAAACAGTACCAGTGGCCAAGTGCACACATACATCATGGATGATGCCACCACTGATCACTTCAAACAATAGGCTGCCCAGTTCACATTGATAAGTGATACAATGAACTAGCCTGCACATGCAGCCATCAGTTCTGTAAATAGTACTGGTGGCCACATGCAGAAGGGCACCAAACTTAAAGGTGAGGCCAAAACTGCCACCTCAAACAAAACGCTACCTACACACACATATCAATGATACAGTCAACCTCCATGTGCGTTAGGCGGAACAGGCTTAAAGTATGGGACTGTAAATCTTACAGCGAAATGTCAAAACCAGTAAGAAGATGAAGTAACATCAACAAGTACATGTATTTTGAAATCCACTCAAAAAAACATGAGAACTCATCGAGTCCAATGGTGTTATGAGTGGGTAATGGAAACACTGAAAGAAATAGTAGGTGTACATTATAAAGTATGTGCCTCCTCCCCCCCCCCCTCCCACCCCCACCCCCGCCCCCCCCCCCCCACCGACCCTCCCCTCCCCCACCCACCCTCCCTCGCGCCCCCCGCCCTCCCCTTAACTCGCTGTTCATCATAAAACATATAATATATCTCATTCATTTGATCACTTGACTGACTGATTCATTAAATCAACTCTGTGTCATTTTCTCCGTTTTCTTTTTCGTTTTAATCCCAAAATATATGTCAGTGCTAATGTCAGCTGCTAAGAATCATTGCAGCGAACTGCAAATGTCTATATGCAGACAAACTGCAAATAACACAGCAGCAAAATAAGTTCCTGTTTTGTGCAGTAGGCTACTGCTAGCAAGATAGGGTTTAATTCTAAACAAAGCATTGCATGAATTTCCACGCGTGTTGTTACCCTATAAGTGTATACGGCCAATATCACGGTCGGGTAATTTTATAATTTCCCTTGATATGAAAATGACGAGGGTATAATTAGTACCACGGGCACAGCACGGAGAGGGTAATGACACGGTCCACTTTAACTGTCATAAACTCACTTTGAGTAGACCAGCTGCTAGCACTAGTAAGTTGGGTTTAATAAATATAGATTAAGATCACTTTAGCTGTCATGATGCGGGCAGTAGCGAACGGGGAGCTGGGACTAATGAATACATAATGAGCCCACTTTAGTAGTGAGAAATACAGACTCCTGTTGACTAGGAATAATTAGGAGAGACAGTTAATAGCTCCGTTGACACCTAGGGTCAGGGGGTGCTGTCCACCAGAGCAGATGTGGGATATGATGGGCGACAGTAATAGCTCCTTTGACAGCTGGGGTCAGGGGACGCTGATCACCATAATAGATATGGGATATTATGGGTGACCGTAATAGCCCCTTTGACTGATTGCGACAAAGGGGCGATGCCCTCCAGAACGTGTATATATAGTGGGGGGAAAAACACCAGGGGGAGCACACAACGAAGGGAACGAGATAGATGGAGAGCACACAACGAAGGGAACGAGATAGATAGAGAGAGCTGGGGAGCTAGAGACCTAGCTCCAGATTTTCGCCATTTCGTATGTCATGTTGGTAGGTTGGTTGTGCCCAACCTAGTAGACTCACGATGACCAAGAAATAAAAGACTCTTCTGGAAACACTCTTGTCTGGCTGTGTCTTTCATCGACAACACCCTGCGTGTGGCTGCGGTAGTGTAACACTACCTTATCTTCTTATTTGGTGCCGCGTGACCAGGATCTCGGAACGGGAAGAAACAAAGCAACGAAGCAACAGAAAACTAGACTATCAGCACCAAATCGACAGCCAACGACGCAAGGGTGGAAGAGCAGACCAGAAGGAGAAGAGAAGAGTCAAGCCAACAACAAGGAAATAGAAGAGAAGAGTCGAGCCAACAACCCGAAGAGAAGAGAAGAGTTCGAGCCCACTTCAAGACAAACAGAGTGCGAGCCCACGTCAAGAAAAGCAGAGTTCGAGCCCACTTCAAGACAAGCAGAGTTTGAGCCCACGTCAAGAAAAGCAGAGTTCGAGCCCACTTCAGGAAAAGCAGAGTTCGAGCCCACGTCAAGAAAAACAGAGTTCGAGCCCACGAGACGTCTGCGACTCATTCAAGACCAACAGCCGAAAGGATCACGGGGTAAGTGACTTTTTCGTTTAACCCTTGTTGAGTCTTATAGAGGAGCCAGATCAGTTAGCTAGGGTTGTGTTGTTGTTACATTTAAAAAGAAACAAAAATGGCAGAGGAAGTGTTTAGGATTTTAGGCGAAAAAGTAGAGGAAATGAGTCAGGCGATTAACGCCCAGAGTATAGGGCAGATGGTAGGAACGTTTGACGGAAAGCCTACCAAATTTAGGTAGTGGATAAAAGAAATTGACAAATATGCAGTGCTAATAAAAGCCCTCAACAGGCGCCCCGTCATTGCTTATCAAGCAAGCTCGGGGGTGGTGAGTGATTTTATTCATCGATTCTTACAAACGGAAGCGGCAGGGGATTGGGATGAATTGAAAAGGCAGCTAACCGTAAGGTTCGGCGAAATCGCCGATGAAAATCATGCGTTTGCTTTGCTACAGCGGGTGAAACAAAACCCGAAGGAAAGGGTGCCTCTGTATGCAGAGCGCCTAATGACTTTGGCCGGCGAAGCCTTCCCGGGTCAGATGGGCGCGGCTGTGGTACAACGGCAACTAATCAATTTCTTTGTTGACGGGTTGGCGCATGACTTTCTTAAGATGAAAGTCCTGAGAGATAACTCAAATACGTTAGATAGGGCCGTGCGGGTGGCCATGCAAGAAGAAAACCTTCGCCATAGGTTTGAGCTACGCACGATAAACAATCGGCCAGTTAGTCAGCCGAGAGCGACAGCTAGGGGTGGAGAAGAGGCTATGGACGTAGACCATGCTCGTCACCGTAATTGTTTTAAATGCGGGAGAGTAGGACACCAGGCAAGTGAAATTGCCGAGTGATAGGGGCGGTTGGTCAGCAAACAATGCGTCCCCCGATTCAATGCTGGAAGTGTGGGGAACGAGGTCACATTCAGCGGGAATGTAGAAAGGCCCGAAACAGGCGGCCACAAGGTCAAAGAAGGTTTCCGTCGAGGCAGGAAAACTAGAAGGTTCTGCGGCACACGAAGCCGTTACGCAGGACCGGAAAAGTAGAAAGAGTCAGTTGTTTAGCATTAATGTGGCAGGTAGCCCTAAGTGTATAGTGTTCAAAATTGGGAAGCAACGATTTCGTAGCTTGATCGACACGGGAGCCGAGGTGTCTTTGATTAGCAAGGGGGCTTACGATAAACTCAGTCATAAGCCAAAGTTAGGAAAGGGAGATGTTTTGCTGCAGTCAGTTAGTGGGAGAAGCTTTACACGTATTGGGGAGTTCAGAATTAGAATTTACGGTAGCGGAGCAAAAGTTTAAACATAAGTTCTACGTGGTATCAGGGCTCAACAGGAACTTTATTTTGGGAAATGACTGGTTAGACAAAAACGGGGCGAGGATTTACTTTGACTTAAAGAAACTCAGAGTCGGAAGTGTTTATGTGCCCTATGAACAGGACATCCACATTTCGTCTTTGGTCAGAGTGACTAAGACGAAAGTGATAAAACCTCAGACGGCAGAAGTACTCCAGGTACGGATGAAGAATGCTCCGTATTTTACAAGGGAGACACTCTTAGAGATTTCGGAAACAGACAAGGGATTCATAGCACAAGAACCGGGACTGTTAGTGACAAGCACGGTAGTCAAGCAAAATAATCACCAGACGTATCCCATACTGATAGTGAACAACACAAACAAGACGTATAGAGTTAGAAGGGGTTGTGTTGTAGGGAAGGTAACGACAGTTCAGGAAGTACATGAAGTACAGATAGGGTCGGTTGATCGGCAGGTATCGGCAGTCGACTTGACGGAAGTCACTGCGCCGGAGAAGATGAAAGGTGTAGTATCAGAGCTCATTACGAACAATCAAGACTTGTTCGCGAATAGCGACCTTGATTTAGGGGCTACTGACACTGTCACGATGAAGCTAGATACCGGCGATCATCCTCCCATTAGGATAAAACCGTATAGAATCCCGCTTCAAGATAGAGAGATTGTTGACAAGGCTCTAGAAGAGATGTTACAGGCAGGTGTGATAAGACGTTCTCAGTCCCCATGGTCTTTTAGTTTAGTGATTGTATCCAAGAAGGATGGGTCGAAACGTTTATGTGTTGATTTTAGAAAACTGAATGAGGTTACAAAGAAAACATCGTACCCACTACCGCTGATAGATGACATTTTGTCACTGCTTGAAAAGGCCAAGTATTTTACCAGTCTGGACCTTAAGTCGGGATACTGGCAGGTCAAGATGGCGGATCAGGAGAGTAGGGATAGAGTAGCATTTGCATGCCACAAGGGATTATTCGAATTCACGAAAATGCCTTTTGGTTTGGTGGGAGCACCAGGATTGTTCATGATGCTTATGAATATCGTGCTAGCCGGTTTAGAAAGTTTTGCCTGTGCCTATCTCGATAACATTTTGATCTTCTCAGAAACAATAGAAGACCATCTGTGTCACCTTCAGACAGTCTTTGATCGATTGAGACAGCATGACCTGAAGCTGAAACTCAAGAAGTGTCAGTTCTTTGAGGAAGAAACCAAATACTTAGGGTTTGTCATTAGTAACCAGGAAATAAAACCGGATGAGGAAAAGGTAAAAGTCATTAGGGCTATGGCGGCTCCGACCTGTGTCAGAGAGTGCCGTTCGTTCATTGGTATGATTGGGTTTTACAGGAAAATGATTCCTAATTTCTCCCAGATGGCTGAACCAATCATAGCACTGACACGAAAGTATGCGAGATTCAGTTGGACAGAGGAATGCCAGAAAGCGTTCGATTTGATGAAGGAAACGTTAGCTGTAGCACCAGTGTTAGCCTATCCAGATACACGGCGTCCGTACATCCTTTACACGGATGCCAGCGACACATGCGTGGGGGCATGTCTCGCGCAAAAATGTGATGAGGATTCAGACATTTCCCCAGGCTCAAAGGTAGAAAGACCTATTTATTTTTTATCCCATAAACTTAGTACCAGCCAAAGAAAATGGTCGACAATAGAGAAAGAGGCTTTTGCGATCCATTATGCGCTTCAAAAGCTAAATCACTACTTGCATAATGCGGAGTTTGTAATCCGCACGGATCACATGCCTCTTAAGTATTTGCTTAATTCACCAATGCAGAATAAGAAGGTGCAGATGTGGGCCCTTGGCATTTCAGGATATAACTGTACTATTGAATATATCCCAGGTCCTCAAAATGTTTTGGCAGACTTACTATCCAGAATGCCGAATGGTACTCACAGGCCAGAGCATGAGGAAGAAGAAGAGTTAACCAGAGAGGTCAATGACAATGCTTTTGTCATTGGAGTCATAAACTCCAACCAATTCCCACCCAAGCAGTTTGCTAGTTGTACAGTAAGGGCAGGGTGTGACGAGAAGCTGGAAAAAGTTGATCTTCCAGGGTTTGATATTATTGAGGAACAGGAGAAGGATTCTGAAATAGTGCGCTTAAAGGACTTATTGAATAGTGAACAAGGAACCATGACAGTCAATAGGAGATACATGCTGATAGAGGATGTTCTATATTTCTTGTCTCATCCTGATGAGGAACCAGTAGCCAGATTGTATGTTCCGTCTCACTTGGTAGAGTACGTAGTCAGACAGTACCATGACGAAAATGGTCACTTAGGAATAGACAAGACGCATGACACAGTCAGTAGAAAGTATTACTGGCCTAACATGTACAAACAACTGTATGAATATGTTAGTGGGTGTGTCATCTGTCAGACTAGAGTGTTACAAAAGAAAAGGGCCCCGGTACAGGAAATGGACATTCCTCCATACCCATTCGCTAAGTTGTCATTGGACTTGGCAGGTCCGTTTGACCGCTCCCTTAGCGGGAATCGCTATGTCATAGCATTCATCTGTCATCTGACAGGTTGGGTAGAGGCGTTCCCTGTACCAGATAAAACGCCGCAGTCAGTGGTACAGCTGCTCGTAGAAGAAATTCTACCCAGACATGGCTGTCCATTGCAGATAGTATCAGACAATGGATCTGAGAATGTGAATAAGGTGATGGCAGAAACGCTGGCAGAACTGAACATAGATCATGTCACGACCAGTCTTTATCATCCACAGTCGAACGTTTTCACAAAACTTTTAACGACATTCTGTCCAAAAAAATACAAGAGGATTTTTCGACATGGGACATGCATATTAACCAGGTACTAGCAGCTTACAGGGTTTGTGTTTCGGAAACTACGCAGGAATCTCCTTTCTTCTTACTGTACGGTCGCGATCCAGTGCTACCGTTAGATAACATCCTTAGACCCCGAAGAAAATACGCTGGTGAAGATTTTCACAAGATAGCGCTTGAGCAGCAACACAAGGCCTTCACACAGGTGTATCGGCGAATTAAGAAAGCACAGAAGAAGGGGGCTAAGTATGCTAATAGAGGTGTACAGCCTGTCGAGATTAAGGTCGGTGATCCAGTGTACCTTCGTAATCACCGTAGACACAATAAGTTAGACAGTAAGTGGAGGTCGCACTATAGAGTGGTGGAACAATTGTCGCCTGTCACATTCAGGGTACGACATCAACTGGATGGCACTGAGGTCAGTTCACACGCTGAACACTTGCGGATAGCCAAAATTAGCGAGTGGCCTATTCCAAAAGCCAGGGGGAGAACATTACGTAAAGCCACACAAGTAGTAGCTCCAGAATCATCCGATAGCGACAGTGACGAAGTAGGGCAAGAGAACGCACGAGACAGACTGACTAGGGGGGTGCGAAAAGAGCGTGAGAATTCTTCATCCGAGGAGGACGTTCCGTTAGTGGAGTTAAGAAAGCGCCTAAAGACAAGAGAGAAAAGATCTCTCTCAGCAGTAAACGTTAGTTGTAACAAGGGCACATCAGGCAGTTCTGATGATGGGGAGATCGACGACAATCGCTCGATTCAGCCTAGTTTACAGACTAATGGGGTTAGGGAAATTCTTGAAGCGATACTGACTCTTCTGCCAAAGAAGGCTTCAAATTAGAAATGCGACTCTCAGGCGGTATCTGAGAGAGGACTATTGTAATGTGTAAATCATGAAGCATGTTTTGGGTTTTGTCAGAGACAGGGGTATAAGTCTCTGGTGGTATCTTGTATGTTGCAGACAACAACAAGATGAAGTTGTTCTTGAGTCTGATAGTATTGGGGCTAGCGCAGGGTTTAAATATTAATCACAATGTCGTATTTCAAAAACTTGATGAAGTTACCACGACGAGGTCGCGATGGTTGGTAACTTTTGTTATTGATCTACAGCCATATCATAATGCAATCAATAAGCTTTATAGAGACGTGCAAGGTATTACCAACAGCACTTGGAATATCATTGCGCATTATTTTGAAGAAAGGAAACAGTTCGTGAAGAACTTCGCACAGTTAGGTCAGGAACTAAAGACAGTGATGGATACATACAATGGAATTACTGAGAGTTTTGCAGAATACAATACGTTGTATGGCAGAAAAAGAAGATCACTAATTCCGTTTGTAGGTAGTGCCCTCAATTTCCTTTTCGGTACTGTTTCTGAATCGGATTTGAGAGCAGTGCAAGAAAATGTACAAGTGTTAGCAGATAACCAACAAGAATTGGCACATGTGGTGTCGGAAAGTCTGACCATAATAAATGCTTCGCGGGTTGAGATTTCGGAGAATAGACACGCAATTAATCAGTTGATGGAAGGTGTGATACAACTTGATCAGAAATTAAGAGACGTAACGCAAGAAATGCAGAAGCAGATATACGAGTTAGAAACCTTTGTTTCGACTTATCTTCAAATCGATTTGGTAATCGAAGAAGTTAAACAGATGCTACAACGTCTGACGATTTATTTTGAACATCTTCAACTTCAGTTGAATATGTTATCTCTTGGACGTTTAGCTCCGAGTACGATTACTCCGCATAACCTTCGAAAGTTGTTAACGGAGATTGAATTACGTTTAGTCACCCCTACACCTACCGGGGGATCCAAAGAAAGAGTTGTGGAAATTTTATCAGTTTCTTACATGTACTACCATTCTTAAAAACTCACGAATTCTAGTGATCGTACCCATACCACTGCTCGATTTTAATGAGAAATTTGAAATTTATAAGGTACACAATTTACCTGTACCATTAGTAACTGGAGATTCAGGTCGGCCTGCGCCAGAATCAATGACGGCTCAGTATGACTTAGAATCCACAACAATAGCAGTAGACGCGCAACGTACGCGGTTCGCGTTCCTTACGGAAGCTGAACTTGAAGCTTGTTCCAAACCCTTGATAGGATTCTGTGCGATTCGAAGTGCAATATATCCTATGAATATTAATCAGTTTTGTGTTACGGCGCTGTTTTTAAACAATTCAGACGTAATTGCAACACACTGCCAAACAAAGGTCAAGTTGGGTACAGTGTATATGGCACGGTATATAATGGATGGGCTATGGGTCATTAGTAATCATAGTCCACTAAAGATGAGTATTAGTTGTCACGGTAAAGGGGTCACGTACCAACAAATCAACCCACCATTATCGCTAATCCGCCTCAATGAATCATGTACGGCTATTAGTGATAGATTGATGTTAACCCCTTACTACCAACAAGAGGGCCAGTATCAGGTGGAAGACAAATTGATAGGATGGATGGAAAACTATGCATTTTCCAATATAACGTTATGGAAACCATTTCATAGTGCTTTACCAGACTACGATCCCGTCTCTTTGCCCAAAGAGTTAGATGAAATTAAGGAAATGCCAATGGATCATCTAATTGCTCAACTTCAGAGCATGCGATTCGTTAAGCCAAAGCAAGAATGGGCGATATGGAAACAGATCATCATTGGTTCTATCGTGGGGACAGTTGTAGTGATCATGGTTGGGGTAGGGTGCATACGATATAAGAAGAAAACTAGCGCATGGTTTGGCTCCATACTATCACGACTCAGGAAGGGTGAACGTGAGGTCACGATGCCTACGTTGATTTCGGCGGCTGTGCAATCAGCAGACGTGAATGACGTCGCAAGAGCAAAGGACTCTACGCCGATGATGGAGGGAGGAGTGCAGTTACTCCCCGCCTCGAACGTTGTCAAGTTTTACCCGTCGTTGGGGTAACCAAGGATCAACGCTGTTGCGATCCAGGAAGGATCGTGAAGAATAACGAACACATGTGCAAAGACATAATTGAGTCGACGATTTTGATGTGAACATTTATTGGCGTGATTACGCCGGACAATAATAATTTTTTAATAAGGAGGGATCGATTTAAATAAGCGGTCATTCCGAAAAATGATGTATTTTTGTGGATAACATGTTTAATTGTTCGAAATGATGTTGTGGTCTGAATATTGTGTAATGAAAAAAAAAACGAATCTTGTGAATTAAGATTCCTTTTTTTTTCGGGTAGGTTTGGGAGGAAATGTTACCCTATAAGTGTATACGGCCAATATCACGGTCGGGTAATTTTATAATTTCCCTTGATATGAAAATGACGAGGGTATAATTAGTACCACGGGCACAGCACGGAGAGGGTAATGACACGGTCCACTTTAACTGTCATAAACTCACTTTGAGTAGACCAGCTGCTAGCACTAGTAAGTTGGGTTTAATAAATATAGATTAAGATCACTTTAGCTGTCATGATGCGGGCAGTAGCGAACGGGGAGCTGGGACTAATGAATACATAATGAGCCCACTTTAGTAGTGAGAAATACAGACTCCTGTTGACTAGGAATAATTAGGAGAGACAGTTAATAGCTCCGTTGACACCTAGGGTCAGGGGGTGCTGTCCACCAGAGCAGATGTGGGATATGATGGGCGACAGTAATAGCTCCTTTGACAGCTGGGGTCAGGGGACGCTGATCACCATAATAGATATGGGATATTATGGGTGACCGTAATAGCCCCTTTGACTGATTGCGACAAAGGGGCGATGCCCTCCAGAACGTGTATATATAGTGGGGGGAAAAACACCAGGGGGAGCACACAACGAAGGGAACGAGATAGATGGAGAGCACACAACGAAGGGAACGAGATAGATAGAGAGAGCTGGGGAGCTAGAGACCTAGCTCCAGATTTTCGCCATTTCGTATGTCATGTTGGTAGGTTGGTTGTGCCCAACCTAGTAGACTCACGATGACCAAGAAATAAAAGACTCTTCTGGAAACACTCTTGTCTGGCTGCGTCTTTCATCGACAACACCCTGCGTGTGGCTGCGGTAGTGTAACAGTGTTCACATTGTGCTGTGTATTTTTTTTTCAGTGTGAAGTGTACTGTACTATCAGTGATCATTGAGACTGCATTGACACTGGCAGTGATCGCACATCACAACATAATTTATAGCTTGTCAGTGCAACTGATTAAAATAATGTTACTTCATAAAAAAATTAATCAAGTTCCGAAACATTGCTCAGCCATGACAGTTAAAACCAAGTGGTGTGGCATTCTTTCTCTTTTACAGCATGCAGCATGTTGCACTTCGGACATAGGTTTCGAAAATAGCGTGTGTTGTGGGTTGCCTTTTGTTTTGGTGCTGTGGTGTCGAAATAAAACGGGCAAAGCGATGGTAAAGTGAATGGAAGTAAACGTGACAAACCTTTATCAAGACGTAAAAATGCACACAGCAACTTTACACGTTTGCTTTTTTATGGGAAACAAACAAGCTTATGTAGAACAAATCAAAAAGAATTCGTCGGCACACCGAAATTCACAACGAATCCGCGTGTAAGGTGTATCATGTTTTGATCACGTGACTTGGGATACCTTATTGTTGAGTAACGACATTTGAGTTCAAGGCAAGCTTTTTGGTAATTGTTTCTTCTCTTAATATATCTAAGTGTGAAAATATTAATGAAAAAAGAAATGAAATCCTTTTAAGTGACATATAGTTCATACTACCAATGAATACGGGAACAATGAGACCCGTCTAAACTCCTGATCCCCTGTGAACATGGCGGCGACAGTCCTGGTTTCGTCTGCAGCCGTACTGGAAACAAAATGTGCTACAGAAAAATGTCTCCATCCGCCGGCGGTGTAAAACGAGTGCGCACTAGACTTCATTTTGATATACCCAAACCTTTGTTACTCTCTAGAAAATAACTATCTCGTAAACGGCTGATCGTCTATGAAGGGCAGCTGCTAGACTATCTGTAGAAGTCGAGAATTCTAACTTTAAAAAAACAATTCTGCAGTGAATTACTTTTTACGAAAATGTTGAAAAGGTACAAAGTTGGCTAACGAACGTATCCAATGTCTAGCTAAAATTCCGAGTGAATAGAACGAAAATTACGGACTCAATTGCGGGTCAACCGACTTTATATAAACGGCAATTTGTCTGTTTTACGAGTTTACCATTTAAAATATGATCGGAGGCTCACCGAAATACATCCAATCAAAGCATTTCCTAAAGTTTTAGGCCAGTACATACACAAACACCGGAGATACTCGTGTCGAGTCAACACACACACACACACACACACACACACACACACACATGCACACACACACACACACACACACACACACACTCACAGAGACACACACACACACACACACGCACAGACACACACACACACACACACACACACACACACACGCGGCGCTTCCCGCCATATTTACGTTCAACAGCGCGGTTAGCGTAGCTAGCCATGACGTAATTTTTATCGTGTTTCTTCACTCAGGGCTCCTGTTTTCACTACAGCTTGAAGGGTCTGTAGACCTCAAGGCGTAAATTTTAGAGGGTACAATACAATACAATAATACTTTATTAATCCCTCATGGGGAAATTCACATTTTTGCCACCACAGGTGCTGCTTACATTCACTCACTCGCTCATTCCACAAATTACAATCACAGAGCTACACAATGGACAATGACTCTGGACGGGTGAAGCCCGTCGCCAAGGCATCTAATGGCCAGCACCAGTGGCCTCATCCCGACCCGAACCTCTCTGACAAAAACAGAATACCGCTATGACAGCCCTATGCCCCCTCAACACACTATTATAATGTTCTTTATTACTGAAGTTCCTACTTGGCTAGGCTAGTAAAACAAGTTAACAACAGAAACAAAATACCCGCGTCGATATGGAGAAGATCTCCTATCTAGGCAACATAAAACTGAACAACGGTCAAACAGCACCTGGGGGCCCGTCGCCGCCATAGTACAGCGCCGGTGTTCAGACAGTCGCTCCGGCATAAACAGTCACCACCTTAATTTTACTGAACTTAACTAGTATATAACTTCATAGTCATTTTAAAAACAAAAGTAGTAGAACTACATCATTAACGGGAAAGCAGTCAAAAATAGTTTCTAAAAAGTACACACGCGGCTGTTCAGTACTGAAAAACACAGTCACTGGGTCTGGGATGTGTCTGTCATTACATCATTCGGAATGTGGGGCCTGAAGCCTTGCTGGTACTCCGGCCCTTCGTTGAGTGCACTAGCGCAGGCAGTGAGGTTGAGCGTGGCGTGCCGGAAGAGCCACTCCTTAGATGAGATGATGAAAGGGGAGGAAAGCACGCTGGTGGTATTGCCACAGCATAGCGCGCGCTGTTCTTCTGATATCCGCTTGGTACAACAAGAATGAGCGTGTATCAACTCCCAGCATAGCGGCGGCACAGCGGAGAAAAATATAAAATCCAATTAACAGTCACAGCACATCAAAAAGAAATACCGGTCGTGATGCAGCATTGCAGGGCCTGACATCGTATTGTAACCGGACTCTGTGGTTAGCTAGCTTCAACCAGCCTGGCTGGCTTGTGTATTAGATGGTCAGACCTCAATGGACTGCCCATCCAACGTACAAGTCCAGTAGTGCCAGTCTAGTTCAGTTTTAGCTACCTTTTAAGTCCGTTCCCTTTTTAGGTTTAGGGAAGGGTCTGGAGATTGCTGTGGAGTGTAATCTTCAACTCTTTTACACTGGTCTCGCATGCGCACTCACAAAATATGTGTGTCTGCCTCGCGTTGTGTTCAAAATACCAAATCGCGCAATGGACCTACCACAGTATCCAGCGAAACCCTAGTTGATATGATCGAGTAGTGACTGTGCGTGCATTGCCATGTGTGCCACACTAAACTGATAAGCTAAGAACGTTAACAAACTCTCAGCATGTTCTCAGTCTCACACACACACACAGGTACACACACACTCTTGCGCTGCCATCATCACACACTGAAACGTGTACAAACATCAGTACTGACTCGCATCCGTTCTCGCATTCATCATCAATCTCTGACTCTCAGTGATGAGATTTCTATAAGTGCTTTAGGTTTATTTACAGTACATTCATTTCATTATCAATCAACATATCAGTCATATCAAAAGCCATTCATTGTACCACAAAACAAAACACAATAATACAGACGCTCATAAGACACCTAAAATCATAGCTATGCTTACCTACTCATTAGACTCTAAGCACCCAAAACCATGCTAGCCTACACACTAGACGTAATAACTGACCCAAGTAAAACCTAAGTTATAATACCAAGTTCTATAGGACCCTAACTCACTCAACTATAGGCACTTAAGTTATCTACTTAAATAATTACAGTATGTCCGTTGCAGGACAGTGTTCCTAAAAGGGGTTCTAACTTACTAATGTTCTCTACAGAACAGTCTTCTCTTGTTCTTTTACAGAACAGAGTTTCCCTTTGCGGGGAGCCTTACTACTATTTAATGTTCTTCGCAGAACAGAGTCTTCCCTTGCGGGAAAGCCTGCTCGCCCTCGCTAGGCACCGCTATTTATACCCACAACCCTAAGGGTGTGTTCGGCATGCCTCTTGCCGATTGGCTTGGTACTTGACTCGCTCTGACACTAGCAGGACTGCTGACCACTGGGCCTGCGGGCGTGCTGGGGGAAATTGGTACAACTGTACTAGAACACTGAGCTAAATTATCTCCCCTGCTACACTCCCTCCTCCTTAAGACCTAATGCGACTCCGTGTCACATTAGTCTACAAAAGAGTATAGACAAAGTGCACAAAATAATAATAATCCTGCTCAAGCATGTACATACAGTTTAACAAAATCAAATAATTCAAAGTTCAGTGCAAAAATGAGCAAACAGACCCAGTCTGTTGCTGACGTACAAATCTTCAAAACAATAAAATTCCTTAGTCAGATAGTTAAAAATTATAAAACAAACCAAAAAAAAAATAATATACTGGTCCGGAAGTCCGGACATGCACAAATCAATCTGACAACAACAAAATCAAAAATCAAAAACACTTCAAATTCGACACCAAAAACTGATCTACACATAAAAAAAACATCTAAAAAGAAACAAAAATTAAACGGATGTTAATATCATTGTTCGTCATCGAAGAATGTCCTTGGTTTTCCTTGAGGTTTAGCGTCCTTCCGTTGTCTTTGTCTCTTGTTCATATGACGTGAGAGGTTGCCTGGTCAGAGCCTACCGGACAACACTCTCGTCTGGGGGTTTCCAGTTAGAGCCACTGGCTTACTCCCAGACTGACTTGTATGAGATAGACGCCCATCTCAAATTCAAATCAACGGACTCAATGTGAGTTGGAGGGCCAACTCACTCTCAAAGGTGTCACTGAAGAGGGAAGCTGACTAGAGCCAGCATGAGCTCCCTCGTGAGATGCCGCCATCTCACAAATTTGCTTCGGACATGAGACATACGCATGTCTCATTGACCACAATGCACTCCTGGCATTTGGGTCAATACTGAGTCTCTGAAACAAATTCAAAAGATTTCTATAAACAAATCGATGCGCACCTCCACGGTGGCTCAACAAGACAAAGTTTAAGCATCATACAACATTGGTATCAAAAATCTTGCGACTAAATATTCGCACACAAATATCAATCAGTAGACATTCAAAATATCAAGACATTCTACATATGGACGCATTTAAATGCGTAAAACATCAAGTCCTAGTGTTAGGCACATAGTATGTGACAAAACATAGTCTCATTTGGCAGTATTACCTGCGGTGTCATGTTCGGAAAGGGATGGCGCCCCTTTCGGGTCGACATCTCTCTCGCGCCTGTCTCTGGCGTTGGCCCTCCCCGGTGCCGATATGGGTGGACAACCGGCCTTTTCAGGGCGGTGTGCCCCCCTGGCTTATCAGCCGCTAGCACTGGGTGGTTACGCCGGACATGGCGCCTCATATCGCTTGGGGTCCTGGCCCGGTGGCCGCATGCCTCGCACACATGTTTTTTATTAGACGCTTTACAGCTCAGCTCGACCTTTTCAACTTCTTGTCTAATCTCAGCTGGGGCTACTAGCAATAATACCTCATCCTGAGTGAGACATCTACTAAAAACAACGTACAGCAAGCCATCCACTACTCTCAGACTGTCCCACTGAGCTATTAGTGTTCTAACGGCTGCACTATACTAAAACTTCTGGCATTAAAGGCTTCTCTCCCTTCGCTATTAAGGCTAACAGAGTGCTACACACTGGATCCCTCTCTTGGAACTTTGCTAAGTCCTCACGAGACCAGACAGCAAACCAATTGCTCTCACGAGAAATAGAGTCCGACGCTACAGGAACACTATCAGACCCACTGTTATCATCCACACAGGAATCAACACTGTTCTCATCCACACAGGAATCAACCCCGGTCCGATCAACACCATGCTCCACCCCATCCCTTTCCTCTAGGGACGCGCCCTCTAAATCTCTCGACATGCCAGGATTAGATGCACTAGACTGAGCAGAATATAAGGCATCCTCAGCTGACACTGAGGCAGAATTACTCTGAACCATGTCATATACTCTGACCGTTACACGTGTCCTGTTACTGGTAGTACTGCCCTGAATGTCGCCGACAAATGGGTCCACATGCGGAACATCTTCACCTTTCGGTGAAGCAGCGTTCCTCTGAGTACCGCTTGCTTCTCCACTGTCTGCTACATCATGGCCACGCACTTGCGAGCGTGTCACCACCCTTACATGCACACAACACTGACTGCACTCTTCCCTCAAACAACGTCTTCTAGGGATTCTAGACAACCCATCCGCATTTCCATGTAGAGTCCCTTTCCGGTGCTCTATCTGGAAATCGTATGTTTCCAATGTAGCCACCCACCTGGCTACCATGCCTTCAGTCTGATCGAATGACTTCAACCACCTAAGGGAGCTGTGGTCAGTTCTGACCAAAAACGGACGTCCCCAAAGATAGTGTGAAAAATGCTTGACGAACTTTATCACTGCATACAACTCTCTGTATGTGGTACAGTATCTCTGCCTAGACTTAGACAAAGTACAACTCGCGTAAGCGATCACTTTCTCTTCTCCACCTTGGATCTGTGACAACACGGCACCAACCGCTGTCGCCGAAGCATCAGTATCGAGGATAAATTTACCCTCTCTCGTCGGATAAGCTAAGACGGGTGAAGAGACCAGAGCTGCCTTCAATTTCTCGAACGCAGTCTGACACTTCTCGCACCAGTCAAACTTCTGGTTTTTCTTAGTTAGGTTAGTCAGGGGACTGGCTATCTCAGCAAAGCCACAAATGTACTTCCTATAGTACGACGTGATCCCTAAGAAGCTTCTGACCTCCGTAACGTTAGTAGGGACAGGCCAGTTTACCACTGCGTCCACTTTCGCTGAATCACAAGTCGTCCCTTCACGCGACACGACATGACCGAGAAAGGTACACTCAGTTTGAAACAAACAGCATTTGGACGGTTTTAGTTTCAGATTTGCTTCCCTGAACTTCTGGAAAACGACCCTGAGATTCTCTAGTGCCTGACTTTCTGTCTTGCCTAAACAGATTACATCATCAATGTAAACTAGACACCTCTCAAACAAAACACCGCTCAGCGTCATTTCCATCAGCCTTTCAAATGTCGCTGGACTGTTGCAAAGCCCGAACGGCATAACTTTGAACTGAAAAAGGCCCTTGTGCGTTGCAAACGCAGTCTTCTGTTTATCTTTATCGTCCATCTCAACTTGAAAGAAACCCTGAGCTAAATCGAGTGTCGAAAACCAACAAGAACCCGACAAAGCATCAAGTGAATCACCGATATGAGGAAGGGGATACGCATCTTTGCGCGTCACCTGATTCAATCTCCTGTAATCGACACAGAACCTGACAGACCCGTCCTTTTTCTTGACCAACACCACGTTTGCTGCCCAAGGACTATCACTGGGTTCTATGACATTTTCTTCTAACATCTTTTCAATTTCTTTCTCTACCGTTTCTCTTTGAGCTAACGGAAGACGGCGGGGAGGTAGTTTCACTGGCTTACTATCCCCGGTATCAATCGTATGTTTCACTTTGCTCGTTCTACCAAGCTTACCACCTGGGGACTGAAAAACATCTTGAAACTCAACAAGCGTTTCCTTCAACTTTGTTTTTGTCCCTTCACTTATTTCTGACGACACACTAGTAACCAAGTGCTCGAGGTGGCTAGGAAGTTTATCGTCCGCATACACTACTTCTTTCTCCTCTGACCCTTCGGACAAAGAATTCACGGAAAACACAGTTTCTACAAATGCTACTTCTGTGCCAGCTTGCACCTTAACATCTCTATCAGTAAAATTGGTAAGCGGAACAAAAATCTCTCCGTCCGTAACCTGAACCATACACCTAGGGACCACTAACCCTGTGTCTTTCTTGAACGTGTCTATGCCTTCTAACAATCCATCAGTCTTTCCTAAAGTACGTTGCTGTACAAAGGATCCCCTGACGAACATTTCTGATTTAGGGGGTACGATGACGGTATCGCACATCTGTACTCTTGCACAGATATTCGACTTTTCCCTTTTCAACTGAACCACTGCCTCGCCTACTCTCAAGGAACCTTGTGCCAAGTCTAATAGACAGGCATATTTCTGCATGAAATCTGTTCCCAAAATTCCTGCAGATTTCCCAATATCACCAACGACCACAGTGTGTTCGAAAATTTGACCACCTATTTCTAGAGCTAGGACCGCTTCACCCTTAATCTCTAGACTCTGTCCACTAGCAGTGCAAAGTCTTAACTTACTTTCTCTCAGTGCAATCTGGACATCTCTTCTTACTTGCTCAAACACCTCTGTGCCAATGACCGTAGCGGAAGACCCGCTATCAACTAAAAAGTCAATGTTTACTTTCCCCATCTTCACTAATGCCAACCAGCATCCTGTATTTGACAATACGCATAAACGTTGCCCCTTCGCGTCCTCTAAGCAGCCGTCACCACTTGTGAATAATTGGGCCGAGTTCCGGGCTGCCGAGAGCTCTGCCCGCCCTAGTTTCCCTGGCCTGGCGCGTTTTCGTTAGGCGCTGTGCCACTGACATGGCCATTTCGTCTCCTATCGCTGTTATCGGGGCACTGCCTTGAATAGTGACCCTTCTCTCTGCAGTTAAAGCACACAACCTCGGATGTGTTTCTAGCTCTACCACCAGTCGGCTGACGACTCAAAACTTTCGTTACTTTCTGTAGCTCTGAAGTGATTTTGTCACTAAGCATCTGGAAAGCTTTCGCTAGACTTTCATCTACCATCCCTGTAGGACTGATATTCCGGACTCCTCCCTCTGGATTATCTGGCTTCCTACCCTCAAACCTCTCTTCAAAAGACTCAAACTCACTCGCTAGTGCTATGGCCTCATGGATGGTGGAAGGATGGTGAAACTGTACATGTCTCCTCAGGTCTTTAGATGGCAAACCACTAACAAACTGATCTATCACGATTGTCTCCCTTGCTTCGGGGGGCATTCGAGGATAGGCATTACTCGCAATGCGGTTCAACACGAAACCATACTCTGTCACGCTTTCGTTCTTCTTCTTCAACCTGGATCTGAACTCAACTCTGTACAAATTTTCTTTTTCTACAGGGTCAAAACGTCTTTCTAAGGCAGCTTTGATAGCATCATAATCTTCCAACTCGCCTAATGACATCTCTCCTAGCACCTGTTGTGCCGAACCTCTTAGTGACATGGCAAGGTTTACTCCCTTTTCGCCATAGTCCCAACCGTTCCATCTAGCGCACGTTTCAAAATGACAGAACCAGTCCTTCAAATCACCTTTGGTACCCGTGAACACATCAGGGACCCTCTCCTTCCTAGCACGACTGCTACTTGCATTCAGAAAGGACCTAGTTGTATCTACCCTGTTCTGTGGAGAACGATGACTACAGCTACTGCGGCTGCACGAACTCTCTTCACTACTACTATATGACTCACTAGGTGGGGAAACACGGGACACTGAACGCCTGCCTTTTCCCTGAGACTTCTTCCTCTTGTGATCTACCCTTGGGTGAACACTAGACGGACTGTGCACCAACCAGCTTGGCGCTAGGATCCTCAAAAAGCACAAAACTGCACCCATATTGCAATGACTAAAGCTCACACTAGGCGAACTAAATCATAAGGCAACAAAACCGCTCTAAACGAATGAACGATCGCTAGACTCGAAAGTACACGACTGATCCCAATGAAAACGCTTCACGACGCTACTAACGCGAACTGTCCAGTACCATCACGTTAACATAAACAGACTTTGGCAAAGGCGCTCTGCACAGTACACTACTGATATATCAACCAGTCCTAGTCTCTGAAACAAACTAGTTAAAATCCTGATCAATCAAGAAATTCTGGTCAATCAAGAAATCCTGATCAATAAAAGAAATCCTGGTCACGGCACCAAATTTTTGTAACCGGACTCTGTGGTTAGCTAGCTTCAACCAGCCTGGCTGGCTTGTGTATTAGATGGTCAGACCTCAATGGACTGCCCATCCAACGTACAAGTCCAGTAGTGCCAGTCTAGTTCAGTTTTAGCTACCTTTTAAGTCCGTTCCCTTTTTAGGTTTAGGGAAGGGTCTGGAGATTGCTGTGGAGTGTAATCTTCAACTCTTTTACACTGGTCTCGCATGCGCACTCACAAAATATGTGTGTCTGCCTCGCGTTGTGTTCAAAATACCAAATCGCGCAATGGACCTACCACAGTATCCAGCGAAACCCTAGTTGATATGATCGAGTAGTGACTGTGCGTGCATTGCCATGTGTGCCACACTAAACTGATAAGCTAAGAACGTTAACAAACTCTCAGCATGTTCTCAGTCTCACACACACACACAGGTACACACACACTCTTGCGCTGCCATCATCACACACTGAAACGTGTACAAACATCAGTACTGACTCGCATCCGTTCTCGCATTCATCATCAATCTCTGACTCTCAGTGATGAGATTTCTATAAGTGCTTTAGGTTTATTTACAGTACATTCATTTCATTATCAATCAACATATCAGTCATCAAAAGCCATTCATTGTACCACAAAACAAAACACAATAATACAGACGCTCATAAGACACCTAAAATCATAGCTATGCTTACCTACTCATTAGACTCTAAGCACCCAAAACCATGCTAGCCTACACACTAGACGTAATAACTGACCCAAGTAAAACCTAAGTTATAATACCAAGTTCTATAGGACCCTAACTCACTCAACTATAGGCACTTAAGTTATCTACTTAAATAATTACAGTATGTCCGTTGCAGGACAGTGTTCCTAAAAGGGGTTCTAACTTACTAATGTTCTCTACAGAACAGTCTTCTCTTGCGGGAAGTCTTACTACTATTTAATGTTCTTTTACAGAACAGAGTTTCCCTTTGCGGGGAGCCTTACTACTATTTAATGTTCTTCGCAGAACAGTCTTCCCTTGCGGGAAAGCCTGCTCGCCCTTCTTCTTCTTGACTTGACAGGGACTAGGACTTCCAACTCTCGTTGATTTCGTCCGGGGGGGGTGGGCCAGGGGGGTTGGGGGGGGAGGTTGTCGTCTCGCTGTCTGTCTGTCGCTCCGTCGCGCAGTTGGCTGATGTTTTGCCGGGGCCGGGTGGTTGATGGTGAAGGAGGCGGGTGGTGTGGTCGGTGGGCCGTTCTATCTCCAGGCTGGGGGGTGTTGGTGTGCCAGCCACTCAAATAGTTGTTGGATGAGTGGTGGCGGTGGTGGTGGCGGCCGTGGCCGGTTGAGGTGGGGTGTCGGGAAGTGGTGTGGTGGTGGTGGTGGCCAGTCGATCCGGGGTCGTGGTGTCTGGCGCTGGCGTGGACTGGGTGGGTGGCGGTGTCGTGGTGGCAGGTGAAGGTGCGGTGGTGGCGTGGGGAGCAGTGGCGGTCGCTGCTGACGGGCATGCCTCGGTGGTCGGTGGCGCCTCCTGTGAGGGCCAACCGCCGGTCCGCTGCATGGTGTCAGCCGCATGTGTGGTGGCGGTGTGGCGAGGAGTGGTGGGCGCTGTTGCCTGAGGTGCTTTGGCGGTCGGTTGCGTTTTCTTCTTGCTGTTGGTGGCGGGCCGGTGACGGGTCCGTTGCCCGTCGGTAGTGGTTGGAGTTGCGGGGACGGGTCCGTGCCCGTCGGTGATGGTTGGAGTTGTGGTGGTGGGTCCGTGCCCGTGTCTTGTGTGGTCGGTACTGGTAGGGCCTCAGTTGAGGTGTCTTTGTCTTGCGTTGCAGGTGGTGTGGTGCCGATCTGCTTATCTGCCGTCATTGGAGTGTCCGTCGTTGATTGACACTCCGTTTCTTTGGTGTGGACGGTGGCCTGGCTGGCCGTTTCCTTCTTGGTGGAGGGTTGAAGGTCTTTGATGGCACCCGAGTACACCAGCCACCTGGCGGCGACTAGTGCTCGCTGGTATGGGGTGCCATCAATCGCCGTGATGACTGGTATGGCGTCTTGTAGTAGGATCACCAGCTCTTCAAAGTCGATCTCTCTGAGCCGGGTCTCCCCCTCCTCCAGCGAAGCCGGCCGCTCCCGAGTTAGTGATTCGGGGATGGCGACCGGCGGTGGGGAGCAAGGGGACTCGGCCCACGATGAAATCTCCGACGAGGGTTCCTCTTCTTCTTGTGGTAATGGCGGGTATTGGAGGATGGGTGGGGCCGCCCTGCGGCTGTCCCATGATTTTTCCTCTTGGTCCTCGTATTGTGGAGTAGGAGTCCATTGGCTGGGCGGTTTTTGGTATTTTAGCATCATTTCCATAAGGCCCGGTGGTGGAGGGTACCTTTGGAACAATTCCTGCGTCTGCGGGTCAAACTGTGGCAAGCTTGGTTGTGGTGAGGGCAAAGGCACCCTCGTTGTTTCCTGCGGCCGTATCGGAGGGGAGAGAGGGGGCTTATAGCTCCTCGTCTCCCTCCTGGCCGGCGGTGATGTTCTTGCCGCTTGGGGGAGGGTGGCGGAAAGCTCTTCCGCCTGTTGGCGGTTACTCTTCCGCCGTCCCTTCTTCGCTGAATTCATTCTGCCTGAGTGTTGTAGGCTTGACTGGCTGGCTGACTTGTCTGAGTGCGGTGAGAGCGGTACACCGTTCTCTCTCTGTGCTGACTGGCTTGCTTGCTTGCTTGGTGTGTGGAGAGAGCGGAAAAACCGTGCTCTCTCGTCCTCTGCTGTGCGCCGAATGTCGCCGTTGATTCGCCTGCTCGCCCTCGCTAGGCACCGCTATTTATACCCACAACCCTAAGGGTGTGTTCGGCATGCCTCTTGCCGATTGGCTTGGTACTTGACTCGCTCTGACACTAGCAGGACTGCTGACCACTGGGCCTGCGGGCGTGCTGGGGGAAATTGGTACAACTGTACTAGAACACTGAGCTAAATTATCTCCCCTGCTACAGTATATCAAACGAAGGTACAATGACTAGAATACTGTCGGTGGCGACCATTTCTGCCGGAGCGGGCGGCCAGGAGGTGTTGCATGGCCGCCATCTTGTCTTCATATATACACAAACCCCCATCTGGGCATAATAAAGGGTAAAAAATTGTATGTAACAAAACTGCATCATTTGCATATAAAGGGCTAAACAGATGAGGATTTCATCCCAAAGTCCGTATTGTTTGGAGCTCACATGCGTTTATCTTTTAGGAACATTCAGGGTTGTTCATATTTTTAGGCTTATAATTCTGATCTATTTCCCTCCTCTCTAAACCAACCCCTGATCAACACACACGTCGGCGCACACACATAAGGACGGACACACGGCGCTTCCCAACATTAGTACGCTCTGTGGGCTCGTGTAGCGACAGGAATCCATCTCCTACTCTAACCCACCCTCTGATCCACACACACTGACACACAGAAATAAAGACGGACACACTGCGATTCCCGCCATTCGTAAGCTCTGTGGTCTGGCGTAGCATAGCTATTCTGAAGAGGATTAATAGCACGAGCAGCAAAATGACGTCACTTCAAGCTTCACGTCATGGCACCATTAGTCCCACGACGCTGTGTTCATAGTGACGACTCGATGTTATACGTCACTCATCGCAGTACTAACATTTGACGTATTAGAGAATTAACTTCGCAATTTTCTTGCTGATTTTCACGCCTAGGGCTTACAGGTCACAATTTGACCTAATCCTACCCCAAGGCCGGGACAAACAGCAGGCTTATGCAAACATTTCCCCACCCGGGTCTGCCCTGGGGGACTTGGGTGGGGTTAACTACTTTTTAGTTCTCAGGATCACCCTGGTCAGCCCCACAGGGTGTTTTCCCCCCTCTATTCATGGGCATGTGTTTTTGTCTAGCATTGGTCCATTCACCTTTATTTTCCTTTCTCAAACTCTTCCTACTACTTTCTGCGTTGCCTGTAGCTCTTGATATCATTGGATGTGTGTTACTAAATGGTCTTAGGTTTATTTAGCGTATTAGACCGGCTGGCGACACACATTCAATATTATGTTTAGTTTATATTTCACAAGCAGTGCAGGCACGTCCTGAGAAAGTCTTGTTGCTGTCGGGACGTTACGCAATGTACAACCAACCAACTTATGCAAGCACTGTTTATGAAAAATCACGCGGGTATTATTATTAATGAGAAGGTAGTTTTTTTCGTAAACGAAAATTAAAGTTATGTTAGCTGTTTTACAAATGACTCCTAAAAAGTTGTGCAGAACATTGTCTGATTTTCACACCAAAGAGCATAGAGGTCACAGTTGTACCCGTAAGCTTATGTAAACACCGTATACGAAAAATCATAAGATAAGATAGTTTATTGCCACATGTTTCTATGTACAAAACAATAAAAACATTGTAATTTGTCTTGATGTCAGTTACTAAGACTAAAATCACACACACACACACACACACACACACACACACACACACACACACACACACACACACACACACACACACACACACACACACACACACAAACAGTAACATCTGATTCAGTTAAAATCTGACTATACAGTCGTTCTCACTCGCCACTCGCGCTCTCTCCAATCAGTCCGGTTGATCAGAGAGAGAGAGAGAGAGCGAACAGCCAGAGGGAAAAAAACTGTTGCGGAATCTACTGGTCCTGGTACTGATGGACCTGTACCTGCGCCCTGATGGTAGAATTTGGAAAAGCTCATTGCCGGGGTGGGTGCAATCACTGAAGATAAGACTTGCTCTACGTAAGAGACGCTGCTGGTACAGTGAGTCCAGGCTAGGAAGATCTCTGCCTATGATTTTTGAAGCGGTCTTGACCACCCTATTCAGTCTGATTTTCTCTTTGGCCGTGATGGAACCATACCAATTCGTGATCGAAAAGGTGAGCACGCTCTCAGTCACAGCTCGGTAAAATTGCATCAACATGTGGGCACCGAGACCAAAACTGTTCAGACGTCGCAGGAAGAACAAGCGTTGCTGTGCTTTTTGGACGAGGAGGCGAGTGTTTTCCTCCCACTTAGGTCGCATGACAGGATAGTGCCAAGAAACTGAAAGTCCTGGACTGTTTCAATGATTTCACTATTGATCACAAGAGGGGGAGTGGGAGGGGACTGCTTCTTTCTAAAGTCCACAATCATTTCTTTTGTTTTGCCAGAGTGCAGTTCAAGGTTGTTGTTATTACGCCAACTAATTAGAGTCTCCACCTGACTACGGTAGGCGGATTCATCTGAGTTTGTAATGCACCCTTCCACTGTGGTGTCATCTGCAAATTTCAGAACTTTAGTACTGGCATGGCATGAAGCACAGTCATAAGTAAACAGGGAGTAAAGCATAGGGGAGAGCACGCACCCCTGAGGCGTGCCCATGGATAAAATGAGGGTGGATGACACATTTTCACCAATTTTAACGACCTGTGGTCTCATCAACAGGAAATCGAGGGTCGAGAGGCACAATGTTTCTGGAAATCCGATTTGCTGGATCTTCTGGTACAATTTGGAAGAATAATGGTGTTAAAGGCAGAACTGTAATCAACAAATAAAATTCTGGCATAGGTGTTTGGGATTTCAAGCTGTTGTAAAACATAAAACAAACCAAGTGACACCGCATCCTCCACGGAACGTTTTTCGCGATACGCGAATTGAAAACAATCCAGCAGAGGATCGGTAAGTGTTCTCAGAAACCGGAGGACCAGGCGCTCAAGCTTCTTCATAACAACTGAGGTCAGAGCGACCGGTCTATAGTCGTTTAGGGAGGACACTTTGGATTTTGTCGGAACAGGAATGATGGTGGACCTTTTGAAACACTGAGGAACAGTGCACTGAGAGAGAGACATGTTCAAAATGTCAGTAAAGACGCCCGAGAGCTGGTCCGCACAGTTTCTGAGTAATCATGGAAAAATGTTATCTGGACCGGCAGCTTTCCATGCGATTATTAATGAGAAGATTTTTTCTCACGTAAAAACAGATGCAGTTGTTTTAAGATTAACACATAAATTAGTGAAATTAATCTAAAAAACGTAAAATTATTTTTATTTTCAAACAATATTTAATTATCACCCAAAAAGTTCAAGAGATACAATGCTGGTTAACGAACTCATTTATATCTCCATTTTATCTAGCTATACGCAAAATATCTAGTAAAAATAAGAACAAGATGAGGATTTCATCCCAAGTCTGCCGTATTGTTTGGAGCTCACGTGCGTTTTTCTTTTATGAACATTCAGAGTTGTTTCTGATCAATTTCCCTCCTCTCTAAGCCAACCTCTGATCAACACACACGCCGGCGCACACAAATAAAGACGGACACACAGCGATTCCCGCTATTATTTCGCTCTGTGGGCTGGAGTAGCGACAGGAATTCAGAAGAAAAAGAATAGCACGAGCAGCAAAATGACGTCAATATAAGCTTCACGTCATGGCATCGTTTGTCTCACGACGCCGTGTACACTGTGACGAATTTGATGTCTCACGTCACTCACCCGAAAGGCACGCCCTTCCAGAGCCGACTGTTTTGTTCCACGCAACTTCTTCCAGGGCTGACTGTAATTTGTAATTGAGATATTTTGTTTTTAACCTTGACCTACGCTCGGCAGGCAAAGACATTTATCCTTTAATGGACAATAAATTTCTTGAGTCTTGAATCTTGACTGTTTGATGGGAGTAAATAGTGGCTCCAAAACTTGCAAAAATGAATACATTATTATTGAAATGTTGAAGAGGAACCACGCTGGATTAATCACTCATTAATAGTCCAAAAGCTAGCCCGGTCTACCGTGCCCCTCCCCCCCCCCCCTCCCCCAGTACTGTATAAAATGGGTTTTAAAGTGTACCTTAGTATGTCCTTCGGGCAGTGGGCAGATGTTCACATCTGCACGGAACATAGACGACCCCGCCCTCCACGAGTCGCCTGCTGCCTTGCAGGCCTGGCCGCTTGGCTGCGGAAAGGCTAAGGGAGGAAACCCCTGACATCAAAGCCCCCGTGTCTCCGGGGAAGGCTTTTGAGCCAGAGACTAGGACAAGGACAGTCTGATATAAAACCTACGACCCGATGACCTCGATGCCATCGTCCCAGCTTGCTAGGCCATGGCAGATGAACCAAGGGTTTAAAGGGTGGGGCCAGTACTGCGCACACTGCACTCCACCAAAAAGCTCCACCGCGCAGGCTTTAGGAAACGTCCACGGACCATGACACTGACCATTCCAAGTCCTGTAGCGACGGGCGACGGGCGAAACGGCAGGTGAAAGATGTCACTGGAAGCCGCAGTCTCAAACCTGCATGCAGGCGGTTCAGGATATTGGTCGCCTGATGTTGACCTGGGGATGACAACATCACTCGGCACACCCTGAACGACCAAGCAGCCTTTTCTAGGGACAGCACTGCTTGCTCCACACGGAGAGGGGCCTAGAAAAGGTGGCCTAACCAAAGCTCGTCCCCTCGCAACCCAGTTGGCTAGCCGCGGTCAACGGGCATCTTCTCTTGCGGTCAAAAAACAAGAAAGAATAACGGATCCACTCTCATGACGACCACGACCGGACTCAACGTAGCATGCTGGAACGTCCGAACCATGCTCGACAAAGCAGACAGCGGACGCCCTGAACGTCGCTCCGCCCTCATTGCCCATGAATTGCGGAGGTTAAACATCGACATCGCCGCGCTCAGCGAAGTACGCCTTCCGGACGAAGGCAGCCTCCAAGAACTTGGTGCTGGGTACACCCTCTACTGGTCAGGCAGGCCTGCATCAGAAAGACGGCTCTCAGGCGTGAGTTTCATGGTCAAGACATCCATTGCGACTAAGCTGGAAAACCTACCAACGGGCCACTCAGACCGCATCATGTCCATGCGCCTCCCACTGAGACACCAGCAACACGTCACCCTTCTCAGTGTGTACTCCCCAACCCTCCTGGCAGAGCCTGCTGAAAAGGACAAGTTTTACACTGACCTGCGCAGCCTCCTACAGAGTACCCCTGCAGACGACAAAGTCATCATCCTTGGCGACTTCAACGCCAGAGTGGGCCAGGACTCTGAAGCCTGGAAAGGAGTCCTCGGCAAGCATGGCGTGGGGAACTGCAATGACAATGGCCGCCTACTGTTGGAGTTCTGTGCGGAGCAGCAACTTGTCATCACCAACACTACTTTTCAGCAAAAGGACAGTCGAAAGACCACCTGGATGCATCCTCGCTCCAAACACTGGCACCTTATCGACTATGTCCTAGTGCGTCAGAGGGACCGCAGTGACGTCCTCCTCACCAGAGTGATGCCCAGCGCAGAGTGCCACACTGACCACCGCCTTGTCCGCTGCAAACTCAGGCTCCACTTCAAGCCAAAACCCAAGAAATGGGGGACCCCAAGAAAAAGCTTGATGTTGCCAGCCATCAGCGTGACGATGTGAAAGCTGCCTTTCAGACAGATTTACAGCGCAGGCTCAAAGACACAGCGGACCCAGTAGACTCCTCCCCTGAAACACTTTGGGAACAACTGAAAACTGCTATTGCAAAATCCTCTGCAGAAGTCTTGGGTTTCGCCAGAAAGAAGAACAAAGACTGGTTTGACGAAAACGATGTAGAGATCCAGGAACACCTAGCAAAAAAAAGAGCCGCCCATCAGGCCCACCTAGCCCAGCCTTCCTGCCCTGTGAAGAAGTCTGCCTTCCGTCTCGTCTGCAGCAGTCTCCAGCGCAAGCTCAGAGATCTCCAGAATGAGTGGTGGACCAGACTTGCACAGAGGACCCAGCTTTGCGCTGACAATGGTGACTACAGGGGCTTCTACAAAGCACTGAAAGCAGTGTATGGCCCCAGGCACCTGGTACAAAGTCCCCTGCGAAGCGCTGATGGCCAGGCACTCCTCACAGATAATACCTCCATCTTGAACCGCTGGTCGGAATACTTTCAGAGCCTCTTCAGCGCTGAGCGCACTGTTCAAGAAGCAGTCGTCCTACAAATCCCACACCTCCCAGTAAAGGTTGAATTGGACGAACCGCCCACCGCTGAAGAGACCCTCACAGCCATCCACCAGCTCAAGAGTGGCAAAGCAGCAGGCATTGATGGAATACCGCCAGAGATCTGGAAACGTGGAGGCACAGCACTGCACAACAAGCTCCATGACCTCTTTCTCTGCTGCTGGGAGGAAGGAACACTACCAAAAGATCTCCGTAATGCAGTCGTTATCACCCTGTACAAGAACAAAGGCGAGAAGTCTGACTGTTCCAACTATCGGGGAATTACCCTGCTGTCCATTGCTGGGAAAATCCTTGCAAGGCTGCTCCTGAATCGGCTGGTACCTGCCATCGCTGAAGACCAACTCCCAGAGGGCCAGTGTGGCTTCAGAGCAAACAGGAGCACCACCGATATGGTCTTTGTGCTGAGACAGCTACAGGAGAAGTGCCGCGAGCAGAACAAAGGGCTATACGTAACATTTGTCGACCTAACAAAAGCGTTCGACACTGTGAGCAGGCAAGGCATGTGGCAGATCCTGGAGCGACTTGGCTGTCCCCCAAAGTTCCTCAACATGATTGTCCAGCTACACGAGGACAGGCAAGGCCAGGTCAGACTCAACAATGACCTCTCAGAACCATTCCCCATTCTCAACGGCGTAAAGCAGGGCTGCGTGCTGGCACCGACCCTCTTCACCATCTTTTTTAGCATGATGTTGAAGCAGGCCACAGTGGACCTCGATGATGACGATGCAGTGTACATCAGGTATCGTCTCGATGGCAGCCTGTTCAACCTCAGACGACTGCAGGCCCACACGAAAACCCTAGACCAACTGATTCGTGAGCTGCTTTTTGCTGATGATGCTGCCTTCGTTGCACACACAGAGAAAGCCCTGCAGCGCATCACGTCCTGCTTCGCAGATGCTGCCCAGCTCTTTGGACTCGAGGTCAGTCTGAAAAAGACAGAGGTCCTCCATCAGCCGGCACCCAAGACAGCGTATCGCCCTCCTCACATCACCATTGGCGAGTCTGAACTAAAGTCAGTGCACCAGTTTACTTACCTTGGCTGCATTATCACGTCGGACGCCAAGCTGGACAAGGAGCTTGACAGCAGGCTGGCAAAAGCGAACAGCGCTTTCGGGCGACTTTTCAAGCGGGTGTGGCACAATCAACAGCTGAAAACAGGCACCAAGATCAGCGTGTACAGAGCTGTGGTCCTCACCACCCTGCTGTATGGTTCCGAGTCCTGGGCCCTCTACCGCAGCCAACTACGACTCCTCGAACGCTTCCACCAGCGCTGCCTGCGCACCATCCTGGGCATTCACTGGAGTGACTATGTCACCAACGTCGAGGTCCTTGAACAGGCTGAAACTGTGAGCATCGAGGCTTTGCTGCTGCGGACACAGCTCCGCTGGACGGGGCACGTCTCCAGGATGGAGGATCATCGCCTACCAAAGATCACCCTGTTCGGCGAGCTTGCTACTGGACACCGTGACAGAGGGGCACCAAAGAAGAGATACAAAGACTGTCTCAAGAAGTCACTTAGTGCCTGCCAAATCGACCACCACCAGTGGTCTTCGCTTGCTGCGGACCGTGACACCTGGCGCTCCACCGTTTACAAGGCAGCTGTCTCCTTTGAGGACTCTCACAGAGCTAGCCTTAAGGACAAGCGGCTCAGGAGAAAAAACAGAGATGCCGCAGTTCAGAACCCTGGCCATACCTTCCCCTGCAGCCACTGCGGTTGAACCTGCCTGTCTCGGATTGGCCTCCGCAGCCACGAACAAGCCTGCAGACGTCGTGGGCAACTCCTATAAAATCTTCGTTCGCGAAGTCAAGCCAAGAGCCAAGAGAGAGTATGTCCTGAGATGTTTTAAGCCAAATTTCCCTAAAATCATTAGGAACACACCAGAGATATAGCCGATGGCGCAAGGGTACCCTCATTCAAGCACTTCGCGAATCCTAAAAAAGAGGTTGAGAAACATTTTCCTCTAAATAAGTCAGAATTCATTCCAGAAACCCAAATCAGGCAATATTATGTTAAGGCACCTTATTCTCCTGCGTCCTCTGCAAAAGAACAGAATGAAAGGACTGAACATCGCTCACCGTGGGGGTAGCAGCTATTTTTTTTAACCGTTCTACAGTTAGCACAGTTTTTGCTAATTACCAGCGTCTGTGGGGCCTGGCCACCGTCATGATTAGCCTGTAAGCGTAGCCCTCATCACCAGCTGGAGGATGATGTTAAATTTATTGGGGATCCAGATGTGGAAGTAGACCATCGCTGTGAAAAGGTCAGCAATCCTCAATCTGTGTCACGCCATTTCACCGTGCGGAGACAGTATGTCACAGCAGCCTGAGCGTGGTAGAAGCGACAGCAAGAAGCGAAAACAGCTACAAAATACGAGCGACTCGAGTGGTCAAGAAACACCTAGACAGAAGAAGAGCAAAGCCAAGAACAGGAACAGGACTTTAAAGTCGAGATCGCTCAGTGTTTCGGCCTCTATTCGCGAACACTTTCCTGCGACAAGTAGGTCAGGCGCTGCCACTGATGTGTCGCACATAGTTGCAGGCACAGTGATGGCGGACCGCAGAGACGGAGACGGTGTCAAAGACAGTGCCAGTGCCAGTGTCAGTGACGGTGGGGGCGACGGTGCGAGTGTTGATCTGTCGAGTAAGGCAGAGGATGTTTCTAATGCTGTCCTTCTGCACGAGATTCGGAGCATGTCTAAGAAGATGGACATTCTCAGCTCGACGGTGGATGAGCTTAATGGAAGGATAATGGAACTTCACATTGAAAACGACCAACTGAAAAAAGACATTGGCGGTATGAAGGAGAGAGAGGTGCAGCTGAAGAGCCAAGTGACAGAAGTGAAACACCAAGCGGCGCTTGCACACAAACGTGTGGTCGACCTCGAACAGTACACGAGTAGAAATAACGACCGAGTGTTTGGTGTTCAGAAGAGAGAGATGGAGTCAGCTGAGGCGGTGGAGAATAAGGTGCTGAAAATGATCCACGACAAGCTAGGCCTGAGATACATCAAAACCAGTGACGTTGAGGCGTGTCATCCGCTGGGGAAAAAACAATCGGGCAGCATACGGCCAGTGATCGTCCGCTTCTGTTCCAGGAAGGTTACCCGAATGGTGATGCGTAATAAGGAAAAACTCAAAGGCACGGACCTAATGATCGTTGAGGACTTAACTCGTGAGAACTATGCACTGTTGACTCAGTGCAGGGGGCACCCCAATGCTGTTTCAGTGTGGTCAAGACTGGGCAAGATCTACGCAAAGACCATCGATCTCCAGATCGTGCAGTTTGACAAAATCGCCGACCTGAACGATCGGGAGATTGACATGGCCGCTGCCTCTGCCTCCACCCCCGAAAGTTTTGCGGGACGCGGTCGCCACACTTGGAGGGGTGGACGTGAACGTGGAGGCCCGAGGTCTGCTTTTGGGGGGCGTGGCCGCCAGCCTGCTCGGCACGCTCGTAGTCACAGTTGCCCTTCTCAGGCCGCTACGTTTAGCTCTACAGCTCGGGGTGGTATTCTATCATCCCACCCATCTACCTTCGCCGAGTAGTCAATGGAAAACGATAGTCTGAGTGAAGAAACCACCTTGAAAGAACGACTGTAACCACTGGTAATGCATGTCAAACACATTTTACGGTAATGCAATGTTTACATTATGTGATTACAGTCACTGGGTCACGCATGCGCTCACTTTAAGCGGAAGCACATACCAGCTGTGCAGGCTAACAGCGCGATTCGCAGCCTCTGGAGTGTTCTTCGATTGTTTTGAGCTTTTCGTAATGGTCAGAGTCACCCTAGCAAAGTAATGCTTAGAATCATTCTCAACCGCCTCAAAACTTTCGCCGAGGAACTGCTGGCAGAAGAACAGGCTGGCTTCAGAGTTGGAAGAAGCACTGTAGAGCAGATTTTCAACTGCCGCGTCCTGATCGAGAAACATCTGCAGCATCAGCGCGAACTCTACCACAACTTCATTGATTTCAGGAAAGCATTTGATCGCGTCTGGCACGACGGACTCTGGCAAGTCATGAGATCGTTCAACATAGAGGAGGGACTGATCCAAATGATAGAAGCGCTTTACAAGAACGCCTGCAGCGCGGTTCTACTTAACAATCAGTCAGGCGAGTTCTTCAGGACGACGATCGGTGTCCGTCAAGGATGCCTGCTCTCTCCTGTCCTTTTCAACATATTCCTGGAGAAGATCATGCAGGAAACCCTCCACGACCACCATACTTCAATCTCTATTGGTGGCAGATCCATGTGCAATCTTCGATTCGCAGACGACATTGACCTCATGGCAGGCAGCAATAGTGAGCTCCAAAACCTGACAGACAAACGTTCAAGTAGCGCAGGGTCTTATGGCATGGAGATCAGTACGGATAAAAGCAAAGTGATGATCAACACCACAAGCGACAGCAGCAGCAACATTCACATGAACGGCCAGAAGCTAGAAGAGGTCAATAGCTTCAAGTACTTGGGAGCCACCCTGTCCAAAGACGGTAGTTGCATAGCAGAGATCCGTATCAGGATAGGTACAGCAACATCCGCAATGGCCAGGCTGGACAGGATATGGCGAAGTAACTCCATCAGCTTCACCATCAAGTACAGGCTTTACAAGTCCCTCGTAGTGTCTATTCTACTCTACGGCTGTGAGACTTGGACACTGCTTGCAGACTCAGAAAAGAAAATCCAGGCCTTTGAGAACAAGTGCCTGAGGAAGTTGCTCCGCATCTCGTACCGCGAGCACAAGACCAACGAATATGTACGGAGCATCGTCACTTCCCTGGTGGGCCCACATGAACCCCTTCTGGCAACCGTGAAACGGCGCAAGCTTGCTTGGTTTGGCCACGTGACCCGACACAACACCTTGTCCAAGACTATCCTCCAAGGCACTCTCGAAGGAAGTCGTCGGCGAGGTCGTCAGAGAAAGAGTTGGGTCGCAAACATAAAAGAATGGACCGAACTCGAGATGCCAGACTTGCTTGCCACCGCCCAAAATAGAACTCAGTGGAGAGCACTGTCTGTTGCTGCTGCCTTTCAGTCCCCCCAACGCCCAGTTCGGGCAAGGGACTGATGATGATGATGATGATGAATGGTCAGAGAGGCTACCTGTGTACAGTTTACAAGTCTTCACCCTATGCTATGGATTTTAAGATGGGCGGTTGTGCTCGCGAGGTTGAAACCGTGGGAGCTCATCCGTGACCCAGTGACAGCGGGGCCGCTCGAGGGGTATGCTTTACCTACGGTATAACTATTTTTCCATACCTGTTTCATTACTTATTCCTTGTTAATTCCTCAATTTCCTGTTAACCGCACGCTTATTGCGAGCGGTGTAAACTACATTCCCTGTAAATAGCATTTTTGTACTTGGGGTACACATTAGACTTAACAGTGTGTTGTGTGGTTTTTGTGGGGTTTTTTTCTTGTATGATATATGCGATCAGTAATTAGTATGGTGACATCTTTTTATTTATTTTTTTTTTCCCCAAGGGGTAGGTGAAAATTCTCGTGTACCTCTGCAGCTGCAGGAGCCCATGAGAGTTTGAGTCACTGGTGGCAACATGATTTGGAATATCCGCAGTTATATGTATTTATAAAGAACATACAAGCTAAACAGCCAGCGTATAAATTCTGACACACCATATGAACTACTACGTGTGTTAGTGTGTTATGGTCTCAGCGTCATGCTGGTAGTGGGGTTTTGTGTGTGTGTGTGTGTGTGTTTTATTTTTTATTTTTGTATTATTTTTATGATTATTTTTTAAATTTATTTGTTTATTTATTTTTTAATTTTTAGTTAATTAATGAATTAATTATTATTTATTTTTTATTTTATTTTTTTAAGTCACCAACGATTTTGCTATGAAAACAGGGTGTATTTTATTTGTTCCTCCACTGTTGGGAGCGTCTTGTTCATGCAAATAGCACAGTTGTACTTTTTTTTTGTTTGTTTGTTTGTTTATGTGTCTCTGTGTATTTTTTGTTGAAATGTTTATTTTGTGTGGATATGACTGCTGGGCTAGTGTTGTATACTTTTCTTTCTTTTGCCATTCTGGGAACAAATATGGGAAACCTGACCCGTTCATGATACAATTACATATATATTCTGTACCTACAGTTTGTTGGTGTGTAAAATGGTCAATACCACAAGTCAATTGAAAATAATTTACGTACTTTTAACGCGAACGGCTTAGGTCAGCATCAAAAAAGGAAAGATGTACTGAATTTTCTCAGACAGAAGAAGGCCAGTATTTAATTTCTGCAAGAAACTCATCTCAAGACATCTAGTGAAAACATGATGAGGGCTATGTGGGGGTTTAAATGTTATTTGAGTGGCAATGACACAAATAGTAAAGGTGTTGCCATACTGTTTAGTAACAATTTTGCTTATAAACTGCATGAAGTGTGTAGAAGTGATAACGGAATGTACATAGTATTAGACATTGAAATAGCAGATAAACGGAAGACTGTCGTAAATGTTTATGGTCCTAGTAATGTGCACTGCTCCTCCTTTTTTGATACTGTATTTAAGGAAATAGAAAAACTAGACAACTAGTATGTCATCATAGGGGGTGATTGGAATGTTGTTTCGAATGTTGATAAGGACACTTTTAGGTATATAAATATTAATCGCCCACGCTCAATGAAAAAAGTGCTTGATATTATGACTGTGTTTGATCTAGTGGATGCATGGAGAGAGCTTCACCCTGTAACCAGGAAGTATACATGGCGTCGGTTTAATTCTACCCAACAGGGGAGGCTGGATTACTTCTTGATTTCAGAATGTTTAATGTCATGTCTGCAAGAATTGAATCAGGTTATCGCTCCGATCACTCATTGGTGTCCATTGAATTTTTTGCAAAACCTAACATTAAAAGAAGAACTTACTGGAAATTCAATAACTCCTTACTTACTGTCTAATTTCAACCTTCACCCACAGCTTGTTTTGTGGATTACAGATTTCCTTATCGGTAGAACACAACGTGTTTTGGTTAATGGTCGCTTCTCTAGTACTGCTGTCACGTGCACTGGGTCCCCCCAGGGGTGCTGCTTATCTCCACTCCTTTACATCCTGTACACTGACGATTGTAGGAGTTGTCATGCTGACAATTACATTGTCAAGTTTTCAGATGACAGCGCCTTACTTTCCCTTCAGCAAGGGTCATCTGATGAACATGGACCCTCGTTGACTGACTTTGTTCAATGGTGTGATTATTGTTTTTTAGAGCTTAACGTGGGTAAGACATGTGACCTTATTGTTGATTTTAGGATGTACAAGCAGGATCACAGTAAGACTATTATACATGATAAGGAAGTTGCCATTGTCCAGAAGTATAAATACTTAGGCACCATCTTCGATGATAAACTGAATTGGGATGACAATACTGAAACTGTTGTGAAGAAAGGCCAACAGAGATTGTATTTTCTGAGAAAGCTGAACTCTTTCTGTGTTGACAGGACCATTTTAACTTTGTTTTACAAATCTTTCTTAGAAAGCGTCCTGACTTTTTCGTTCATTTGCTGGTTCCCAAATCTTAGTGTTAAAAACAAAAACAGTCTTCAGATCAGTAATTGTTCCTCTCAGTTCCAAGATCATTGGGGGAGAACAGAAAAGTTTAGCTGAGTTCTGCCATCGTCAAATTGTAAGAAAAGCTATTTCCATCCTGGCTAGTGATGCTCACGTGATGAAAAACCTCTTTGAATTGCTCCCGTCTGGCCGTCGATACATACAACCATCATGTGAAACTAACTGCAGGAAACTGTCTTTCATCCCTGTTGCCGTCCGACTATTAAATATTTTGTAAATCTACACAGCTGTTAAAAGTGTGTGTGTGTGTGTGTGTGTGTGTGTGTGTGTGTGTGTGTGTGTGTGTGTGTGTGTGTGTGTGTGTGTTTGTTTGTTTATACAGCTGTTTCATCACGGGGGTATCGCTGGCCTGGATGGACAGTTGTAGAGGGTGTAAGTGGAAAGTAAGACGTTAAAGTGTTCGCTGATAATGTCGTTAATAATGCTCTTTAAGTTTTAAATAATTTTTAGTAATTGTATTAGTTTAGAGTTTTAATATGTCTTAATATCAGTATAAGTCTTACAGATTTAGCATATTAATATCAGGTACAAATGAGATATTAGAATGTCCTGATATTAATTACTGTTTATTGAATGACTTTTATTTGATTGTTCCCCCCGTCCACACAAATGTAATTGCCCTTTAAGGAATAAATAAAGTTATTTGAATTGAATTGAATTGAAGAATTAAACACTTCATTAACTGTATGAAAAGTCGCGTTAAAGTGGTGTTTAGACGAGGGAGGAGTGATAAACATATTTTAAACGGAGGGAAAGAGGACTGAATGCGTGGGTGGGAGGCGGTGTCCGGTAGCGGAAGTACTGAGTAGGTGGGGGAATTTCCCGACTGTGGAATGCTATGATGGGCGTGTCAAGCCGTCAAGGGAGGAAAATTTTTTCTCAGGCGGATTCTTGATACGATTAAACCCCTTCAGCAGCAAAGGCATAAAGCGAGACTCTCACGAGAGTTTCACGCAGACTTACAGTGGTGGCTATCTTACATGCATGTTTTTAATGGCACTGTGTATTATGACTCACAAAGCAAGGAACATGTCCATGTTGATGCATGCAACCTGGCGGCAGGCGCGTTCTGGAAAGGAGATTGGAATTATACACTGTTCTCTTCAGACATGCCGGCAGCCAAGGACTTGCATATTAATTATAAAGAGGTGTGCGCGATGGTGCAGGCAGTCAACCGGTGGGCCCCCTTATGGCGAGGGAAACAGGTGGTCATTCATACGGACAGCACGGTGACAAAGGCTATCATTAACAAAGGGCGCTCAAAAGACCGCTATGTCAATAGTCTGTTGAGGGAGATGGCATGGGAGTGTGTGAGAACGAATTGCAGCGTGTCAGCGATGCACGTGGCTGGCAGTGTGAATGTGTTTGCCGATACTATTTCCCGCCTACACGAAGGACGGCTGCCCATGCTAGGACAATTGCTAACGAATTGGCACCGGGGCCGACCGCCTGACACCTACCTTCTGAATCACATGTCACAGTCAGCTCTTGCTTTTGTGCTGTCTAGGTGCCGGGTCTAGGCTCAGACACCAGCTACTGCAGGAGGTGGCGGGATATCGTGCCAGTGTTTTTGCCGACAACACCAAGAAAACTTATCAGACTCACTTGCGCTCTTATCTCAGATTTTGTGACCAAATGAACATCCAGCCGGTACCGGTGTGGGAGAGAACAGTGGCGCAGTACGCAGCCTTTTTGGCCAGGACACTTCAGCCCAGCTCCCTGGCACAATACCTCAACATTGTTCGCCTATTGCATTTAGAATGCGGGGAACCGCACCCATACCAGGATTCGTGGATGGTGAAAAGCACATTGCGGGGAATTGAGCGAACAAAAGGCTGCCCTCCTAACCGCAAGACGCCGATGAGCCCGCAACTTCTTCTTCAGATTAAACAAAAACTTGATTTGTGCAGCTCTAAGGACTGTGTCTTCTGGGCAGCGATTGTGGTTATGTTCTTCGGACTGCTTCGGCGATCCAATCTTTTCCAAGATGGTGCAGGATTCGATCCTGGGAAACAACTCACTAGAGACTGCTTTGTTGTGAATGACAACAGTAGTGTCAAGATACTGGTTAGGTGGAGTAAGACAATTCAGAAACGCGAAAAAAACTCTAGTGATCGCGTACCGGTCATGTTGCGTCACCCTCTGTGCCCCGTGACGGCAGTGATCAGTATGTTTAGAGCGCTAGGCCCAGCGCCTCCTAAGGCACCGGCCTTCCCCATTCGGGGATCAGAGTTCAACAAACGGTTGCGAGAACTGACCTCTGCTGCTGAAGGGGTTTATACAAGCCACAGCTTGCGGCTACCTGGGCCCTGGCTTGTGGGGTGCCCGGCGAGGTGGTGAAGTGTTTGGGGGACTGGAAAAGCACTGCATACCTATCATACTTGGACCAAATACCTCAAAATATTCAAGATTTCTACAGAAGTGTACTTATTCAGAAAATACCGACACCTTGAACACTCGACTTCTCTCTCAATTGGGTGAAAAAAAACTGGCGTTTTCCCGTTAGGTTTGGGCAGGAAACAACCAGTAAACCTACTGGTTGGGTTAGATGTTGTCTTACATGTTTGACAAGTGAGAGTCACGGGAATAAAACGCCTCCGTTATTTTTGCCCAACTGACAGAAAAGTGTTGCCGCCGCGTGTTCCGTGTATAAGCGTGAGGAAGTAGTGTGGAGTTGAGCGTGAGACTGAGGTGTGATGGAGCGTGTGGTCGTGTGCGCTGTTCTGACAAAACCTCGCCCAAGTTCCGGTCCGGAACTCTGGCCAGCCATTTACTGGCCGAGAGGGGCGATGATGTCAGAACAGGGGCGCACTGAAGGGAAGGAGAGATTGAGATCGGGGAAAGGGGAGGGAAGGGGGAGACATGAGAGTGACTGGAGTTTAAGTGGTGTTTAGACGAGGGAGGAGTGATAAACATATTTTAAACGGAGGGAAAGAGGACTGAATGCGTGGGTGGGGGGGCGGTGTCCGGTAGCGGAAGTACTGAGTAGGTGGGGGGAATTTCCCGACTGTGGAATGCTATGATGAGAGATGGAGATTGAGAGAGAGAGATGGAGGGTGGGAAAGTCTGTAGGGGGTGAGTGCGTAGGCGAGTATGAGAGGCGTGAAAGTGTGTGGGAGATGAATGCGTGGGCGGTTACAGGAGTGATAAGGGAACGGTACCGACCGAATACGCCAGTCAGCAGCAGCAGTCAGGCGACAGCTAGAAATTGAAAACCCACCATCCAACTAGTTCCCAGGGTCACCCTGGTCAGCCCCACAGGCTGGGTTTTTCTCTCTATTCTGGGGCATGTGTTTCCGTCTGCCCTTTGTCCATTCACCTGTATTTGCCTTTTTAAAACTCTCCCTACTGTCTGCACTGCCTGTAGCTCTTGATATTGGATGTGTGTTGCTAAATGGTCTTAGCCTTATTTAGGCCCCATGTGTTAGGTTTATTTAACGTATTTGACCGGCTGGCGACATACATTCAATGTTCTGTTTAGTTTTTTCTTTCACAAGCAGAGCAGGCACGTCCTGAGAAAGCCTTGTTGCTGTCGGGACGTTAAGCAATGTACAATCAATCAATCAATCCAACCCCAAGCAACCACCTTTGTAATCTGCTGCACATAAAGTGTCCATAATTTTTTCCCTTTGTTTTTGATAAGCATGTTCTATGTACCACATGATAAATCTGGCAACTACCTTACATTTTCTTTGTTTGTTGTTGTTCTTATTATGAGATAGTAATATATTGAACTGAATTGCCTCGGCTCAGTTGTACGCAGGGTGTTTTTATGGAGGTCCTTTTTGTGTTCGGATTTGTTGTTTTGTTTTTTAGTTTGTGTGTATTGTTGCAGGGAAGGGTGGGGGGGGGGGGGGGGGGGGCAGGAAACAACCAGTAAACCTACTGGTTGGGTTAGATGTTGTCTTACATGTTTGACAAGTGAGAGTCACGGGAATAAAACGCCTCCGTTATTTTTGCCCAACTGACAGAAAAGTGTTGCCGCCGCGTGTTCAGTGTATAAGCGTGAGGAAGTAGTGTGAAGTTGAGCGTGAGACTGAGGTGTGATAGAGCGTGTGGTCGTGTGCGCTGTTCTGACAAAACCTCGCCCAAGTTCCGGTCCGGAACTCTGGCCAGCCATTTATTGGCCGAGAGGGGCGATGATGTCAGAACAGGGGGCGCACTGAAGGGAAGGAGAGATTGAGATCGGGAAAAGGGGAGGGAGGGGGGAGGCATGAGAGTGACTGGAGTTTAAGTGGAAAAGTACAGATATGGGATCCTAGGCCAAACTGAAAAATTTAATAGACTGTGGTTTCCATACAGAGCACTTAACCACAGCTGGAGAGGAGGACAGGTACCCCAGTGCTGGAAGGAAGCCAGGATGATCCCAATTTTGAATAAAGGGAAAAATAAGTCCAAAGCCCTGAGTTATCGCCCCATCAGCCTGACAAGTTCTGTGTGCAAGACCATGGAGCGCATCATCAACAAATGCCTGCAGTGGTACCTGGACTCCGAGAGCATTGTCGTGCCAGAGCAAGTCGGTTTCAGAAGCCACAAGAGTACAGAAGACCAGACAACACACCTTGCACAGGTCATAGAAGATGCCTTTCAAGATCAGAAGGTGACATTAGCTGCCTTCATTGACCTACAGAAGGCTTTTGACAAGGTGTGGAAGGATGGTCTCTTTGTGAAACTCCTTCGCAGTGGCATCCAAGGGAACATGTAACGGTGGACCAAGTCATACCTGCACAATCGCAGAGTCCGTGTGACAGTGGATGGGTACTGTGCCCAAAAAGTGCTGCTGCGTCAGGGGGTGCCACAGGGGGGGAGTCCTGTCACCGACCCTGTTCATACTCTTCATCAACGACCTTGTGCCAGAGCTATCAGAGTCCACGCAGCCCTGTACGCAGATGACCTGGTACTCTGGTGCACAGAAGAGTATGCAACAACTGCTACATACAGGATGCAGCTAGCCCTGGACAGGCTGACAGACTGGACCAACAACTGGTGTGTGGCCATCAACACAGAAAAATCATCAGCCACACTCTTCTCTCTCTCCAACAAAGCAAAGGCTGGCAGCGTAACACTGGGCATCACCCCACTGCGGTATGAAGACCAACAGACATATCTGGGCGTCACCCTTGACAAGAGACTGACGTGGAAGCCGCACATTTGGAACGCAGAAGCGAAAGCTAGAAGAAAGCTGAACATCATGAGGAAGCTGGCTGAAACACAATGGGGAGCCAATGAAAAGATCCTCAAAAATGTATATCAAGGCACAGTGAGACCACACCTTGAGTATGGATCCAATGCATGGTTGACGGCAGCCCAGTCACACCAGCAGACCATTGACAGAGTTCAGAACCAGGCACTGCGTATCATCACCGGCGCAATGAGATCCACACCAATTGAAAAGATGGAAGAGACAACAGGCATCCCACCCCTGCGCATGAGAAGAGATTGCAAAGCCTTGATACAGTCCACAAAGGTTAAGTCTTCCAAAGACCATCCTATGAATGCCAGGATGAAACAGCCAACCTCAGGGAGACTGAAAAGATCAAGCTTTGTGAAGGAGACGAGAGCTCTGCGGAGAAAACACCAGGCAAAGCTCCCTGCGCAGGTAGAGGCGGCTCTGAATCCTACTAGTGACCTTCCACCCTGGGAAAGTAAGCCAGAAAACATCACCATCTCTTCCACGGTTACCTACATCACCACCAAAGATGAGCACAGCAATGTGAGCAAGAAAGCCCTGACACTGGCCATGCTCGAAGAAAAGTATCCCCAGGAGGCATGGATACGGGCATACATCGATGGATCAGCCACAGGTGCAGTTCAGAATGGAGGGGATGTGGTGTACATTCATTACCCAAACGGAAAATGGCAGGCAGAGGCAATACCAACAGGCCTTCACTGCACAAATTACAGAGCTGAGGTGGAAGCCCTGGTCCATGCTGCAAACACCCTTAGTGGCACTGCAGACCCTGATGCCCAGATTGTCTTCCTCACTGATGCCATGTCTGTTCTTGAGGCAGCAACAGCAAGCAAACTGCCACGTCTACAAGAGTCACTGCAAAACATCAAGTGCACCAGGCTGGTGCTGCAGTGGATCCCTTCACACTGTGGCATCTACGGCAATGAAGAAGCTGACAGAATGGCAAAAGTGGGCGCAGCGAAAGAACAAGATGAAAATGGAGTCAGCTTCACAGAGATGAAAACCATCATTAAGTCTGTGTACAGACCACCACAACGGCCCCTAGACAGTTACCATCAGCTGTTCAGACAAGAGCAGGTGACCATCTTCCGTCTGAGGACCGGGCACAACCGACTCAATTTCCACCTGCACAGACGCTTCCACCTCGTGCCTTCTCCCCTGTGCCCTTGTGGAGAAGCAGAGCAGACCACAGAGCACATCCTCCAGGACTCCAGGACTGTAGGAACCACCAGTTGCTGAGGGAGGAGATATGGCCGAAGCCCGCCACCCTACCAGAGAAACTGTACGGGCCTGTTGTGGCGCTACAGCAGACCACAGATTTCATTTTGAGAGCCAAACTACAAGTGTGACGGCGTTCGAGAAGAAGAAGAAGACGATACAGAGCACTTTTCTGTCAGTAGACACTACCACTCATACACTTCCTTCTTAGTATTTCTTCACCTTTTCAAATCTCTCATAGTATGGCAATCTTCTCTTTTTTTTCCCAATGTTGTGGTTTAGCCTGGCAGTGCATCAGTGTTTATGTGTGTGTGTGTGGGGGGGGGGGGGGCATTTACGCGTGTAGGGTAATTTTTGTTGTTGTTGTATTGTACTCCCACATTGTTTTGTACTACTATGTTTTATATTGTTTTGCAGTGTACGTTATTGTAGTGTATTCTGTGCTGTATAGTAGTCTGCTGTATTGTGCATTGTAGTTTTTTTTTTATCTTGTGATATATGTATATAATCCAAAAACACGAATATAAAAAACAGAATGAAAACATATTCAATCTTTGGTTCACAGTGAAGGTATTTGTGCACTCAGTAACGGCCATTTCCGCGAATTCGCAACAAAAAAAAAGACAAAAATAATGTGTCAGATGCCTTCAGACATTTTCTATAGCACTGACAGTCCATTTTCAGGCTTGCATCATTAAAACAGGATGTGACAAATATTATAAACTTGACTAGGGGATGTTGTGATCGCTGTAA
>BTPG01000006.1:158344157-158384157 GCA_036245525.1 Semisulcospira habei
CCATCTCTTTGGTCTCACGGAATCACGTCTAGGCCCAAACATCAGTGATGCTAGCTTACTTATTCCTAACTTTTCTCTAATCCGGCGTGACCCAGGCTACCCTGGACACACTGGAATAGCTGTCTATGTACATAGCTCTATCCGTAATATGGTACGCAGACGTGAAGACCTTGAGTCCAGAGAGCTAGAGTGTGTGTGGCTGGAGGTGAAAATACCACATTCCTCTCCCATCCTTATCGCCTTTATATACAGAAATCCAGCTGCTACTGCTGACTGGTATGACGACTTTGTACAAGTGATGGATAAAGTGAACGACACCGGTAAAAATGTTCTCATTCTGGGAGACTTTAACATCGATATGCTGAAACCCAAGCCTACATGGCAATCAGCGATCACTCTTTCGGGCTAAAGCAGATGATTAAATCTCCAACGCGAGTATCACGCTCTGCTGCCACCATCATCGACCACATTTACACTAATAACCCAACAGCAATAGCGGAAACTAATGTTTCTTCATTAGCCGTCAGTGACCACTTTCCCATCGCCTGTACATGGTCGTGCAATCTGCCCGCAAAACAAAGTCGGGACCAGCACTCGTACATAACGTACAGATCGTTTAAAAAGCTTAATACGAATGCTTTCTTACATGATCTAAGCTATGCAAGATTTGATCAAGTGTATAACTGCACTGACCCTGAAAATGCGCTCACTATGTTTATGACTTCTATACCGCACAATGACGGCCTCAATGCACTTTCATACTTCCTCAACCAAAAAAGTCATAAACAACCTCCTACTCATACACTTCTACGTCTGGCTGAATTGGTTCTCTCTCTTAACAGTTTCACCTTTGATGGCGTCACCTTCGCTCAGTGCAGTGGCGTAGCGATGGGCACAAAAATGGGACCAGCTATGCTTGTCTCTCATGGGTTTCCTTGAGAACCAAATACTTCAGAAATACACCGGGCCTGTCCCTGAGATGTATAAACGCTACATCGATGATGTTATCGGAGCTACGCACATGACCCACGCTGCACTTTTAGACTTCATTCACTTCGTGCAGGACTTCCACCCATCCATCAAGTTCACATACAATATATCAGCTACTTCAGTCGACTTTCTGGACATGAGCATCAGTATTGACTGCGGAATGTTGAAAACTTCAATACATTACAAGCCTACCGATTCACATTCATACCTCGACTACCGCTCTTCGCACAACCCCAAAACTAAGAACAGCATCCCATATTCTCAGTTTCTTCGGCTTAAAAGAATCTGTTCCGAAAAATCAGATTTTGATGTTCAATCCAAAGAAATGGCTGGATTTTTCATCGACAGACATTACCCACATACTGTTGTTCAAGGATCTCTCCAAACAGTACAAAAACTTAGTCGCGCGAGTATACTGCAGACTAAACCTACTGCTGAGAGTGACAGGCCCATCGTAACCATGATTTACCATCCGCACACCAATCCGGTTCGTAAAATACTTCTTTCTAACTGGGGTCTTTTGTCATCCAGTAAAGAGTCCGCTGCCATCTTTTCTGAACCTCCGTTGGTGGCTTTCAAGAGGGATATTAATTTACGAGACATGCTTGTTCGCTCTACTCTTAAGCCTCGTTCTACCACCAGACCCTCCGGCTCCACACCGTGCAATGTTCCAAATTGCAAGACATGTCCTTTTATTTGCCCTTCTACAGTGGTGAATGGTCCACGTTACAAATTCAACATAGACAGATACTTCACATATCAAACCACCAACGTGATTTATGTCATCTCCTGTGTGAAATGCGGCCAACTCTATGTTGGAGAGACGGAAAGGACCATCAACGACCGTTTTAAAGAACATCTTCAGTCGGTCAAGTACCATTACAATAGACCGGTCGGGCGACATTTCAACCAGGCCGACCACTCCGTCTCGGACATTCGTGTTAAAGGCCTCTGGCTTATGCAAGCCAGTAATGTCTGGGCCAGGAAAGACCGAGAAAAATTTTTGATTAATAAACTGGGCACTGTGGCGCCACTCGGGATGAATATGAAAGATTAACTTTGTTGACCTTGCCTGTGTCTTTTTTTCTGCTAACTGTCATTTACCTTACTGAGTCGCTTCTGTATGACTACTCACTAACCAGATAGGTGAGGCTGGCGCTTATTGATATGTACTTTGTGACTCCCATGGGGATTTTTTCAGCGCTGGCCGTACGTTAAGTTGGATCCCTTGCCCTTCCCTGTCGGGCGCCTGGTCGCCGGTCCTTGGATTTATGCGCGGGTGTGGGGGGCGATCGTGTGCATTCCATTGGGGATGTATGTGGTCGTCTTGTTCGCATGCCTGTGCGTTCGTCCGTGGGCTGGTTGGGTGGGGCTGGTGGCTCTAGTTGTTTGCCTTCCCCCCCCCTTTTTTTATCTCTATCTCAGTCTCTCCTCCCCCTTTCTCTCTCTCTCTTTCTCACTCTCTCTCTCTCTCTCTCTCTCTCTCTCTCTCTCTCTCTCTCTCTCTCTCTCTCTCTCTCTGTCTCTCTCCCTCTTTTCCCTTTTTCTCTTCTCCCCTTTCCTCCTCCCCTTCCCCCGCCCCTTTGTCTTTCTCTCCCCCCACACCCGTTTTTTTTTTTTTTTTTTTTTTTTTTTTTTAGTTACCCTTGAAGATGGTTTCGCAACTACCTACTCTCCTCCTATACCATTATTCTCTTACTGAATTTGACAAGCAACAGAATAAGAATAACATGCCGGATCGGTCGGGGCCCGGATCACCAACGACCGCGCACCCCATTGGAGGTCTCCAGGGTGGGGGCGACAAGTGTGTTACTGGAACCAAACCCACCATCAAGCTGCCCACGCAAGGAATAACTATCGGAACTTGGAACGTTCGCACACTCTACCAGTGCGGCAAAGTGAAGGAACTCACCCACGAGTTGAAGCGCTATCGCTGGGACATTGTAGGACTTGCAGAAGTTCGATGGACAGGCTTCGGAGAAACAACAACAGATGAAGGCCATAAAATCTGGTTCAGCGGAAAAGAAACCAAGCACGAACATGGCGTAGCTTTTATCGTAAGGAAAGAGGTGGCTGGAACTGTCATCAGCTGCACCCCCGTGTCAAGCAGACTAATCTCCATTCGCATCTCCGCCCGACCGCACAACATCACTATCATTCAAGTATACGCTCCAACAGCAGCAGCAGATCATGATGATGAAGAATTAGAAGAATTTTACGAACAACTGGACAACATCATCAAGAAAACACCTAAGAAAGACATTCTGACTGTCCTCGGTGACTGGAATGCAAAGATCGGCCCTGACGCCTACCAACAATGGGCAGGAACAGCTGGCAAGTTTGGCCTTGGAGAAACAAACGACAGAGGCCTGCGACTTTTAGAGTTCGCACAGAGTCACCGTCTCACCGTTGCTAATACCCTCCATCCACACAAGAAGTCAAGAACAGTGACATGGCAATCGCCAGGAGGCCTGGTCCATAACCAGATTGACTTCATCTTGCTGCCTCGACGATTCAAATCCAGCATTAACAAAGCACAAACGAGGTCCTTTCCTGGCGCTGATATTGGCAGCGACCACAACCTCGTCCTTACTAGCCTCAAGTTGAAGCTGGCATTGAAACGAGATAGCAAGAGCCCTCGCATCAGATTCGACCTCCAGAAGCTAAAAGACCCGGAAGTAGAAGAGCTCTTCCAAGCCCAGGTGGGAGGCAGATTTGCAGCCTTGGCTACTTTGGATTGTGACGTAGACACCCTTGCTGGAAATATAAAAGAGGTGTTACTTTCTACAGCAGAAGAAGTGCTGGGGAAGCAGAGGAAGCGCAAACAGCCCTGGGTCACCGATGACATCCTCGATCTCTGTGATGAGAGGAGAGCCTGGAAGAAAAAGAGAGGCCAAGACCTCACATCAGCAAACAAGTACAGACTTGTCAACAAGAAGATCAGGAAGAGGATGAAAGAAGCCAAAGAAGATTGGATTGAAGACCAGTGTTGTAGCGTGGAAGAGGGCATGGCAAACGGCAACAGCAAGAAGGCTTATGAAACGCTAAGGACCCTCACCAAGACTCAACAGCGAACAGCCACAGTCATCGAAGACAGCAGCGGCCAACTCCTTACGGAAAACACTGCTGTACTAAACAGATGGACTGAGTACTGCCGAGACTTGTATAACTACAAGGCTGAGCCAGACACCAGCATCCTCCAAAACAACCAGGCTGGGGCCAGGAAGGCTGAAGACCTGCCAGTGTTAGCTGAAGAGGTGGAAGCAGCCGTACGCGGCCTGAAGGGAGGAAAGTCTCCAGGTGTAGACAACGTACCTGCTGAACTGTTGAAACATGGAGGAGAAGTAACAACGAAGGTCCTCACTACACTCTGTCAAAAGATCTGGGAGCAAAAGAAATGGCCAGTAGAATGGACACAGTCTCTAGTGATCCCGCTCCCCAAGAAAGGAAACCTGAAACAGTGCCAGAACTACAGAACTATCAGTCTGATAAGTCACCCTAGCAAAGTAATGCTTAGAATCATTTTCAACCGCCTCAAAACTTTCGCCGAGGAACTGCTGGCAGAAGAACAGGCTGGCTTCAGAGTTGGAAGAAGCACTGTAGAGCAGATTTTCAACTGCCGCGTCCTGATCGAGAAACATCTGCAGCATCAGCGCGAACTCTACCACAACTTCATTGATTTCAGGAAAGCATTTGATCGCGTCTGGCACGACGGACTCTGGCAAGTCATGAGATCGTTCAACATAGAGGAGGGACTGATCCAAATGATAGAAGCGCTTTACAAGAACGCCTGCAGCGCGGTTCTACTTAACAATCAGTCAGGCGAGTTCTTCAGGACGACGATCGGTGTCCGTCAAGGATGCCTGCTCTCTCCTGTCCTTTTCAACATATTCCTGGAGAAGATCATGCAGGAAACCCTCCACGACCACCATACTTCAATCTCTATTGGTGGCAGATCCCTGTGCAATCTTCGATTCGCAGACGACATTGACCTCATGGCAGGCAGCAATAGTGAGCTCCAAAACCTGACAGACAAACTTTCAAGTAGCGCAGGGTCTTATGGCATGGAGATCAGTACGGATAAAAGCAAAGTGATGATCAACACCACAAGCGACAGCAGCAGCAACATTCACATGAACGGCCAGAAGCTAGAAGAGGTCAATAGCTTCAGGTACTTGGGAGCCACCCTGTCCAAAGACGGTAGTTGCATAGCAGAGATCCGTATCAGGATAGGTACAGCAACATCCGCAATGGCCAGGCTGGACAGGATATGGCGAAGTAACTCCATCAGCTTCACCATCAAGTACAGGCTTTACAAGTCCCTCGTAGTGTCTATTCTACTCTACGGCTGTGAGACTTGGACACTGCTTGCAGACTCAGAAAAGAAAATCCAGGCCTTTGAGAACAAGTGCCTGAGGAAGTTGCTCCTCATCTCGTACCGCGAGCACAAGACCAACGAATATGTACGGAGCATCGTCACTTCCCTGGTGGGCCCACATGAACCCCTTCTGGCAACCGTGAAACGGCGCAAGCTTGCTTGGTTTGGCCACGTGACCCGACACAACACCTTGTCCAAGACTATCCTCCAAGGCACTCTCGAAGGAAGTCGTCGGCGAGGTCGTCAGAGAAAGAGTTGGGTCGCAAACATAAAAGAATGGACCGAACTCGAGATGCCAGACTTGCTTGCCACCGCCCAAAATAGAACTCAGTGGAGAGCACTGTCTGTTGCTGCTGCCTTTCAGTCCCCCCAACGCCCAGTTCGGGCAAGGGACTGATGATGATGATGATGAATTTGATTATTTGCTTTGTTTCATTGATATTCCTTGTTGTGTACCATGCTAAATGCTGGGGTTTTTTCCCGGGGTCCTCCCGTTTTTCCCCGAGGTAGTCCTCAACTTGATGGTGAAATAAAGTTTGCCTTCGGGTTGGTGTTTAGCAGGCTTTGTGTATTAGACACTCAGCCTACTTTGTGCCCAAGGGTACTCCCCGTTCGTTCTCTCTCTCTCTCTCTCTCTCTCTCTCTCTCTCTCTCTCTCTCTCTCTCTCTCTCTCTCTCTCTCTCTCTCTCTCTCTCTCTCTCTCTCTCTCTCTCTCTTTCTCCCCCCTCAGTCTCTCTCTCGCTGTCCATCTCTTCTCTCTCTCTCTCTCTCTCTCTCTCTCTCTCTCTCTCTCTCTCTCTCTCTCTCTCTCTCTCTCTCTCTCTCTCTCTCTCTCTCTCTCTCTCTCTCTCTCTCTCTCTCCCCGGCCTCACACACACGCATTTACTTTTGCTCGCTACTGCGCGCGCTTACACACATTCTTGTCTCTCGTGTTGAGTTTCTCTCGGAGTCTTTCTCTTATGATTTTTTTCTTTGACGTCATTTTTACTTTTGTTCTTCCTTTTCTTTTATTTTTATTTTTACGTCACCTTCAGTTGCCACATTCCTTCTGCATATGAAGATAAGTAGCGGCTAATGTCTCTGTTTGTTTGTCTATTTTGACAAAGGGTATTTACCCGAAATATTAATAAATTGTGTTGTACCGTTTTTTCTAAGCGTGTTTCTTTCTCCGTTGGGTACTTCTTTGCATTTCACACGCTTGGCAGTCACCTTTTTGGTCTGGATTGCTTATGTGTATGGATAGTCAGTAGTTTAGATGTAGCAACGGTAAGTTGAAAATTGGTCTTTAACCAAATGCTTTTACCGTTGTAAAATAAAATTTCATTGTTCATTGTTCTCTCTCTCTCCCTCCAGCCAGCCAGCTAGTTAGATTGTCATCCATCCATCCATTTACATGCTCTCTCTCTCTCTCTCTCTCTCTCTCTCTCTCTCTCTCTCTCTCTCTCTCTCTCTCTCTCTCTCTCTCTCTCTCTCTCTCTCAATGAAACAAAGCATTTGAAAACTATTACCTCAACAGGAAGTTTTAAAACAAAACTTTTTGATTACCTGATGAGTCAGACTTAGTACGTTTCTCAGGTACTGTAATATTTCCTGTACCTCACGTATTTCATACAGATGGTTTTTATATGTGTGTGCGCGTGTGTGTGTGTGCTCGTGTTTGTTTGTGCGTGTGGATGTATGTGTGAGCGGCGCGCGTGCGTGCGTCTGTGCATGTGTGTGTGATGAGTATTATTATTTTTTTCTGTATAAAATGATGCTATTGGGTTTTGTATGTACATATATATTTTATAGTTTCCCTTCTTTTTTATCCTGTAGATGTTAGCAACGGCAAGTTTGTAAAATGACGATTTGTTTTCTGTCAAAACTTTTTACCGTTGAAAAATAAAGTTTCATCATCATCATCATCATCATCTCTCTCTCTCTCTCTCTCTCTCTCTCTCTCTCTCTCTCTCTCTCTCTCTCTCTCTCTCTCTCTCTCTCTCTCTCTCTCTCTCTCTCTTAGTCTCTCTCTCTCTCTCTCCCTCTCGCGTGAGTGCGAGTAAGTCGCATAGTCACTTCGCTCGCCATGGACACTTGCATTGAGAAAATTCGCCATACAATGGATTCTATTCAAAAGACTTTCACTGTCTTTCTGCCTCCTCCAGTATCGCCGATGGTGTGCTGAAGAGGTCGCCAAGACCGAAACAGCTGTCCACACCGGCTAAATATCTGGACCCCCCCCCCCCTCGGGGGGACCTAGATTTAAATTTCCATGCACTGAGTGGTTGGAACAGTGGGATATGTGATACGCCCCCCCTTCGGGGGGGGGGGGGGCTTCCATATGCATTGCTTTCAGTCACTTTTTTAGCGCCCCCTCTCTTTCCTATCTCTTTTTTTGTGTGTGTGTGCTTTGGCCACAGTAGATCTATGATCACTGGTCGATCATGCACATTTCTCTCCCCTGACAGTGCTATTATCTACTTTACTTTGTAACCTTCCTAAAATATTAGCACTGGCAGTCTCCCCTTTTCTTTTCATTTACTACTACAATATCGACTGCAACCCCTTCCCCCCTTTTGGTAGGTTCTCTTTTAGGGTGCATGGAAATTTGGCTCTAGGTGGTGGCATGGAATGTATGCCCCTGCAGACACCACAGTAAAATGTGGTTGTCTTTGCAGGTAGGCAGAAATTCCTGCCTCCTCCAGTATCGCCGATGGTGTGCTGAAGAGGTCGCCAAGACCGAAACAGCTGTCCACACCGGCTAAATATCTGGACCCCCCTCGGGGGGACCTAGATTTAAATTTCCATGCACTGAGTGGCTGGAACAGTGGGATATGTGATACGCCCCCCTTCGAGGGGGCTTCCATATGCATTGCTTTCAGTCACTTTTTTAGCGCCCCCTCTCTTTCCTATCTCTTTTTTTATTTTTTATTTTTTTTTTTTTTTTTTTTTTTTTTTTTGTGCTTTGGCTACAGTAGATCTATGATCACTGGTCGTTCATGCACATTTCTCTCCCCTGACAGTGCTATTATCTACTTTATTTTGTAACCTTCCGACTTTCACTGTCGATAAACTCCCGCTATGGAGATACATACGCCGGGTGTCCAGCCGCCATTTCCGCCGACTGGTTCGACTACGAGCAAACCAGCAATCAGCTCAGCATCATCACCATCCCCACTCCAATGTGCAACCCTTCCCCTCCTAATCTCTACAAGACATTTCTCCAACTCTACCTCGAATCGAGCAAGCTCATCACTATCACCCTCTACCATACTACAGGCACTGTGCTTGTGCAGGGGACCGCATGCCGACAGTGGGTGGATGAGGAATTTGACAAGATGAAAACAATAGTGAGCACAATGTCTGACGAGACAACTACCCCTGCCATTGAACCCCCGATATCTAAATCCTCGTCCGAACACCCCTGATTACCCCGTTAATACCTGCCATTGAACCCCCCTCATCTGACTCCTCAACTTCACTCTCCCGGTCTCCACTCGCTTCTCAGCCCAGCCATCCAGTCTTAAACGCTGTAATCGCCACTAGCACTGCCCCCTTCTACACCCCTCCCCTCCTTGCTGATTCTTCTGGTCCCCAACACATACCGGAATCAGAACCCCTCATTGACACCATGACGTCATGTGTCAATATCATTTCATGGCCATCGAGTCAGCAGATGAGAGGAGCGTGGCGATGTGCAGTGAAGCACACCCTTGAGCCCCTCGGACACTGCTACATCATGTGCCCCGCTCTGCAACCACACCACAACTGCTTTTGTGCCTAATCCCCCAACGCCCCACCCTCCGTCTCAAACGCCAGTGACTGTGACCAACATATCTGCAGCCAGCATCGAACCAGCCAAACATGAAGGCTCCAGCGCCCGGATTACTCTGCCCTGCCAAGCTAGCGAACTCGCCCAGGGCGTGTCATCAGCTGAGGTTAACACAGTTGTAGCGGACACACCAAACACACCGAATACTACTTCACCGTCGTCAATCTCACTCGTTCCTGTACCTGACAGCACGGCCATGAGACTGATCATCGCTCTACAGCACCAACTGGCTGAGTCCTCAGCCACCATCACCACTCTCCACTCAGAGCTTCGCCAGTGCCGTGCTGAGCTGCAGGGAGTCAAGAATGAGTTTGCTGACCTCAAACAGGGTCGCGACACCTTGACCTCACTTGTCCTAGACAGTGAGGTTAAGGCCAAAAATGAGATCAAGGCTGTGGAAACGAGTGTGAGGGAAAACATCGACAAAAGTGCAGAGGCGCTGAGAAAGAGTCAAACAACGCTCATTGAGAAAATCAGCAAGCTTTTTTCCTCTAGAGACTCTCACACTGGGAAATTAGAGGAAATCTGCAAGCGGTTAGATACGTGGACCCCCATCACAAACCACGAGTGGGAGAGTCAGTCGACGCAACAATGAAAGCCTGACACCGCTGGAAAGACTCCGCGCCATGAAAATCCGCCCTGAGGTCAACACTATTCTCAGTGGGGACTCCGTCACTAAATGCATCGATGAGAAGAGAATGTCTACTCATGAGTCGATCGTGCAAAACTTGTCGGTGTCTGATCTCAGGGTGGATCATCTGACGCAGTGGCTGAACACACAGCCCCACAACCCCAACATCCGTGCCGTCACCGTTCACATCGGCATCAACAGCTGCTGGCATGGGCCTATCAGCCAGCAGACCTGGTTGAAGCTGTGCCGCATGCTGGTAGTGTGTTTCCCCAAAGCCAGACTGCAGATGTCCACCCTCCTCCTAACTCGCGGCCGCTACCACCCTCTCCACAAACCTGGCTACGAATCAAACAAAGCCCTGCAAGCAGTTTGCAAACAGGAAAAGATCACACTGATCGACCACACGTCATCTTTCCTGTCCACTAGAGGCGCTCCAAAGCAGGCTATGTACTTTGAAAACTGCACCCTAGCGAACATGGCGTGCATGCGCTGGAGTGGAACATGAACCGTTTCGTCAGATCGCCCTTGTCCTCGGGTGAGGAATCTCAGGATACGAGGCGTTACGATCACCGGGCCGTAAATCGTCGTCGTCGCTCCGAGTCACCGTCCGTAGGAGGAGGCGAAGAGGATCACCTTCGCCACTTAGCCACCTCGCGTCACGCCATCAGGCCACTGCCTAACACCCGTAATGACACACAATTTCCTCCACTGCAGCCGATCAGCTCTCCGACCATGTTGGCACCAAGAAACAGAGGGTGGGAGAAAAACGGATTAGCCACCCCGTCCTCTCCTTTTGACAACATTCAAGCACTGAGTGTCATCATCGTACAGGCGATGATTGCGCAATTTTACTGTTAACAGTAACCGGTGTTGTCGATCTCACGAAGGAGAAGTAGCCTCCGTCAGCCAGCCTGCTCAGTTAGCAGGAGGAATACATTATCATGAGTCCCTGCGGATGAAGGAGCTCGTGACAATGTATGTCTCTTGTTGGAACTGGATTATGGGGCATGATTAGTTCGCGGACCGTCTTCAATCATTTCAACTTTTGTCACCGTCACCCGTCATTATGTGACCATTTATCGTACCTTCGTCCAGCTTTATTTACCTATTCTTGACCCATTCACTCCTGATAGTGCGGGGGAGGCGCCCAATGGCGTGGTGCCCAGAGTGCCAGGCTATTCTTGATCTGTCACGCTTATCTGTCTCCTTTATCGTGGTGGACAAAAGACGTTAAGCCCTAAACATTTAACATGTATTTTCTGTCTCCTTTACTGTAATATGGTCCGTAGATCATAATACTGTTTTGGGGTATTTTAGCCTCGAGGCTCAATGAGTCAATCAACGTGGTGACTACATAATATTCCTGATTTTGTGGTGAGATAATATTCTTGATGTTGTGGTAGTTGCTACACATGTAGCCAGTTTAAACTTGTGCATTACGTTATTTTGTTTGCAGACGACGGAATGTACTCTTCTTGGGTTGGTTACCACCAGCCTTATTATGAAGTTTGTGTCTAAATAGTTTTGTGGATTTCTGCATCATCTGAGTGACAGTCCAACCCCGGATAACTGTGCCTGAGTGTGTTGCGCAATATTTTCTCTGACCAGCACTTTCAAGATGAAACCTGGACAGTTGTACTTTCATATTGATGCTTCATAGTTAAGCCGCACGCTGTGTGGACTGCGATCGTGTAGACTGTGGGAGGGACTTGTACTAAGCTATTTTATGAGTACTATACGGACAGCCTCAGCAACCACATGCAATATTCTCTTTCCCTTTATATGTTCATAAAAGGTGTTTACTCTCATTTTGAAAACGTTTTCGCCGACTGAATACTGGTTCTACTGTTTGTGCTACTGCAACATCATAATTTTTGTTTTTCTTAAAAATTACAGTTCTTCTTCATTACTTCTAAGCCTAATCTTTCTTTGCTTTGAGTCAATATCATTGTCCCTCTCATTGTTTGGTTTTATTATTATTTGTGTTTGTGTACTGATTACTATACTTCAATAGCTTTATTACGTTAAGTGTACTTATTGTTATTTCATTTTTGCCTCCTTCGTTTCTTTCTCATCTGTCACGATGAATCAAGCAGCCGTGAAAGTAAAAGATCTCCGCATTGGGTATTTAAATGTGTACCATCTATATGCCAAACTTGCTGATATTTCCGTTTACCTGAATGACTCAAACCCATTTCATATTTTTGCATTATCTGAGACACGTTTTGGTTCTAATGTATCTGATGAATCAATTCAGGTTCCTGGCTTTTCTGTCCTGAGACGTGATCCAACGGCCCACGAACAGACAGGATTAGCTGCTTATATTCACACGTCTGTTCAAGCTCTTACACGTAGACGACATGACTTAGAAACTGAGCAAGTTGAGTGTATGTGGCTTGAACTGAAGCCCCCCCCCCCCCCACCCCCAGTCACCATCATTTCTTATCGGTTTTCTGTACCGCAACCCTGCTGCAAACTTTGAGTGGTGCGATAATTTTCTTAGTATGTTTGATAAAGCCTGTAAACCTAATTCTAATGTCATACTTATGGGAGATTTTAACATAGACATGTTAAAGTCGCATCATGCAAGGGACTCTACGATGACGTTGCTGGGTCTTAAACAGTTAGTCACTTCGCCAACACGAATAACACCAACAACATCTACACTCATAGACCACATCTATACCACAGAGCCGGAGTCTGTTCATAATGTGTCTGTCGGTAACGTTGGAATCACTTTCCCATCAGCTGTACGTGGTCCACTAAGTTCCCAAAAGCAAAGAAAGGATGTCATACGTATATCACCTATCGTTCTTTAAAAAAATTTAGTGAGAGCAACTTTTTATCTGACCTTAATAATGCACCTTTTGATGACGTGCTTAGTGAAACTGACCCTGACAGCGCTCTGTCTGTCTGGTATAGCATTTTTCTTACTATTTAAATAAGCATGCGCCTGTGCGGCGGAGGCGAGTCACACACTGTGATGAAGCTCTATGCTTGGGCATAGTGCTCGCACAGTAGGATTAGTACGGTACGGTTTTTGCTAACGAGTAGGATTAGTACGGTACGGGTTTTTGTTAACGGTTTGTTTGTGCCGATAGTCCGTGGGGCCTGCTGCCCATGTGGAATATTTAAGACATGGTTAGCACGGGATTTGTAGTGAGTAGTGTTTAGTGAGTCCTAGGCGGAAGCTGTGACTGTCAGAGGTCTGAATCGTTAGTGCGGGCTGTTTTGTTGTATGGAACGGTTGGTTCGAGTTAGCCCGCAGTCAAAGACTCTGAAGCCTAGATTTCAGGTATGTTTCTATAAATGTAGTATTGATAGTTGTTTAGTTAAAGACAGTATGCGTGGTAAGATTAATGTGGTTGTATAGCGGTGTTCCGGTTTAGTTTAGTAATAGTATGTTTAGAATTCGGTGAAGTAACCGGTGTTTTGTATACAGTTGTTTACCGAGATAGATGACTAAAGGAATATGAAGTGTGTATGTCTAAGCCGCTATGAAGATAGTACGTGGTTGGGTAAGCATAGTCTTTTCCAGGGTATAGAGTAATGTATAGCAAGAGTGTTAGGCTATAGTCTGTTTCACCCCCACCCGGGTCTGCCCTGGGGTACTTGGGTGGGGTTAGGTATTTTTTAGTTCCCAGGGTCACCCTGGTCAGCCCCACAGGGTGGGTTTTTCTCTCTATTCTGGGGCATGTGTTTCTGTCTACCCTTTGTCCATTCACCTGTATTTGCCTTTTTAAAACTCTCCCTACTGTCTGCACTGCCTGTAGCTCTTGATATTGGATGTGTGTTGCTAAGTGGTCATAGCTTTATTTAGGCCCCATGTGTTAGGTTTATTTAACGTATTTGACCGGCTGGCGACATACATTCAATTTTCTGTTTATTTTTTTCTTTCACAAGCAGTGCAGGCACGTCCTGAGAAAGCCTTGTTGCTGTCGGGACGTTAAGCAATGTACAATCAATCAATCAATATAGTCTGTTTCAAGATAGTGACAGAGATGGGGTGATACGAAAATAGTCTATGAAGCACGTGTGTGTGTGAATGAACGTGTGAGTTATTTGTATCAGCCAGGTTACGTGACGTTTCTCATTGATCCAATATGTTGTGTGTTTAGCAAGTGTTACGTTGGGACTTTTATTGTTTGTTCAGAGTTCTTGTAAGAGAGTGGAAGACAGACGCCGAGACGTCGAGTCGCAGGTGGGACCTACGTGAGGTCATCCCTCCAGCTCTTCTGGGAGTGAGTCTGACTGGGAACCAAGATACCCAAGTCCAAGCGAGAACTGAATGGTACCGTTCGAGAACGAGGACGTCCGTGCCCAAAGAGACAGGACGGCAATACGCGTACGAGGAAGGACTTTCACGCCTAGACGTGAGAAGGACCAACGTAACCAGGCAACAATATCAAACAGGTTGGAGGCAATGTGAGACTAAGACCTAGCCTGGCAAAGATACTGTGATACGTGTGTGGTGTGATAGAAGAATATTGTATATAGTTGATAGTCCTTTAAGTCATTCTTTTTTTCCTTTATTGTGTATAAAGGTTACTTTGGAAAGGGAGCCCGTGTGTTTGTTTTACCGCATGAATGCGCCCGTCTGAGTCAGTGGCGGTGTATGCGTCTGTTGCGTGAGAGTCTGTACGTGCGACTGTGGGCAAGTCTGCGTGCGTTACACACACACATACACGCCCTTTCTTTGTGAAGATTCCTTCCCAGGCGGAAATGTGTGTGGGTGTAAAAACGACAGTTATCTAGATGACGTAGATGACGTATTGTCTCTCCAGTGAGTGACGTTATTTTTGTCCCCTCAGTCATTGGCGCATTTCCCTGTTGTCTCCCCTTTGTCGACCGTCTACGTTGCATTTACAGTATTTGCTGTTTTGCTAGAATTGGACGACAAAGTGAGTGTGTAAATTATACACACGTTTGGTCCGTTGGTTCATCAGTCTGTCCGTTAACGGCAATTGTTCAGGTCATACCGTTTTTGACGATGGTAAACGTTGATACAGGTGTTTTCTCTGACAGTGTTTCAACCATATACTTTAAAATGGCATGGTGATAGTGGATGGTAAAACTCGTTTATACATGCCAAATAAAATACCCTCTAGAAAAGGGTGAAGGTCAGGAGAGATCAATTACAATATGACACATAACCATATACTTTATACAAACGTGCCTGAATTTTGATTAGTATGGCAAATGGTTATGCCTAGCTGAGCATATAATACATTGAATACATTACCTTTCTCTGTGTACATATTTACTTGACCCTTGCCAAAGGTTTAATGACATAAAAGGTCAGCAAATGTGGTAAATGACTTTTTTCTTTTTCTAAATGCAGCTTTGACTAACTTTCATTTCGACACATTACAGCCAAAGGTTACGCATACCTTTTTGCTTACAATAATATGACATGAATCAACTTATGGATGACCTTTGTTACCCTCTCTTGTCACAATGGAGGAGAAGGGGGTATATTGGATTTAACCCGTCTGAATATTCAGGATTACATATTTCTTTCCTTTTTTGTTTGTTGACAAGGCATTCTTTTCTAAAACCATGAGACCGATTCAGTCTAAACTTTTAACTGACGATAGTCCTTGGTCAACTAGTGTGTCAGTTGAATAGATAAAATCGCTATTACTAAGGTCAAGATCACAGCAGCCAGATTTGCTTTTTTCTCCTTTATGTAAGTTCTCAGGAACTACTCAAATGATTTGTTTCAATTGTTGTATGTTGATAGATAATAATACAACAAAGAATTGTATGCAAACATTTGCCACGACCTTCCCGGCTGAAGGTCATGGCCGCGGCGGCGGTGTTTACTTTCACGTGGTATGTGTCTGCCCCTGCAATATCTCTTAAACCGTCGGACTGAAAAGAGTTAGTACATTAAAGGAAGTTGGCAGATGTTCCTTTTGTTTAAGACACTTTGTCATCACCCACATTTTTGATAAAATCGGATTCGTGTTTCGAGACATATTGACTGCACAGAGTTTTGACAAATATGGTATGTATTTGTGACCTTGACCATGAGGTTAAAGACCGAATTTTGGTTCATGTTACTTAACTTTTATTTCGAGTATCATGGCCTTTAATTTGGATCCAATCGGTCAAGTCTTTTAATAGAAAAAGTCTGCAGAATGGATCAAATCAATATCGTATCCATGACCTTGACCTTGATGATGACAGCTTGATTCTCTCTTCAAACATTCTGTTATGATTTGTTTTGTCATTGTCTTAAGTTTAGTTTTGATTGGTTCAGTGCCTTCAAACCCCAGCTAGGGTATAAATAAATGACCATTGCATTTGTCGGATTGCAGCTTACAATATCTAGTCTTTGATTTCATTTCAACTATACAAGCACTGTGCTACATCTCACTCCTTTTGTTCACTGCATAACATTGATACAGATTATATGAAAACAAATGCTCTCATCAAATAGTTTAACATGTCTTGGATGACTCGGTCATAGTCGGCAAAATGAGGAGTTGTTTCTGACTTTCACCAACATTCTCCATGGAACCTACATGGAACCTTGTTGTGCAGCCAGCCCCTGGACCGTGGGAATTTGCACAACAAATGGATACATGTGAGACGTCCAAATTCGGAACACAAAACGAAGCGTTATCTGAATGGCATGAGATGCAGAGTCAAGTTGTATGGGAAGCCCATGACGTTAATGTTATGAATGTAGGTTGTGCCAAATAAACTGCGTCAGTAAAACAGAAATGTCCATAGAGTGCAGTCCACGCACGGTGACATTCGGACATTCAGTGTTGAAATCTGCGCGCTTCGGCTCTTGTTTCAAACGTTTCACGGGCAACGATGTAAAGGTAAACCTTGACAACTGTAGAATAGTCCTAACATGGAGTGTTTGAAAATCGGAAAATGTTTGAAGTCAAATGTTTGTACAGTGAGTAAAAAGCATCTGGTTTGGAATCTGTTTTCATGACTTGGACAAAGACCAAATCTCCCCAAATCGGAGCGGTATACTAGTATACCCCAGAAGGCTTAGCGCGGTAAGACTAGGAAATATAGTGTGGGGATGCTATGTAAAAGTGGTCTTGGAAGGTTATATATTATAAGTTATTGGTCGCAAGCTACACGGAGCCTTGAAGGCCTGAGGGAGGTCAAAGGAACCATTATACGCCGAAGGCCTGAGGGATACAATGGTTCATTTGACCTCCCGAAGTCTGCTACCAATAACGTATTTGTTTTCATTCCTCTACTATTTTTGTAAAAGAAATCAAGAAGACATCTTCCGGCCTGGATCACGCCAGACATGACCGACGTCACAGGAATATACATTTATACATAATAGACTTATGACGTAATTTAAAATATTCAATGATATGAACAACTCTGAATGTTTCTAAAATATAAACGCATCTGAGCTCCAAACAATACGGTAGACTTTGGTATGAAATCCTCATCTTGTTTGATTGGGCATACTTTCCTGCAAGCTTTTTTCAGTCTCAGATCTTCGCCTTATAACCTTATCCTGTTCCTGTTATTTATGCTGCTAATTACTAATTACGTTTATTTTCTGCTGAAAGCATTATTCTATATGACAGAAAGCAGGCATTTATATCTTGGTTTTCGGTATGTTTATTTAGATGGTACCACGTACAGCGACATACCCCATGCCATAAAAGGTTTAGTTCGCAATATGTCCCGCGCGCGTGCGTGCGTGCGTGCGTGCGTGCGTGTGCGTGTGCGCGTGCGTGTGTGCGCGTGTGTGCGTGTGTGCGTGTGTGTGTGTGTGTTTGTTACGTTGCGTTGCAATAATTCTGTACAACAGGGCAGCATACAAAGTTGGAAAATGAAAGACTTTTCTGCTCTCTCTTTTCTTCTCTTATGTACATATGAGAGTTCTTCCGTCCTACGCAAGGAGCAGTACAAAACCTCTGTTTCCTATACCTATGAAAATAATGGTAGAAAGTTGTAGCTTACGTATATGTTACACCATAAAAGTGTTATTGGTTCACAAACCGAGACTTCCTTTTGGCACACGCGTTCTGCATCCGAGGCTTTGCCGAGGAGCCAGAAGTGTGCGTCATAAGCAAGTCGAGGTTCGTAAATTACCACCATCCACCATTTAACGTATTTATCCCACTGTCGTGCCTGGACTTGATAGAGCCAACACAAGGGTTTTGCTACTTTAGTTATTCTTATAATAATTCTGATGGGCCTCCGTAACACGAAGATGCACAGCTGTGATGTCAGCCATTCTTTATTGAGTCACGGCGTGGCGTCAAGAATTCTTTGTCGCATTCCGCTGCGCGCCTTTTCAAAATTTACGTCGGATGGTTATCAGGTCCGAGTGTAAGGGTTATAGACAACATGGTCACAAATCCCGGACCAGTGGGGCATGGTCGTGGAATACGATTAGGAACGTTTGACATCATCTAACGCACACGCGACTCAAATTTTCCACAGGAGATCACTATGCAGAAGACATGTTTAAAGGTCAAATGGAATCCCGCCGACAGTGGAATACAATATTGATAACATGTTGTATCGGCAGATTTTTACAATCCACGTCCGCCATGGAATCGATTTAAAGTAACCATTAGACGATTGTGTCGAAGGAGAATAAACATGTTTAGGTTTTTGTTATGTTCGTTGAGATGGTATGACTCATTAAACATGAGATAAAATGTCACGATAACATCATTGCTTTATATTTTGTAACAGTCCTAATATTTGTTACTGCTCCGTGCGTTTATAACAGATTATATTGTGCGTAATAAGAACCATACTTATATGGATATTATAATAATTTTATTAGGATTGATGCCTTATTTTGCACAGTTAAAATACTGCCGTTGGCATTGTTCGCACTATGGCCGACAACAAAGTATCCACAATTCTGATACAATGGAAACTATTATCGTTGATTTTTATCGTTCTACTAAAGTATCTAAATGGCCAGGCATTTATACTCGTATTACCAGTGTGGTTTAAGAGATACACAAATGTACCACTTGTATGATTTGCAGCAGAGTTACGAGTGATTTCTTTTACCAGAACTGCAGCCGAATGACACCTGTGTGAATACTACGCAATGTACCGGCACCATGACTTGTGAAGACAAGAAATGTGGTTGTTCTGACATCAAGTATGTGAATGACACTGCTTGTATGGACAGTGAGTAGGCATAGCTGTTTCTTTGCAGATCAGGTCATTATTCTCTCTGATACGTTGTTTGTTCTTTGAGTGAGAATTCTTTAATTGTCGCATAGTCGTAAATTAACTGAGCAGAAATTCATGTCAGTGGTTAAAGTCCAGAATTAGAAGAGGTCAGTAATTCACGATTCCTCAACTGTCGGGGCTAGTGGGATGTAACACAGGCGCAAGAGACATAAACTCTTAGTATTTATTTTTGTTTTGTCATGTGTTCTTTATGCCTATATCTGGCCCAGTTTGCATCTTTCTTCTTCACGCTCATACCGGTCAGTGTTTAGTCGTTTGACGCGCGAGTCGTGATCACTTGCAGTGAAGGGGTTAATAGTTGCTTTTTGTTTAGCAAGCGCCACAAAAATACATCGCTGGGTAGTTCCAGGGCTAGAATCCGTTGTCAATTCCCAATCGTACATCGTCAACAATTTCATCTTTCTTTTCAGTCCAAAGTAATTTGAAGCACAAGGAGGCTTTTTGGCTCAGGTGCAAAGCAAGTGAGTCTATGTTCTGGGCCAGTGGTCTACCGTCCGTCGTTCGTCGTCTGACGTCCGTCCGCCGTCGTCCGTGGTAAAATCTTTAACGTTGGCATTTTCTCGGAGACTATTCATGCCCCAGTCTTCAAACTTAGCCCTAGGATACTTTGTGGCAAGATCTTTCGAAACATACCAATTTGAGTGACCTCTCACAAAGGTCAATGTCACAGGGGATCAGGGAATAGGTAAAAGCTATATTTTGATTTTTTTTTTCAAATACTATTCACAACTTTAAACTCAAACGTGGTACAAAGATATCTGATGGGAAGACCTTTCTATGCATAGTACTTTGATTGATCCCTCCGAAAGGTCAAGGGTCACAAGATTATAGGAAATGGGTCTAAAAGCCATATTTTGACAAAAGATTTTTTTTCCTCAAATACTTTTCACAACTTAAACCCAAATTTGTTACAGAGATACCTGATGGTGAGACCTATCTGTGCATACTAATTTAGATGACCTTCGGAAAGGTCAAGAATCACAAGAGACCGGCAAATGAGTGTAAATGACAATTTTCGATACAATTTAGGTATTATCAACATTTTTGCAAATTTGTCAATCGAATTTGGCACAAAGATAGCTCATGATAAGACCTTCCTGTGCATACTAATTTAGTCGACTCATCGCAGAGTTCAAGGGTAATGGGCAGTTGACAGATGTGTGAAAATGCTTAAGTTTGGATACAATTTAAAGACGCCAGAAGTTAAATTGACGAGATGTCAGCTGGCGATATCGACAACATTAGAAAAGAACTAAATAAACAAACCTGCTGGCATTTTCCGCAATTCTGCGTGATCTAGTTACAAGTAGACAGTATTTACTCAGAAACACGCACGGTTATACAATGCACTGATGTCTTCATAGTGAGACGAAATCTATGCGCTGAGTCGACAGTGATATGAGGTCGTCTGCCATTCATGGCTTTTGTCATTACTTGACTCGAATCATAATGTCCTCGTCTTACGACTCGGACATTTTGATTCGGGTCTCGTAATCACATCTGCCTGTTATCGGCACTATATCAAGCAAAATGTTGCTCAATATAATATAATATTGTCACTGTATCCTGAGGTTATAGGAAAACTGTTCATAGGACTGACTGCAGTGAACATGTGTTTGTGTTCAGGATTGGGGTACAGCGAGTCGTGTACAGCAGACATCATGTGTCAGACGAACTTCAGCTGTTCCGGGCCTGACAGCAGCAAAAAATGCTCGTGTCCACCAGATACGTTCCGCGAGGGCACATCTTGTAAAAACAGTGAGTATATAGTCTGCACCAGACGTTCACTGAATTATCATTAAATGTAATCAACATTGAGTAGGTTGGGAACAGACACGCTTTATATTCCTGGTGACTGGGAACATTGCTCACGACGAGACACGTCGCTAATCATTAACTCTGTCAGTTAAACGGTGAGCAGAGTCCATATTCAGGCAGAGTTCATTGACAATACGGCCCAGAGCTGCACGTTTCAGTCATAAGAACGCGTAAATGGGTTGTTCTTTGATATTGTGGCCAGAAGTGTGACATGGAGGGTACAAAATAATGTATTAGGTACGATCTGCCTTTTTATGACCACCAATAGTCTGACTAATGGCACACACTTTCCGTGACTTCCGTCATGTTCGTTTTAAATATGTAACAGGGCGTAACAGAAATTTTTGGTAATCAAAACGGATCACTTCACATCGCCGCAACTCATTTCAAGATTTCAGTTTAAAATCATTATTTAAAAAAAAAATGCTGTCACGAAGTGCACGTCATATTTACAAATATGTAGAAAATTACTAACTAATAATGCTTTTATGTAGAAACGGCCCGTTCTAAACCGTTGGTTGCGCCTGGTTCATGGTTTTAAGTCTCTTTTATTTATAAAAGAGAATTGTTAGGATGGATCTTGTTGGGGCGAGAGATAGTAACTATGAGCGTTTTTGACCAATTTATATCGATCCCGAATTTCCACGATTTTTCGACCGCATACTCCCACACCCTAACGCCGCCCTTTTTTTTTTTTTTGGTTTTCTCCTTTTTTTTTGGTAAAATAAAGGTTTCCAAAATCAATGACATTAAAATTAATATTTTTTATTATAAAATGAATCAAGACGAATTACTTCTTCTAAACGATATTAATGCTGTAGAAAACAAAGACTTAGACTCAAAAAAACAGCGTCCTTTGTCTGTAATTGTCTCAGGCAAGTCAAAGACTTATCTCGGAAAACAATACATGACAGAAGACATAGAATCTCTCACCGCTGACGAGCTAATCAAACTTCATTCAAAATATGAAAACCACATCGCTTCACTAATGACTCGTGATTTGAGTCGATCTCTTGTATGCCTATACACAACAGCAGTGAGTCACTTTCTACCTGTGGATAGTGACAGCCTATCACACGACCTTGAAAGCAACCCCATTGTTTCAAGTTCAATAGGCAAATTAGCATGTGTCATGTTTTACAAGTTTGGAAATTACCTTGCACCTGTGGTAACCTTACTTGTTACTGGGAGTCATATTGATTTTTCAAAAATAAATTTTACTGCAGAAGAAAATGGACGAAACCCAGATGACTCCACAACCGAACCCCAGTCCGGTCTTGACGCAGGTTTCAACGGTGACTAAGGCTAAAAGTAAAGGCAGGGTTGAGGCTGGTAAAAGAGTGGCTGAATGGAACAGGCAAAAAAATTACAGCTTCAAGCGCAAACAGAAAAGGCTCATGTAACTGACCCACTGTCAGGACCGTCAGGATCAACACCAACAAGACTGACACAGCCACAACAAAGTGAGAGACAAACAACTAAGTCTAACCCTGACCCCGGCCCTGACCCTGAACCACAAGCAACAAAATATATAGTTGCCGGATTTGTTGTCGGATTTGGTTACGTAGGTTATCAGTTATACAAAAAATACAAACCACAGACTCGTACAGTGACCAAAAAATCAGACACTCCAAAAACAAAACCAGAAGTCGCCACATTACCAGTAACACCCAAAGCCGTTGAACCATTTTATATGCAGTAAATAAAAATATTATTTTAAATTTTATTGCCTTAGAAAATGAGCGACACAAAGAACATAATGAACCTTGTATATCACTCTGCCGTGATAAGTGGACTAGCAGTAGCTTATTCTATGCTGGGAAAAAGTCTACTCAAAATGAAATCAGCAGACTTGAGTAGACTAGATTTCGAAGACAGTGCAAAGCTAATTGTAGTTGTTACAGCGTCAATTGAAACAAAAGACTTTCTCGTCAAGAAGGGAATTATTCCCGAAAATGTTTCTATGTAAATAAAAATATTATGGCGACACTAGCTGTTATTGTGGGAGGCGCGATGGTCAACGCCCTGGCATTCAGTAGGTCAAACTATCTCTTTTCAAAAGTAGGTAGAGAGGAATCTGCAGAAGAAATGAAACGTCACAATGAAGCGTCTGAGAAACTTGCACAAGCCCAACAGGATTATGAGAAGCAAAGAATTGAAAAACTTGATTTCATCAATGAAAGATTGAGGCTTGAAGGCCACGCACAACATACGTTTTCAAATACAGACGAAGCAATCCGTGAATACTATCTTGTCACAGGTGAAGACATGTCTATCCCGAAACCAAAACTAAGTGACTATTACCAACCAAGTACAGAACAAAGAAACGGAGAGATAATCTTTGTTTTAGTGGGAATGACATTTGTATTTTTTACTGGTCTTTATATTGCTAGAAGAAATGAACCTCGGGGTAGAAAATAAACTATCAAAAATATATTACCATCAGGGTATTGGAAAGGGCAAACAGCTATTGAAAATTACATGCCGCTGTGGGCAGAGATATAACAATCAAGTCAAACAATGGTTACAGAGACCAGCAATTTGGCAGATATATCTCCCTGCTCCAAGAAAAATAACAAGACCCCATTTTGAGAACACATCACCTAATGACACACACCAAATGGACCTCCTGTTTCTTCCGCATGACACAATAAGAAAGAAACGATACAAGTATGCATTAACTGTTGTAGACATTGCTTCAAGGTACAAAGACGCTGAACCCATATCTGACAAAACAGCCAGTACAGTTGCGACTGCATTAACAAAAATATATGGTCGAGGCCCTCTGAAATACCCCAGACTTGTGCAGGTCGATGACGGATCAGAATTCAAAGGTGCAGTTAATCAGTTATTTGCAAAGCATGGCGTACTGGTCAGAAGAGGCATTCCAGGTGTGCACAGATCACAGGCAATTGTAGAGAACTTTAACAAACAGTTATCAGAAAGACTTTTCAGTTACCAGTATTCTAAGGAACTCATGCATGACACCCGGAACACTGAGTGGGTTAAGAGATTACCACATGTGATAAAAGCAATGAATAATGAAGGACACCCTAAGCCTGCTGATGCTATTAAATTGAAAACAATTACAGAACCAAAAACAGGATCAACCCCAGCACCAGACACAAGTTTATTTACCAAACAGGTAAGATATTTATATCAACCAGGGGAGGCTGAAAATGACGTAAAGCGCAGGGCAACAGACCCCATCTGGTCAACGTCTGTTCATAATATAAAAAAAATAGTCCCCGGTCCAGACGCAACAATATATTACCTGTATGAGCCTGCCCCACAGAGGGCATTTGTCAGAGAAGAATTACAGATTATTCCCCCAGACACCGTTACTCATTTCAGTAACTAACTCATCAATTAATTCATCAACCAGTTCGTCACAAATGTCTTCAGATAACTTGAGTTTATAATGACCAGGTGCATAAGCTTTCTCCTTACTATGAAACACTCGTTTTGTATCCCCTATTGCAAGTGACTTTTTATGTGTTTGGATCATTTCAAGATTATGTTTATTTGATCTCAGTGACTTGTTTGGATAATCAGGCATCAATGCACCATCTAATACTTGCTTATAATGCTCATGACGGATGTCTTTATTTTTTATTGCTGTTTTCTTGATTCCTTTGGCTTTCGACTGACTTCCCTTCTGGTGCAGTATAGAATACATTTTTGATCTCAGTCCAACATACTCAACAATAGGCACACCATTCAGTTCATCTTTAAACTTTCCAGGCACTTTTTTGTTTTGTGTGCTGAACAGTGGATGGTCTTTAGGGTAATCAGACGTGTCATACATGTGTAACTCTGTCATGTCTTCATAAAAGTCTTCAGTACACACATCAATGATCATAGAGTCAGTGTCAGTGTATAACAATCGACACTCAGGATACTTTAATTTGAAGTAATCATAATAAAATTCAAGCATCACCAGTTTTGACAATTCAAGAATTGCCATACCAATGAATACTGGCTTGTCCAGTTTAACAATTTTTTTTTTGAGTGACACAGCATACAATGATGAATGAAATTCTTTGTACCCTGTGTACTGTGGCTTGCCTGTAAGTTTAATAGTACCTGATTCAGTTGTGACCAGTCTCACATCTTTTCTGTGATGAGGATTTTCCATTGTCTTGCCAAAACAGGCATTGTTCATAAGCTTAAAAAGTCTTTGTCAAATGCAGTGTTGCTGTCTCTGGCACGAAGGGTTGTGTTCTTCATTATGTAATCTTTCATGAAAGCACTCTGATCAAATTGAATTCCTCTGTGAACTTTTTTTAGTACTAACCCATGTTTGATGTAAAACTGAAGCAAGCGATAGTGACACACGTAATTGAATTTGTCATTTAGATTTGGCACAAGTTTGGTGTCTTCTTTTTTCCCTGTCATACTCATTTTCTCAACAGCCAATGGATAATCATTGTGGTAATCATGTAGATGGTGTGGGTACTCTAGGTCTACTTCAAAGATCCAACCCTTAGCATCATTTCGGTCATGTGTCATAATATAGTTTGTTATGTCTGTTATGCCATACTGTGACAAATCATGCAGACAAAAGTTTTTCAAGGGCAATAACTCACACATCGCGAACCCATACAAGTTGTTCGCGTCAAGGTACGTAATGAATGACCTTGACCTTGAGGGGTCAAAACCCCGGTCCGGGCCGTCCAAATATTTCTTGTTGGCCTTTGCATAATTGTTCGCTGCAATACTAATACCTCCCCTCAATCCACGTTCCACCATTTCACCCATTGTACGATCAGACAACAGGTCTATAAATATCTTACTGGATTTCAAAAATGCATCCCATGTCATGCCAGGACTAGTTATGTAACAGGCTGGGTCAAGTCTGTAGTGTAACAAACCCTTTTCACGATAACTTTCAAATACATCTGCTAGCAAACAAACGTCAGCTTTCAAGTACTGGTCATGATAGTCACCAATCGTCTGACACCCTAATTTATCCCACGCATCAAGTGCGTGTTGATATTCAGAGTCAGAAATACCTTTGCCAGTTAGTGTAGAATAAAATTTCTCTTTTGGAGGCAGTTTTGTTTCTTCAAACACAACCCAGTGATCAATGTACTCATACAGATAGACACCTTTTTTAATCAAGTCTGGCTCAAAATATTTACTTGTTATTGGATACTCAGTTAGTCCTTCTGCTAGACTAGCAAGACCTATAGACAAATGTTGCATGGAGTCATAAAATGCTAATTTGTTGTCCAATCTAAAAGTCAAGTACTTCTCAGTTGTCTGAGCAATACAACTAATTTTTTTGTAAGACTCATCTACAGCCTGCGTGATAATATGTGACCCTCTCTCACGAAATCAGTCTTAACTTGCATTTTGGGTGTTTTGAGATATATACATTTCTGAAATGTACAGAGCCTGCTGATTAATTTGACATATGAATGAATGCTGTAGTGCAAAAATTGTAGAAGTTATTAGGGTTTAAAGTTGCTAAATGCACCGGTGGCCATTTTGAGAAAACAGCCTGCAAAGTTTATGTGTGCATGTCTTGCACACCTACCTTAGCAACGGGGGTTCAAAGTCAACCAATCAACCTGATATTTTACATGGTGGTTCAGTAAGTCCATCACTATGTGTAAAACCTCACATTAAGTTACTAGCTAGTCAGGATCTTGTGATAAATAGCCCCCAAAAGTGCCATACCTAATGTAAACATGACAGATTTGGGGGAAAAATGCATTTTCATATTTTGCTATCAAACTCAAGGCATAAATAATTTAAATTCTGTTTGATCATAAAAGTATATTGCTATAATATATTTAGGCAAAACATGTATGAAAATGCTGTGTAGCACTCTTATTTAGTGGCAAATGTTATCTAAAATTAGATTGCGGACGCGTTCAAGGAACGTGAAAACCACCATCACCAAGGCAAAATAAAAACCATCATTACAAAGACTGAACACAATTTACATCCAATTTATGAAGTTGCCAATCACTTTATTTCATTGTTTGTCATTTAAACCCACTTATAATTGATTCAAACTGAAAAGGACACTAGACAGAAATTATCCTTAAAACATGCAAAACAGAAGTCACAGTCGGCTGCCTGTTGTCCCAGACTGAAATGAATACTATTTACTACCACTACCCTGCAAAATGAAGTCACAAAAGCTAAAAACAAATCTACAAACTGAGTATTAGTAGTTCCACATTCATATATAAATTTGTAAACATGCAACAACTTAAAAAAACAAACACAATATTTACTTACAGGTTGCAGAAGAAATGTAAAAGAGGAAAGTCCTCACGTATTGCAGGCAGCACACCGCTTCACCAAACAATTCCCTTCAGTATACAATTATCCACTCAAGCACAGCAAACTACACCATACAAGCACAGTAACCACACAAGCACAGTAACCAGACAGTTGTCTTTGCACACTGGAAATCAGCTGTGAGGAGGAGGGCACACAATGTCACACTTGTCGTCTCGAGCGTAGTCCTGAATGTGTTGAAATAGGTACTGTTGTATGTCTCTGAAAAGTCCAGGAACTGGTATGATGGCTGCCAGTGCCATGGTGGGGGGGGGGGGGGGAGGGGGGGGGGGAAGTGAGCAACATGGCCAGGAACAGCCAGCACCTTGTCCTCTTCAGCGTCGGTGATGTGGGTCGTCTTGTAAAACTTAAAACACCTTTCCATGGCGACTGAACCTGAAGCGTCCAACAGTCTTGATCCCATTCAAGCTACTCGTTGTCCTCCTATGCACAGTTTTTTTAAATAAAGCGCACCACGCGGTCTGTGTCGTGGAGCGTCAAGCTGAGGGTGTTGTTCTTTTGCCCCCAGCCTTTTGTCATGTTGGCATCAGTCCCTGTGTCTGGTTGTACTTTGAAAGGCGTGTCAGGATTCTTGGCTGATACTGAAAACAGAAACAAAAACAGTAATGAAGTCAGAAAACAGCAACAAAAACAATAATGAAGTCAGAAAACTGAAAGAAAAACAATAATGAAGTCGATGAAAATAAACTGTCATTGCTCACTAGACACAACACATGAATTTGCATGATTCTGTTTAGTGCTTAAATAAAATAATGTATTATACATACCCAGCGTTCATGCTGCACTGTCTTCAGTCCGTTCCGCATGCACTCACTCAGAATGCTGGGGATCATCCACTCCTTTGCATCTGAACAAAATAGTACAAAATCATTTTAAACTGTCTGTTTATGTGAGCCATTTCTGTATTGCCATTAGTAGTACAATTAGCCTATTCATCTTCTGTTGAGAGTTGGTCACACACACACACACACACACACTCCACACACAAACACACACTCTACACATACACTCCACACACACACACACACACACACACACACACACACACACACACACTAATGATCATACATCTGCATTCAGAAATGATGCACATACCTCGATCCATGTGTTGAATTGAGAGTTGAAGACTGTGTGATGCAGCCATTGCTTCTTCGCTTGTTTCTCGATCGGCCGGTTCAAACTCAAAATCGTTGTATGAGAAGCTATCGTCGTGATGAGAATCGGCGACGAAATAGTCTGTGATCAGGTCGCTCAATTCTTTCTGATCTGCAGGCGTTTTTTTTTGCCTGATTTACAATAGTTTAATCGAGTGTGGAAGAGGGCATGGCAAACGGCAACAGCAAGAAGGCTTATGAAACGCTAAGGACCCTCACCAAGACTCAACAGCGAACAGCCACAGTCATCGAAGACAGCAGCGGCCAACTCCTTACGGAAAACACTGCTGTACTAAACAGATGGACTGAGTACTGCCGAGACTTGTATAACTACAAGGCTGAGCCAGACACCAGCATCCTCCAAAACAACCAGGCTGGGGCCAGGAAGGCTGAAGACCTGCCAGTGTTAGCTGAAGAGGTGGAAGCAGCCGTACGCGGCCTGAAGGGAGGAAAGTCTCCAGGTGTAGACAACGTACCTGCTGAACTGTTGAAACATGGAGGAGAAGTAACAACGAAGGTCCTCACTACACTCTGTCAAAAGATCTGGGAGCAAAAGAAATGGCCAGTAGAATGGACACAGTCTCTAGTGATCCCGCTCCCCAAGAAAGGAAACCTGAAACAGTGCCAGAACTACAGAACTATCAGTCTGATAAGTCACCCTAGCAAAGTAATGCTTAGAATCATTCTCAACCGCCTCAAAACTTTCGCCGAGGAACTGCTGGCAGAAGAACAGGCTGGCTTCAGAGTTGGAAGAAGCACTGTAGAGCAGATTTTCAACTGCCGCGTCCTGATCGAGAAACATCTGCAGCATCAGCGCGAACTCTACCACAACTTCATTGATTTCAGGAAAGCATTTGATCGCGTCTGGCACGACGGACTCTGGCAAGTCATGAGATCGTTCAACATAGAGGAGGGACTGATCCAAATGATAGAAGCGCTTTACAAGAACGCCTGCAGCGCGGTTCTACTTAACAATCAGTCAGGCGAGTTCTTCAGGACGACGATCGGTGTCCGTCAAGGATGCCTGCTCTCTCCTGTCCTTTTCAACATATTCCTGGAGAAGATCATGCAGGAAACCCTCCACGACCACCATACTTCAATCTCTATTGGTGGCAGATCCCTGTGCAATCTTCGATTCGCAGACGACATTGACCTCATGGCAGGCAGCAATAGTGAGCTCCAAAACCTGACAGACAAACTTTCAAGTAGCGCAGGGTCTTATGGCATGGAGATCAGTACGGATAAAAGCAAAGTGATGATCAACACCACAAGCGACAGCAGCAGCAATATTCACATGAATGGCCAGAAGCTAGAAGAGGTCAATAGCTTCAAGTACTTGGGAGCCACCCTGTCCAAAGACGGTAGTTGCATAGCAGAGATCCGTATCAGGATAGGTACAGCAACATCCGCAATGGCCAGGCTGGACAGGATATGGCGAAGTAACTCCATCAGCTTCACCATCAAGTACAGGCTTTACAAGTCCCTCGTAGTGTCTATTCTACTCTACGGCTGTGAGACTTGGACACTGCTTGCAGACTCAGAAAAGAAAATCCAGGCCTTTGAGAACAAGTGCCTGAGGAAGTTGCTCCGCATCTCGTACCGCGAGCACAAGACCAACGAATATGTACGGAGCATCGTCACTTCCCTGGTGGGCCCACATGAACCCCTTCTGGCAACCGTGAAACGGCGCAAGCTTGCTTGGTTTGGCCACGTGACCCGACACAACACCTTGTCCAAGACTATCCTCCAAGGCACTCTCGAAGGAAGTCGTCGGCGAGGTCGTCAGAGAAAGAGTTGGGTCGCAAACATAAAAGAATGGACCGAACTCGAGATGCCAGACTTGCTTGCCACCGCCCAAAATAGAACTCAGTGGAGAGCACTGTCTGTTGCTGCTGCCTTTCAGTCCCCCCAACGCCCAGTTCGGGCAAGGGACTGATGATGATGATGAATCGAGTCTTGCTTTCATTTTCGCGTGTTGTAAACAGACAAAAGTGAACAGCGGAACAGGATGCAATTGTGTCCCTTAGTCTTGTCTCGGCCAATGAGAATTCGTGTAACTTCATCGTTACCATGCAGCTAAGAGTTCTACTCTCTGATTGGTCAGAATTGAACATTTGTGTACGCCCTTTTTTCCTTATTTGGGAGGAACACATCCGTTTAATGTAGAACACGACCCAAGCCCGCGAAAGTGCGGACAAAGGCCTTTCCAACGGTATATAACTTGATGGGGTTCTGTAGGGGATGCAACGTGTTCTGTTATGTTAAAAATGGGTCATTTTGCACAAAACAAAAGAATAATTGGGGCCGAGCTCAGACTTTTAAAATCATTTTAACCTATTTAATGGCATTTTTCATGATAAAGATTTTAACCATACGATACTTTGGTGTATGTAGAATACATTTCTGCAAAAAAGTGAAAATGACCCAGATTGACCCCCACCACATATTACTGCGTGTAGCGCCGATCGGCTCGCTGCGAGTTAAGACTGGTTTTGTGAGAGAGGGTCACATATGTGAATCATACCCTTTGAGATTGTGGAAAAAGATTGGTAACTTGTATGTCTTAGGATCTATTTTTAATAATTTACAATTATGTGCAGCACCTCTGTAACATCCAGTTATGTGATCATGGTCACGAACTTATCACCACCTAAAGGTTGTTCACAAATCCAACACGTCACAGCTGTATCAAATTTCAGTTTGTCTTCTTCTGTCATCACCAAAGGCATCTGACATGTTGTGAGATATTGTACTACCTGACTATACAGATGTCTCATTTCTGTTAAAAACAGACATGCTGCATTTTCACCCCTGTAGATAACAGGTTCTGAATGCAAACCGTCTGACCTAACAATAATGTATCCAAAAGAACACACCACTTGGTCACTCAACTTTACAGTCTTTGGTAATGACTCTGGAACAGGACCTTCATATGGTACTACTAATGATTCAAAATCAGCATACAATACAAACGGCAGCTTTTGCTGATTCCCATAGTTCTTAAAATACACTTGACTACCATGATCTGGATACTTAAGTACAGTTTTATGTCATCAGGTGACCTACAATGTAGGATGTGATTATGTGCCACTACAATAGAAGAAAATCTTTGTAAACATTTTTTTACACACTTCCTGTTTGCCATTGTGTTTTGTTGTATGCCCATGAATTAGACGTGACATATTTCTGATAATTGTATAGTGAAAGTTATTGTCATCACCGATTAACAACATGTCAACATGTTTATCTTCTGACTGACCGTAGGTTGGAGCCAGTGGTGATACTCTAATGGGTTGTAACTTGTCAACAGATTCATTATCCCACACAAACACATTCACAGATATACCAGGATTTAGTTTTTCAAACAAGTCTATGTCTTCTATTTTAACAGGGAACTCAATGCCACTGAAGTTGAGTTCGTTTACAAATTTGGTGTAGTTAGATACACGTTCTGGTTTTGATTTTACAAAGTGTAGTTTAGCAAGCACACACCACATGAAACAATAGTTGTCATTGTTCTGAATATTGACTACAGCCTTTTTGTTTGCAACCTCAGTTGGCAGTGGCAACCATGATTTACCTAATATAGGATGATACCTAGACTGTTTCAATTGTAGTTCATGTACATGTCCTTCATGCCAACCAGACCCCTTCATTTTTGCACTGTCAATTGCCTGGAGGAAGTCAGGTAAAAGTCTGTCTCTAAACACGTTCTCTAATTCTCTTCTTGTGTTAACTGTGTGTTGTCTTGTTGATATATACGATACAATCACTTCACCGTCTACTCTAGTAAATTCTATTTTTGCAACAATCTGAATCTTCACACTGCCTGTAAGAAGATTATTTTGTATGACAGAAAAAGAGTTTTCTATTGATTCATAGACATTATTAGTATTGGATATAGGCAAGTCTGTTGTGTGAAACACATTTCTTAAACCAGATGAGCCTGATGGGCTTTGAGAATTGTCCGTCATTTTTATTTGTCGGACAAAATAATAAATGAACAAATATTAACTCTGGCTCACCTTGTGTAATACTGTATTATCTGTAGTTATGATAAACAAGTCAACTACTTTCCTGGTGTTTGTCTTGAAGTCTTGTCCTGCAGGTGTAATATCACTTTATTAAATGTAACACTTTCAATGTAACAGTGTAGTTTTCTTAATTGAACAAATATGTCTTCACACAGTACCTCAAACCAACGCAAGTGGCCACTTTTAGCATTATAAACTTTAAAAGCATTTGTCTTAAGATCAACAGTCTCATAATCATAACGTGGTAATCCATCTGAATATTCCAAAGTAACATTATATGTAGTGTATATTCTTATTGACAGTGTTGAGACTTTAAAGCTGGGTTCAAACACACGTGATTTTAAGTCAGTAAAGTGCATAACATCTTTAAAGCATTCTGCAACATCAAACACTTGGGTTTGTCCGTCTGTCATTTTTATTAGACAAACAAAAGAATAAATTAATTTACTAACCCATACCCTGTGGGCTGATCTGTCTTTAAAATGAGCTTTAGATGCTTAGTTGATTTCAGTTTATTTTTTACATCATCCCGTTCATGCTTATTTGGGATGACATCGTTCTCTCTCAGGCAGTCTTCAACAGAGAAAGAACAAGATGAAAATGGAGTCAGCTTCACAGAGATGAAGACCATCATTAAGTCTGTGTACAGACCACCACAACGGCCCCTAGACAGTTACCATCAGCTGTCCAGACAAGAGCAGGTGACCATCTTTCGTCTGAGGACCGGGCACAACCAACTCAATTTCCACCTGCACAGACGCTTCCACCTCGTGCCATCTCCCCTGTGCCCTTGTGGAGAAGCAGAGCAGACCGCAGAGCACATCCTCCAGGACTGTGGGAACCACCAGCCGCTGAGGGAGGAGATATGGCCGAAGCCCGCCACTCTACAAGAGAAACTGTACGGGCCTGTGGAGGCGCTACAGAAGACCACAGATTTCATTTTGAGAGCCAAACTCCAAGTGTGACGGCGTTCGAGAAGAAGAAGAAGAAGGCAGTCTTCAAAGCTGTCACGATCCTTACAGTAAAACAAACAGATAAACTTTAACTGTTCACGAAAATCTTTCAGTACTGCATTATATTTTTGAGTGAGAATCCATACACTTATGTTTGCATGTCTGCCACTAAAGGCAAGTTCTGCTAAAGTGTTTCTCTTTTTGACAATGTCTTTCTCTGCAGAACAGTCATCAACAATAAACAATGTTGGCTGTCCTTCAAATTGCTTGTAAAAATATTGTAGGTAGTCATTCAGTTTTTTCTCAGGGTCGACTAAGTATATGTTGCTGTCAGTCCAAATGAATAATCGGTTGTGATAAGCTTTGTTTTGTTTGATTGTTGGACAAAATATTACAATGTTTTCAAAATGGTGGATGTATCTTGTTTGTAATAAATCAAGTACAAATTCAGTTTTACCACACCCTGTGGCACCACAAAACAATCCACAGTGTGGATCGAGTGTCATTAAGCCCCGGTTCATTTTAATACACAATATAATTTTAATATATGTGACCCTTTAGTCTACTGTCTTCAATATTGAGTTGTGCATCATATATCGGGTACAAATATATGTTTATTGCTTCGGCTTTTTCAACCTTCTTTTGTATCTGAATTGTTATTCCATCACTACCGTTCTCAACAGTACGTCCTGACCCATGAAGATAGTCGTCATCTGTACTGCGAAGGTCTAGCCACAGTGCATATTTGTTTGTAAGATATTGTCCGATCCTAACGTCATACAGATGTAGATCTTTGCACGCAATGTTTGCTGGTTTATCTCTAATCCTTCCTCCTGCAAAATACTTTGTGATCTCATCCTAGTGCTGGTAAGGCAGCATTCCTAAAGTGTACACTTGATTAGGGCGGCCTTCAATTGTACAAGACAAATGTGTAATCTTAGGATTGTAGAATTTTTCTGAATCCCGTTTGTATGGAGCCGCTGGTTCAACAAACAACATAAAAATACCTTTCAGTGACCTGGCAGGTGTGTTCAAGTTTATGTTCCACATCGGGTCGCTCTTGTCTTTTTGCATTAAACTATGTCTAATCACCCTGTCATAATAAATTGGAAGTCTTAACTGGTACTGATTTTGAATAAGTCTGGCTAATTCAGTGTGTGTGACAATTTCATATTCCAAGGAAATGTTAGAGATCTTGTATGTTGCACTAAGATCAGATGATTTAATAACTTTGGAGTAGTCATTAAAGGTTAGTTCAAAACTCAGACGGTCATTTAGTGCTCCTTGATAATAAGGCAGATGCGCTGTTAGGATTTCAAACTCAAGTGGAATGTAAAACCTGGTTCCATATGTTTCTGCTATAATAACTTCCTTTGCTTCTGTTGTTGATTTATCTCCGGCATTGATTCGAATTTTACAAACATTATCTGGCTGTATGCCTTGGTAAATACGGTCTTCTCGTTCTTCTCTTGTGAGCCAAAGGTCTTTGTAACAGTAGAACACATCTGAGTCGTCAAGACTAAACACTTCCTGTCCTTCAAGTTTTACTTTAATGGTTTTAACAATTGCTCTGCCAAGACTGTCAACCAGTGTTCTGTTCACATCTGCGTCTGATGAAAGTTCAATATTAAATGCTAGGCGTGCAGTGCCAGGAACAATAACGTCACTGGGTCCTAGGTTTGGAAACTTGACTGTAAGTGTTTGGTTCTGGTCTATGGTACTTGGATTGTTTGTGATGACTATTGATTGTCGAATGGCCTTAACACCGAGAGGCTCACGTAGTTTTCTGTATGGGTCTAACTTTGATCCGTAAGACTGTGTCATTTTTATTATGCACAATAAAAAATAATAAATTAATAAAACAATGGCAGCAGGAGGATTTAATCATGAAGATTTTGAAATGGATGTCATGGATGCCTCAGATACCAGTATCACAGATATGACTGGAATGGTAACTAGTTCTAGTATGTATCACAAACTGTTAAAAGACAAAGTAAACTCATTTTATGACAGTGTTGGTGTCCACCCAGATGTAATAGATCCTAATCAGTTTGAATATGATAAAGGACACTTATTTGTAAATACAGACAGAGGGAAAATAAATCTAACACATAAAAATAATCCTTCTAAGTTTAGAGCTTTAAGTACAATTAAAAGTGAAGTCGGTGGTAACTCTGGGTTGGCAAGGTACCTTGGAATTGGTGGGTCTCCTGTCCCCCCAAGACTTGTTAGTGCGCTTAACAACACGCAAACAAAGTTGCCAACAGGGCAAGAGATTGAAATGGCACCAGTAACAAGCCTACCAGAAATAGCAAACACAGTGATACAAGAAACTTCATTTACTGAAGGGCAATTAAATGATGCTATGAAAACAATAGACGACCCACCTTTGTCAATGAGGGAGATTATAGGGTTAGATAAATCACTGCAGTCAATAAGAGGTGAGATGGTAAACAATGTAGCCAAACTAGGTGAGCTTGATAAACACATAGAACGAGAAAAAGAGAAACTGGCTACTGCAGACAATGGGAATCTTGACACAGAAATGAAAGAAAGAATACAACACAGATTAAATGATTTGCAGATAGAAAGATCTGGAAGGTTAGAAGTGATTAGTATTGGAAGACAAAAACTGAAAACACAAGTTAACAGGATTAGAGAAACTATTCAGAAAATACTTCACGAAGACACTACTCTGGCTGAGAGACTTAAAACACTTTTCCGAGAACAGGGTATCACTATTGCTAGTGTAATTACAGCTCTTGGTTTTATTATTAGTACTGTAGTGTTGGCTGTCTCTGGGGGTGGTGGACCCGGTGGTGGTCCAGCACCACCAACCCCGGGCCCACCGGCTCCCACAGATCCAAAAGACTTACAGTCATGGGTAAAGAAACAGTTGTCTCATATATCAGACTTGCTTAAGAAATTGGCTGTGAAAGCAATGGATCCTTTGCCTGGCATAATTGGCACTGTTGTCAGTTGGTTGATTAGTACTACAGCAAAGGTAGTTGGGTTTATGGCAGAACATATATGGGTATTTTTGGTAACAGTAGGAGGGTTGATGGTGGGTTATTTAATGAAACAGATAAAGAAGTAATACTCCTAATCCAGTGAGTCCTGTTACCAATGCAGTTCTCTCTGACTCATGAGTGTCAGGGGTTGGTGTTGGTGTTACTGGTGTTGGGGCCAGTGCTGGGGCCGGGGCCGGGGGTGTTACTGTCTGTAATGATTTTAATGACTGTACATGTGTGGTTGTGGCCCCCAAGTTTACAGATTGATTGAGTCCTAGTTTTTGATCACGACCTGCAACAATGATTTCATTATTATAATTTGTTATTGTTCCCATTTGTAATTGTAGGTCAGATGGTAACATGTATAACCTGATGCCAACTACAAAATCAACTTTTGATCTGGCATATCTGAGTACGTCTTGGTAGCGTTGTATGCTTGATGGGAGATCGACTGTTGAGTTAATTGAATCTTCCAGGTTTGCAAGAAACTGTTTTTGTGCTTCAAATTTTCCACTTCCATTCAAAATATTTGATTTTGTTAGTGATTGTGCACCTAGTATACACCAGACATATGTTCTGATAGACTCATTTACGCGCTCGAATCCTGCTTGAGTAAACCCGTCACTTTTGTCTAAAATAAATGTGGTCCAGGCGTTAGACTGTTTCTGTTCTATTGATCCTAACCAGACTTCTGATTTTGATGAGAATGAAGTGTAACCAGGGTAGTAATCTTGTGGGTATTGTCTGTGACTCATAGCATAATACAATGTACCCATACCGTTGTGATCATCAAGTTTTTGTGTAAAGTCATACTTGGGGCTGATGTTAAATTCATTACAGATGCGTTCAAATGCTTTCATATCCATGGGGTTATTAAACCTGTTGAAACTGGATTCAGTGGGTAGTGGTGTATGCAGTTCTGACAGTATACGTCTAAGCTGGTAATAAGTGTGAAAACGATACACAGACCTAATCAGTTTGAGTGATTCAAATGGTCTGTAAATGAAACACCACAGCCTGTAGTTGAACATAGTATAGCAAAGTTGAGTTGGTTTTGAAACATCTGTAGTGGGCTTGAAGACCACTTTCTTGCAGTTGAGTCATCTGTTATTGGAGGGTTTAGGTAATGGTCAAATGGGTTTGGTACTTTGACTTGGAATAAATCTTGTTCAGACACAGCAATATCAAGCTGATTTAGCTGAATTATTTTCTGTTCATAAGTAGGTGCAACATTATATTTGGCATTCACATTAAATTGAAATGCGTTTGTTGTGGTAATGGTTGGTGATTTAAATTCCATCCTTTTTTATATGAGATAATAAAAATGTTTATTACCTTAACAAATCTTGACACAAGCAAACCAGTGTTAACTAATGGGATTGATAATCGTGATGGTTGCAAGGCTGTAGCTATCCATGAAATGTTTTATACTGTAAAGTGGTTTAATGTAACAGATGATATATATAATAAAGTAAATCTTGATGGTAAGACTGAAGCTTTACCGCCTGGGTATTATGACTTTTGTACCATAGCTGAATGGTTTCAAAGTAATTTTAAAATTAAAGCAACTTTAAATCCAGCTAACCTACGTGTTACATTAGAATTTCTGACACAAAATTGGTTAAGGATCTCAGATAGATTTGCATATTTACTTGGATTTTATATTGACGAAGATTGGTATAGATCAGATGATATTGATGAAGCTATGTTTGGTATTATAACAATGAAGACAAAAAAAACTTAAAATAACTCGAAAACGCCATGTTTATTTGGCAGTACACACAGTATTTGACGTACATTTGAAAGAACTAAACACGACTGAGAATGTACACAATGGAAAGCCTTCATCTTTGCTGAGATGTGTGCCAGCTGGAACTGCACCCTATTGTGAAAGTGTGGTTGTTAGATTTCCTAATTTACAGTTTAAGAAATTAGGTTCTAGTTTCTTTGAGTCACTAAGTATATCTGTAACTAATCAAGATGACAAACCATTTGTTATGCATGATTTTAGTGTTGTGTTAGAAGTTAAATAATTTTATTTTTGTTTATAAAAAATGAGTGGTTGTCCGAAGTGAACAATCATACCAGCTGCGTATCCGGTAACAGAGTTGAAAGATTTGGCTGATGTACAGGATTTTGAGAAGGAAGGAGAAATTGGAGAAATATATGGTTTTGAACTTGATTCAACTGGCATGTACAAGCGGAGAGTAATTGTTGACATGAAAGACGGTGAAAAACAGATTCCTAAACTTTGTCAGCTTCGTGATGTTACTGTACCAGTTGCGCCTAATCTTGTAAATAATGTGCCCTACAACTTAATACATGTGGGTAATAAATGGTTGGTTTCACCTGTGCCAGCACCGCCACCAACAATTGACTGGGACATAAAGATTGAATTTATTAGTCCTTATGTATACACTGATGACGAAGGTGCCTTAGTGTTTAGGAAGGTTGTTAATTCTGGGCCACTTATTGTAAGCCTTGTTCCAAGCTTTGGCCCAGACAACAATAGCAGAGATAAACTGAAAGTTGAAAATTATGAGAGACGGCGGTATCTTCTTACAACTAGAAAGGGTAGAACAGATACTTCTGTTGTTTTTATGCCAGCAAGCTTAGTCGTGGCTAGAGAAGCGACAATAGTATTTGAAATTATCTTGAGAATAGCTTCTATCAAAGAGGCTCAAATTGCACAAGGAATTAAACTTACATGGGATGAAACAGTAACAGAATCATCAAAGGTCTTTATTGCTATTACAAAAAGTAATGATGTTATTAATGTTTCAAGCAGTATTCCCGCTGTCAAGGTGGTGGTTGACAAAACAACTTTTGTTCGTCTAACTTACATAAACCTTGAACACATTGATCTTGTTGCATTTTATTATGCTAGCAAATTATATACTTTTGAAGAGTTGCAAAATGTAATTGCTGATTAAATAAAAAATATTTGTCAATAAAAAAAATGGTAAACTTCTATCCGCAACTACCGACGCTTGAGCCGACTGAAACAAATGTGATGACTAAAACAACGCTTGCGCCTGATCCACAGGTGACAGCTGTGCCAATTGCTTCAGATAAAACATTACCAGCAGACACATTCAGATTAAATAATATTACAGAGACAATTAAATATTTGGAAAGTGAAGAGGCTAGGTACTCCAGATGTAAAAGGAGGTATAAGTCAGTATTTAATTCTGTTCAAAACACTTCTATGGCTATTGGTGCAGTTTCAGCTGGATGTTCTGTAGGGGGTATTGTTCTGTTTGCCACAGGAATTGGAAGTGTAATTGGAATAGCAATTGAGGGTGTTAGCGTTGCTACATGCCTGACTTGTTTTGGTTTGGAAGCCTTAAACAAAAGGTTTCACACAAAATTACAGAAACATGAAGCATTGAGTACGCTTGCTGGTGCAAAGCTGAGCAGTATGAAACTTATTATCAGTAAGGCATTGAACGATAATTTTATTTTTGACGAAGAATTTAAGCGAGTCCAGGATGATTTGAATAATTACAAAAAACAAATCTGAAATACAAAATATAATGCGTAGTCAATCTCCCGTGAATGTTGAAGAACTGAAGGCTAGTTTTTTAGAGATGGGAAAACAGATCGGTGTTCAGGAAACCACAGAAAAACTACACAATCTTTTTAACAAATAAAAATCAGATTTGGTAATCGATTATTATTT
>BTPG01000006.1:158389157-158426657 GCA_036245525.1 Semisulcospira habei
ACCCTGGTCAGCCCCACAGGGTGGGTTTTCCTCTCTATTCTGGGGCATGTGTTTCTGTCTACCCTTTGTCCTTTCACCTGTATTTTCCTTTTTAAAACTCTCCCTACTGTCTGCGCTGCCTGTAGCTCTTGATATTGGATGTGTGTTGCTAAATGGTCTTAGCTTTATTTAGGCCCCGTGTCTTAGGTTTATTTAACGTATTTGGACCGGTTGGCGACATACATTCAATGTTCTGTTTAGTTGTTTTTTTTCACAAGCAGTGCAGGCACGTCCTGAGAAAGCCTTGTTGCTGTCCGGACGTTAAGCAATGTACAATCAATCCAGCTGAGCCTACAAGAAGTCTCTGAATGGTGCAGTAGCAATAGAATGATAGTCAATCCAACTAAAACAATAAGCATGCTAGTCGCAACACGACAGAAACATCAGCTGCAACCCGCGCCTCTAAACCTCTCATTTGAAGCTGTCCCCATAGAGCAAGTGCATCAGCACCGTTTACTGGGGGTAATTGTAGATAACCAACTCAGTTGGCAACCTCATCTTATACACATCGGAGAGAGAATTTCAAAGAAATTATCTTTACTGTCTAAACTGAAAGCGATCATTAATTTGACCACGCGTAAACTATTTTACAATGGATACATCAAGCACATTGATTATGCCTCGACAATTTGGGACGGCTGCAGCGAGGTCCAGTTCAAGAAAATAAATTCACTATACATGAGAGCAGCCAAACTAATTATTCCTAGTTCCTCTCTACCCACTGAGTCGAGGCTCGAGGCAGCTGCACTCCTTCCTCTTGGCAAACATTTAGTATTTAACAAGTGCGTGCTAGTGCACAAGGCTCTTAACGGTAAGGCCCCCTGCTACTTATCGGAACTCTTTACTCTTACTGAGAAGAGATACAGCACTTCTTGGAGCAGCCTGAGCATAAAGCGGCCCGGCATTGATATGTGTAAATCCAGTTTGTCATAATCAGATGGTTTCCTGTGGAATTCCCTTACTCCACATGTACAAAAAGTTAGTTCCCTATCTGCGTTTAAAGCAAAACTGTACAAGCATGTATCAAAGGCAACGTAAATTATTTTAATTATCGCTTGTTGTCTAAACATATATTCCTGCACACACACACACACACACACACACACACACACACACACACAAACGCAAACCGCAAACACCCCCCCCCCCCCTACCCCTCCTACTCCCCCCCCCCCAATAACCCCCCCCCCCCCCGCCCCACACACACACACACACACACACATCTGCATTGTCACATTTGAATACAGATAAAACAATGAAACAACAGAAAACAAATAAACAGTACGCATGGAAGCACACGCACACTGACGTAAACAGACCATAAGCAGACCACCTTAAAATACACATGTATTGAATCACACATACACACACAAACAACAACAACACCCTTTCCCCTCTCACAAGCCCCCCCCCCCCTACCCTCCCACCCCCCCCCCCCTCAACACAAACACACATTCACATTGTCACATTATGAGACTACACACAAAACAACAACAAAAAAACAACATCGGACAACAAATAAACACTTTCGCATGCAACACACACGCACTGACGTAAACAGACCACCAGCCTGTAATCAAGGCAGTCATTTTTTACGTTTGGAGGGTAGGCGCGTACCTGTGACAACGATATCCCCTTTTTTTCACTCAAACTCCTCCTTTCTTGTTGCAGCTAAATGGAAAACGATTCTTCTGGCTACAAGTGCAGAAAGTATTAGGCTGAGTGCCCTCAAATGCGATGCATTCGCCGCTGAATCTTACGTGTCCGATGTTTTCGGGGATAAACGTTTGGAAAAGGCCACACACAAACAGTTTTTTTTTTTTTTCTGAAATGACTCCCCATCTTCAGGTTTTCAAGGAATATAAAGGCATTTTGAATTGGTATTTATCCGCTTTTTAGCGTCTCTGGCCAAACATGAGATGTGTGCTAAGACAACGCAGCACACTGAGAAATTTTGTCCGTTTTGCGATTTTTTATTTAGGGGTAGGTAACGTTGCCGGGTCACAGCGCAAAGACTAAACAATGGACAAAACTGCAGTTGAGAGTGCCGTAAGGAGAACTAAAAATACTTCACTGTGACAAAAACAGATTTTCTAAATGTTAAGCCGTTTACAAAATATCGACCGGCAAATCTTTGTATTTTATTAATGGCGCGCAGGTAAAAGGGACTTTGTGGGTTCTGGCTGTCATATAGAAGAGGCTTTGTGGATTATGGTTTATCCCGTCTTGTTAGCTGTGTAATCATTCGCAGTTTATTGAACACAAATATAGTAAACTCCGCTTATAACAAAGTCGGATATAAAAAGTCGGATATAACAAAGCTTTTCGGGAGGTCCCGGCCAAATTTGTTCTTTGTCTTTGTAAAATTAAGCCGCTTATAACGAGGTCAGATATATAAAAAAAAACTTCGCTTATTAAAACAACCTTTTTTCAGGTCCCGACTTCGCTTATAACAAACTGTTACATTATAATCAGCAAAGTAAACAGGGGATTGCTTCATTTGACAGAATTTGCCTGTTTTCATTTGTGAGTCTTGTTAAAACTGGCTGTGTGTATTGAGATACACATATTTCGTGCGTTTCGCCATTTTCTTTAGTAGAACGTTACGATCTCTTAATTTTGCACTTTCACGTGCAGTTCCTGCATTTAGAGGTATCGGTCATTTTTATTGTGGTCTTTTACAAAGTTGGTCTGTGATCATTCGAACTGTATGCAGTTCATATGATCTTTCTTTTCGTGTGGCTGCACTTACTGGTGTATGAACTGCCATGGCGGAGGTAGACACAGTGCCTAATTTGAAATAGAGTTTACCAAGTGTTTTGTCAGAAGTTTGTAAACATACAGCATGAAGGTCAAACGAAATGTAGCGTACAGAAGTCAGTTTTCAGTTTTGCGGGCCAGACAAACAAGTTTTAGTTGACAATATTTCTTGTATAAATGTTCTTAGTATGTCTTACAATAATGCTGAACACAAGACTAACGTATCAGTAAAATGAATACCGCTTCTGCTGTTAGTTCGTGGGTTGTTTTCATTTGCTCTGCAGACGAATTCCCGCGTCGAGTACCAGAGGCAGGAGAAAGCTTATTAGTTAAGGGGAGCTGAAAATCCGGTCCGTTTTATCGGCGAATTTTAGCAATTAAAGCGGCCCGCAATGGAGTAGGTCGCTGCAATGTGTTTTGAACTTTGAGAAGCGCACCTGTTACAGGAGCAATTACGAGGGGTGCTCGATATGTGTCCGAATACTCTCCATCTAAAGGAGCAGTTGAGTCTTCAAATGCAATATGTCTTCATAAACAGCTTGATCATTACTAACCTTACAAAATTAAAAATGCCTATGACATACGATTGTTTAGATAACGACTTCCAAAGTATTACCATTGCATGTCTCCAAGATGTAGCTGCTTGTGTGATTTTGGAGGGTTTCAGAACCATGGCTTTCAAAAGCGAATGACGTAAAGAGAAACATTTGGTCGTTTTGTTTTTGACAGGGGATCACGAACCTTTGTTAATGCTAACACGTTGAGTAGATTCATTGCATTGAAAATGGGTAGGCAGGGCCTTCAGAATGATACCCCTATTATTATTGTTGTTAACTCGTTTAAGGAAAAAGCCCTTTAAAAGAGGGAACCAAGCAGAAATTTGAACTGTGGATTGTGAGATACAGTAATGCCGCAGGATCGAGTCAGAAAGAGCGGACATGATCCAAGTCAGATACGTGAAAAGTAAACAGCAAACTTAGCAAGGGTGATCTCATCACAGTGACGTCAAGTGGATAGAGGGTAGGACTGTTTGGTGTCAGGTATTTTGAAGTAATTCAGTAGTGCTTGTCCGAAACTATACTGGACACTTCCAGTGAAAGCATCTTTGACACTATAAAAGTTACATTTACAGGAAACAAAACTGATGATAAGGCGCGTGCACAATTCTAAACCCGTTCAGAGTTCTTGATTAAAGAATATTTCAAGACTGGAAATGAACACAAGGTTCCGACGTATTATATTTGTGCTCAAATGGATGGTAAGAATCAACCGACTGCCAAATGCACTCCTTTTTTGCATAGCTGCTCTACCCACAAGGATCAAGCAGAGAAAGGAACTATGGGTGGTTTTGGACAATTTCTATAGACCTCATAATTCCATTGTTTTTGACCACATACTCCCACACCTTCACGCCGCCCATTTTTTTCAGCGCCTCGGCATGCTTGTCTAAATTACCGACCGCTACTGAACACGCCACTGCATTATTATTTGAACAGTCACCATTTTATGTACCTCTCAGCAGAGTAGTTACCAACGGGGGGTTAACACCTGAGCTAATTAATCCATCGGTTATGTAAACATTTACACACTAAAATACAGTAAATCAGCGCAGACCATTTGTGTAGCTTATGTGTGGAGTATTTCGGGAATTTCCGATTTGGTTATAGTCAAAACAGCAGTTACTTCCCTTAGAAATCTATTCTTAGTCCGCTTACGGCTTTTGCCGCTCCAAATTTCTGAGAAAAGAAATACATAATTACTCGCTTATTTATAACAATCAACTGAACAAGGTTAATCTGACTGCTAACAATGTACAGCTCAATCGGTTATATGATTAGTTAGCGCTACAGACCTGTAAATCAATCAATACAGAACCGGTCACCGGAAAAGACGCATTGCATCATATCCGGTATTGATCTGCTTATATTTAAGTAGGTAAAAATAACTACATTATCCTGGGCCGAGGCTGGCCTGGTGGTCTCGACCCCATTACACATGTACCGAGTAGATCGTGGTGCCGTTTACTAGGTACGTGTGTGCGTAGGTTCAAAATTTTCGTTTCGGTAAATGTCTGAGCTGTGAGATTTCCACTGGGGTGTGACGATCCAATAATTACCAGAACAAATATAATATAATATAAATAAAATTTTAAAAAATAATAATTAACCAAACAAATTACCGGGCCGGCAAATAAATAAAAACAAATGTGTGCGCACGGGTAAAAAGGGGGTGGATAAGGGGAAGGGAAAGGGTGGTAAGGGGATAAGGGGGTGGGGTGTGTGTGGTTGTGTGTGTGTATGTCCTGTCTGTCCATTCTTCCCTTGTCCCGTCTAGGTGACGGAACACCGCATCCGATTCTCAATGCCTTTCCAAGGGAGGCATGTTTGAATCCTCCCTTGAAAAGGCCATTGAGAATCGGATAATAGACGGGATTTTTGTTAATTTAAAAATGTTTATAATTTTGTTTCACATTTTCACGTATTTGCGCTCAGTCTAGGTTTAGAGCGCTACTGTGAGAGATGGTTGAGCTATCTTAACAACCTCGTTAGTAACCGGTCCAGCGCCAAACGCTGTTGAAACAGTGTTGGACCGCGCGGTGTTAGGCAGAAGATTGATTCTTTCAATCATAGTCATTGCTATCACTTCCATACCATGGACAACTAATAAATTCAAGGCAAAACACAGAGTTTAATGTCTCTGTTTACAAGGGTCTTAGCAAGCTGTGTAATCTCATGTGATCGTTGTATCCAGCGTATACAATGGCGTAGGGTCTTAGAAACGAAACTAAGTGCGCAGTGACTAATTGAGTATACAGTCGTTGCGTGTCGCGTGACATACAACCGGTGAAGTGTGAGTGCATGTTTGTCTGTGGGTATGTCTGTCTGTCTGCCTTGTTTGTCTGTCTTTGTCTGTGTGTGTCTGTATGTCTGTGTGCGTATGTGCGTGCATGTCAGTGCATGTTTGTCTTTGTCTCTATGTCAGTGTGTGCGTGCATTGTGTTTGTTTGTCTGTGCGTGTGTGTATGCATGTGCGTGTATGTGATTGTATGTGTTATGTGTGTTTGTGTGCATGCGTCTGTATGTGTGCATGTGTGTATTATATTAATCGGAATGCGTCTGCCTGTAATGTGTATGTGTGCCGTGTGTGTGTGTGTGTGTGAGTATGTGTGTGTGTGAGTATGTACATCCCGTAAACTGGGGACACACATGGATTATACACCCACAACCGGGGACTTCCAGTAAACAGGGGACGTCGCCGGTTCTAGACGATTTGAGTTATCATTTGTGATGTATATTATGACTGAAAACAATGTTACTGGTGAAATGTGAGCAAAATCTGACGTATTCAGGTCATATGGTTACACACACACACACAAAAAAACAAACAAAAAATATGACATACACACTTGATAACATTTTTTTCTTCTTTTTTTATACCTACCTACAGATACTTGATAACAAATTTCCAAAGTCACCTATAACTGACAAATTACTTTTCAGGTAACTTTTTTAAGTTCCTATAAGTTAGTTGACACAAGAAGTTATAAGTGTCTTAAAATAAGAACTTATAATTTCTTATAGGAACTTAAACATAAGAAATTGTAAGTTCTTGACTCAAGTCACAACTTAAGTCACAACTTACTCGGACAGATTTGTCAAGATACAAGGACAATGAAAAAACTTTTTTTTAGTAATAGTCTGGTGGTGGTGGTGGAGCTGATCGGGTTAAATAGTTAGGTGCAAGCGACATTACATCTTTCTGCAAAGTGTATGACATTAATAAACGATTAACAAATCTGATTTTTATTTGTTTAAAAGATTGTGTAGTTTTTATGTGGTTTCCTGAACACCGATCTTTTTTCCTTCCGCTAAAAAGCTAGCCTTTAGTTCTTCAACATTCACCGGAGATTGGCTACGCATTTTATTTTGTATTTCAGACTTTTGCTGTTTGTATTTATTTAAATCATCCTGGACTCGCTTAAATTCTTCGTCATCAATAAAATTATCATTTAACGCCTTACTGATAATAAGTTTTAAACTGGTCAGTTTTGCACCAGCCAACGTACTCAATGCTTCATGTTTTTGTAACTTCGTATGAAACCTCTTGTTTATGGCCTCCAAACCAAAGCAAGCCAGGCATGTAGCAACGCTAACACCCTCAACTGCAATTCCAATTAAACTTCCAAAGGTTTAGGGAAGAGCTGGAGATTGCTCTGGAGTGTAATTAGTCTATCTTCCAAGTCTTTTACACTGGTCTCGCATGCGCACTCACAAAATATGTGTCTGCCTCGCGTTGTGTTCAAAATACCAAACTATCGCACAATGGACCTACCACAGTATCCAGAGAAACCCTAGTTGATATGACCGCAGTGACTGTGCGTGCGTTGCCATGTGTGCCACACTGAACTGATAAGCTAAGTATGTCAACAAACTCTCAGCATGTTCTCAGTCTCTCTCACACACACACGTACACACACTCAGTCTTGCGCTGCCATTTCACACAAACGTGTACAAACATCAGTACTGACTCGCATCCTCACATTCATCAATCACTGACTCTCAGTGATGAGACTTCTATAAGTGCTTTAGGTTGATTTACAGTACATTCATTTCGTTATCAATCATGATATCAGACATATCAAAAACCATTCATTATAGCACAAAACAAAACACGATAATACAGACGCTCATAAGACGCCTGAATTCATAACTATGCTTACCTACTCATTAGACCCTATGAACCAAAACTATGCTAGCCTACACACTAGACATAACAACCAACACAAGTGAAAACCAAATTCTAATACCCAGTCCTACAGGTCAAAAACTCACTTAACTAAGTACTTAAATTACCTACTTAGTTAATCATAAATGTCCTTTGCGGAACAAAGGCTATCCGTTTCGGGATTGTTGGGTAGTCCTTTGCGGGACTAGAGAAGATGAACACTCGTCCGTTTCTGGACAAAGCACTAAGATACACTTAAACTGAGTCTTTTACGGGACTATCTAAACCATGCGGTTTGTCCGTTGCTGGACAGTATTCCTTTACAGGAATTCTGACTAACTACAAGTCCATTGCTGGACAGTATTCCTTTACAGGAATTCTACTTAACTACCAGTCCATTGCTGGACAGTATTCCTTTACAGGAATTCTAACTTAACTACAGGTCCATTGCTGGACAGTATTCCTTAACAGGAATTCTAATTAATTACATCATGCAGTATGTCCGTTGCTGTACAGTATTCCTTTACAGGAATTCTAACTTAACTACAGGTCCATTGCTGGACAGTATTCCTTCACAGGAATTCTAATTAAGTACATCATGCAGTATGTCCGTTGCTGGACAGTATTCCTTTACAGGAATTCTAACTTAACTACAGGTCCATTGCTGGACAGTATTCCTTCACAGGAATTCTAATTAACTACATCATGCAGTATGTCCGTTGCTGGACAGTATTCCTTTACAGGAATTCTAACTTAACTACAGGTCCATTGCTAGACAGTATTCCTTCACAGGAATTCTAATTAACTACATCATGCAGCATGTCCGTTGCTGGACAGTATTCCTTTACAGAAATTCTAACTTAACTACAGGTCCATTGCTGGACAGTATTCCTTCACAGGAATTCTAATTAACTACATCATGCAGTATGTCCGTTTGCTGGACAGTATTCCTTTACAGGAATTCTAACTTAACTACAGGTCCATTGCTGGACAGTATTCCTTCACAGGAATTGTAACTATTTAATGTTCTTTGCAGAACAGAGTCTTCCCTTGCGGGAAGCCTGCTCGCCCTTCGTTCATTCGTTTTTTCCAGCTTTACGTCCCGCTGGCACAAAAGTGATCGGGGACTTCAAGCCTGCTCGCCCTCGCTAGGCACTGCTATTTATACCCACACACCTAAGGGCGTGTTCGGCGTGCCTTTCGCCGATTGGCTTACGTATTACTCGCTCTGGCACCAGCATCATCGCTAACTACTGGAGAGAGAGGAATACTGAGTGGTCTGAACCAGCATTAACACAATGACTGAGTTAACCCCCTTGATTATAAGTTTTTGACCCTGCACAGAGTAAATACTATTGGAAGTTACCCCTAAATCATTATTATTTAAACAGCCACATTTTTATGAAAATCAAAAATAATACTTAAGGGGTTAACTCAGTCATTGTGTTAATAATACTTCAGTTCACTCAGTATTCCTCTCTCTCTTAATTAGCTCATATGACTAATGTCGCAATGCTACTATGTACGTAAACACAGCCCGTCGCCAGCACTTTAGGCAGGACACGACGCGTTGCAAGCCAGCTGACACAGTAGCGCGCCGCGAGACCTGACACTCTATGAATAAGCCTAAGGCTTTGTGAAGTCGACTTCATATATACTTATGACTGGTTCCCGAGAAATCAAAACGGAGGTCATACTCTGCACTAAAAACAGCCAGTTGGAAAACTAACAAGTGATATCTTACACACACACGCACGCGCACTCACACTCACACACACACACACACACACACACACGCACGCGCACGCACGCGCACACACACTCACGCACACACGCACACACACACACACGCACGGACACACTCACGCACACACGCACACACACACACACACACACACACACACGCACGGACACACACGCACGGACACACTCAGACACATACACAGGGCCCGCACGCACACACGCACACACACAGATTGTAAGATATTTCTTTTGGGTGCATAACTGATGCCTGACTCGAGCTATAGTTCACGCGCCCGTAAATGGTGTACTTGTTTAGACTGTTACTACGCTTTCAAGCTGAAAATAGACACATTACTCACTGCTTTAAACAGACACCTGTCTGAGTACATAAACAACAGATCCTCAAGAGCCCCCAAGACTCCAGGCTTGACTTCCGTTGTAAAACGTTTCAGTCAGCTGTACTCTCAGGACTCACATTATGAGTAGACTGAGGGTCTTGACTGTGATCATTTGCCACGAGCAACGTATAGGTTAGCATTTCAGTTTCGAATACTCTGCCGAGCTCATAGGGGCTCCAAGATTTATGAATATAAATTTCGACATAATGTTCAAGCGATAATGTCGTCGCTCTTTTGTTTGGCTGAATAGGCCTGTCGTCTGCTTACTAATGTATGTGTTGTTACCCCTGGTACCGTCTGTAGGTAACATACATGTCTTCATAGCCACCTCACATAGAGAAAGAGGTCTGATTTAAAAGTCTATATAGATGTGCTATTACGTACCTGCCTCTTTAATCCAGTGTACAGTAACATGAAAAAGCTGTAGACTTGTTTGCCTACAGTGAGTCATAAACACCTGTCTGTCTGCACCGAGATTTTTCTTCCGGGTGCATACTGTCTAAACAAGCCTGACGCGAGTCATTGAAAACCACCAGCCCGTGAGAGATAATAACTCTTATTCAATCTCATGCCCTGTGGGCTGGACTGGTGTACATGACTAGACTGTAAATAAGGTGAAAGAGACACCTCAGAAAATCATACCTTGCTTTATACAGACACCGACTGAGTACATAATACAACAGATCTTTAAGATACCCCCCACTCCCCCCCCCCACACACACAACACAGACACACACACACACAACACACACACAACACAGACACACACACAACACAGACACACACACACACAACACACACACACACATGCACACACACACGCACGCACACACACACACACACAGACACACACGCGCACAATGGTATCATAACACACTTTTCTCAATCATGTCGTCCTAATGTTTATCCGGAATATGTTTACACCACACAGCCATCAATGCCTATGCCATACAAAGTCTTTGTGGCACTCCACCATTGCCAGCTGACAGCCCTGAATACTTGTGTGTACACCCATTACATTCACCCCTGTATGGGCGAACAGGTTTTGTTTACCGGCGTTCTCAGCGAGGTGCAGTGACACTACCCACGTTTCTATTCCAGTGCCATGTGTGTCAACTGTCACTTTGAAAACATGCTATTTAAGCCAAACAGGTTTTGTTAGAGGTACATAACACACATACACACACGCACTGACACACAGACAAACACACGCATGCACACACGCACTGACACACACACACACACACAAACACACAGAACATGTATACACAAACACACAGAACATGTATACGCCAATGCACAGCAATACAACTCAACTCACAGTTCAGTTATTTAGGGTTCACAGTGACGCTATGAGTCTACTGAACAAGTAGAGTAATCCCTTCTATGAAAACATTAAAACAAACAAACATGTTTTATTGTACATTTTCAGTAGCCCACTCGATCACAGATTCTTATGAGCATGGCGAGATTCTCAAGAGCCACTGTTTTTTTTATTGGGTTTGAGTCAACTGTAAAGATTTCTGAATCTCTGCATAATCTAATGACACACACACACACGAGATATGTCACTGAGCTAAGCCTACAAATGTACATACCTGTACCCTTGCTACACACAAACAGGAACAATATCCTCAATGAGTACTCCATTGCAACACACTCACTCACAAATCGGTGACACAAGGTCATTCTTGGGTATGCCACATATAGTCTATGGGAGACAAATCTGTAGAGTGGTTGAATCTTTCCAAGTGATTACGTCCCTTATATCATTGACCATGAACAGAAAATACATGCTGGAGTGGTGCAAACGTAAAAAATTACTGTTCAGTGTAATTTCCTAGAAAACATGATTTTGCTTGATAACAATTATTCTTTTGTTTGTCTAATAAAAATGACAGACGGACAAATCCAAGTGTTTGATGTTACAGAATGCTTCAAAGATGTTAAGTGTTTTTATGACTTAAAAACACGTGTGTTTGGACCCAGCTTTAAACTCTCATCACCGTCAATAAGGATATACACAACATATATAATGTTACTTTGGAATATTCAGATGGATTACCATGTTATGATTATGAGACTGTTGATCTTAAGACAAATGCTTTTAAAGTTTATAATGCTAACAGTGGCCACTTGCGTTGGTTTGAGGTACTGTGTAATGACATATTTGTTCAATTAAGAAAACTACATTGTTACATTGAAAGTGTTACGTTCAATAAAGTGATATTACACCTGCAGGACAAGACTTCAAGACAAACACCAGGAAAGTAGTTGACTTGTTTATCATAACTACCGATAATACAGTATTACATATGGTGTGACAGTGATATTTTTTTTTTTCATTTATTATTTTGACGGACAAATAAAAATGACGGACAATTCACAAAGCCCAGGCCCATCAAACCCTGGCCTATCTGGTTTAAGAAACGTGTTTCACACAACAAACTTGCCTATAACCAATAGTAATAATGTTTACGAATCAATAGAAAACTCTTTTTCTGTCATACAGCAAAATCTTATCACAGGCAGTGTTAAGATTCAGATTGTTGCAAAAATCGAATTCACTAGATTGGGCGGTGAGGTAATTGTATCGTATATATCAACAAGACAACACACTGTTAACACAAGAAGAGAATTGCAAAACGTGTTTAGAGACAGACTATTACCAGACTTCCTCCAGGCGATTGACAGTGCAAAAATGAAGGGGTCTGGTTGGCACGAAGGACATGTACATGAACTACAACTAAAGCAGTCTAGGTATCATCCTATATTAGGTAAAGCATGGTTGCCACTGCCAACAGAAGTAGCAAACAAAAAGGCTGTCGTCAACATACAGAACAATGACAACTATTGTTTCATGTGGTGTGTGCTTGCTAAACTACACTTTGTGAAAGCAAAACCTGAACGTGTATCTAACTACACCAAATTTGTAAATGAACTCGTTTTTAGTGGCATTGAGTTCCCTGTTAAAATAGAGGACATAGATTTGTTTGAAAAACTAAATCCTGGTATATCTGTAAATGTGTATGTGTGGGATAATGAATCTGAGAACAAGTTACAACCAATTAGAGTGTCCCCACTGGCTCCAACATATGGTCAGTCAGAAGATAAACATGTTGACATGTTGCTAATCGGAGATGACAATAACTTTCACTACACAATTATCAGAAATATGTCACGTCTAATTCATGGACATACAACAAAACACAATGGCAAACAGGAAGTGTGTAAGAAATGTTTACAAAGATTCTCCTCCATAAACGTAGCACACAAACATGTTGTACACTGCAGGTCACCTGATGATATACAGACTGTACTTAAGTACCCAGATCCTGGTAGTCAAGTGTATTTTAAGAACTATGGGAATCAGCAAAAGTTGCCGTTTGTAGTGTACGCAGATTTTGAATCATTAGTTGTTCCGTATGAAGGTCCTGTTCCAGAGTCATTACCAAAGACTATAAAATTGAGTGACCAAGTGGTGTGTTCTTTTGGATACATTCTTGTTAGGTCAGACGGTCTTCATTCAGAGCCTGTTATCTACAGGGGTGAAAATGCAGCTTGTCTGTTTTTAACAGAAATGAGACATCTGTATAGTCAGGTAGTACAATATCTCACAACATGTCAGATGCCTTTGGTGATGACAGAAGAAGACAAACTAAAATTTGACACAGCTGTGACGTGTTGGATTTGTGAACAACCCCTCCAGGGTGATAAAGTTCGTGACCACGATCACATAACTGGGCGTTACAGAGGAGCTGCACATAACAATTGTAACGTATTATTAAAAACAGATCCCAAGACATATAAGTTACCAATCTTTTTCCACAATCTCAAAGGGTATGATTCACACATTATCATGCAGGCTGTGGATGAGTCTTACAAAAACATAAGTTGCATTGCCCAGACAACTGAAAAGTACTTGACTTTTAGGTTAGACAAATTAGCATTTTATGACTCCATGCAACATTTGTCTTTAGGATTGTCTAGTCTGGCAGAAGGACTGTCTGAGTATCCAATAACGAGTAAATATTTTGAACCAGACTTGATTAAGAAAGGTGTCTATCCGTATGAGTACATTGATCACTGGGTTGTGTTTGAGGAAACAAGACTGCCACCAAAAGAGAAATTTTATTCCACACTAACTGGCAAAGGTATTTCTGACTCTGAATACCAGCATGCTCTTGATGCGTGGGGGAAGTTAGGGTGTCAGACGATTGGTGACTACCATGACCAGTACTTGAAAGCAGACGTTTGCTTGCTAGCAGACGTATTTGAAAGTTACCGTGAAAAGGGTTTGTTACACTACAAGCTTGACCCTGCTTGTTACATAACTAGTCCTGGCATGACATGGGATGCATTTTTAAAATCCAGTAAGATATTTATTGACCTGTTGTCTGATCGTACGATGGGTGAAATGGTGGAACGTGGATTGAGGGGAGGCATTAGTATAGCTTCAAACAACTATGCCAGAGCCAACAATAAATATATGGACGCCCATGGTGACCTTGGGTTTGACCCCTCAAGGTCAAGGTCATTCATTACGTACTTGGACGCTAATAACCTTTATGGCTGGGCAATGTGTGAGTTATTGCCCTTGAAAAACTTTTGTCTGTATGATTTGTCACAGTATGATGTAACAGAGTCAGGGTTAACTAACAATATTATGCCTACCCGGCACCGGCCTCCACGTGGCATAGGTGGGTAGTCCGCTCAGTCCCTGACTGAGTGGGCTAGCGGACGGGTGCCATCTTTGTCCAGGATTAGGACTTGATGTCAGCAGATATGTTGTTCAGCCTTTTCACTGGTCCGGTTTTTAAGGAGCTGTGCTAACCTAGGTCGTACCATGTTGGATTGGTCCTTAAAAATACTCGTGACTTTTTGGTCCTTTGGATCCCAAGTGTTTGCCGTGCTTGGAGACCCATGTCGGGGGAGAAGAGGATCCTGGTGGCTGAGGTTCCCTTTGGGCTGCGGCTCACTGGTGCCAACACTCCACTTCGGCCTTGACTTCTACCTAAACGGGAGGCTAGTCGTACCGGCCTAGTCAATCGGCTCTTGTCACGTTGAGCCCTATCCCACTGTTGACATGCGGGTTGCTATACGGAGCACCATGCTATAGCTTCTGCTGCTGATTAGGTGCTTTACGCCAGTATTCCCCTGCATTCAACGGTGTGATAGAAGGCGGTGGCTCAAACGGTTCAATCGGGCTTACCCCCTTGAGTATATCTTTCGGGCAGTCTCCATTGTGCGTCGGCTGGAGACCCGCCGACAGTTGCACTTTCCCTTGTTGGGCTCGGTGGCGGGTGGGGACCCCCGGGGGATGAATATCTCTACTAATATAATATGGATAAAACCAAAAAACCAAAACTAGCACAGAAACGGCGCATAGACACCGACATTGCACATGACAGTGATTCAGACTGTGAGGAAGCGACGCCTCAGGCGTCGGCCGTATGGCCTCGCTTCCTCATTGTCCATAGCAAGGTGAAGGAGAAACCAGTTACCAAGCTGCATCCTTTTCTGGTGGGGGAGACCCTCAGGAGCCGTGTTGGCAGGCCTGACGCCCAGCGCCTCAGGTCTGGTGACTTGCTGGTGGAGTGCCGTACTCGGGCACACTCCAGCGGGCTACTGGGGCTCTCTTCCATCGGAGACACTCCTGTGGAAGTCACACCCCACAAAACTATGAATTCGTCAAGAGGCGTAATCAAAGATCAAGCTTTGGCAGAACTGTCAGAAGATGAACTTGTAAGGAACCTTAAGTCTCAGGGGGTGACTTGCGTCAGGCGCTTCGCTTCCAAGCGAGGTGGTGGGGAGATCCGTCTCCCTACCATCATCCTGACGTTTGGCACCCCCACCCCTCCTACTACCATCTGGGGAGGTTACTACTCCCTGAGAGTGAAAAAGTACGTCCCTCTTCCCCTCCGGTGCTTTAAGTGCCAAAAGTATGGCCATGGGCAGAAGACATGCCGTCAGGCAGAGGCTTCATGCGCCCGTTGCACTAGGCCCGGACACTCTGCTGAGTCCTGCACAGCCACCCCCCTGTGTGTGAATTGCCAGGGGGCGCATATGGCTTCGGATAAGAAATGCCCTCGTTGGATATCCGAGTGCAAGATTCAGCAGGTGCGTGTGGAGAAGGGGCTGTCCTTTCTGGATGCCAAAAAACTGGTTGAAGGCCCTGGTGCAGCTGCGGCTGCCCCAACCTCTAACACCTCAGTGTATACTTTTAGTGCAGCGGTGGCAGGCAAGCGCCCCACCAAAGACTTTTCATGTCAGACCCCAACTTCTTGGTTGGGGGCGGAGCCTCGGCTCATCTCGCCCCTGGAGAGTAACCCTCCTCTGGTGGTGACAAGGAGCCAGGGAACGCAGAAGGCGGACACTGCCGGTCCGGTTGTGCCGCCTTCTGTTGCCCCTAAGCCTCAGCCCCCACCCAAACCTGTTAGTCAGTCAACTCCAAAGGCTTCTGGCTCTGGTCAGCCTTCTAAGGCCGCTAACTCTAGCGGCAGGAACGCTGCCCAGGACCAGAAGTCTAAGAAATCTATGGGACCGCTGTGCGCACGGGCCCAGAAGGGGAACACAGATGTGCCCCTTCAAAACAAATATGCTGCACTGGAGGAGCGGATGGAGGGAGTGGAAGTTGTTGTTGCTGATGCTGCGGCAGCTCCACCCCCTTCCTCTCCGAAGAACCAGAGGAGGCCCGGGAGCCGGCCCCCCTCTGTTTCTTCAACTCATTCCAAGGTAAAGGAAAAAGGGGGGAAAAACTCCTTACCCCCAGATCAGACTTAATCATGGACTCTTTGCTTCAGTGGAATTGTCGTGGTTTTCGAGCTAACTTTGAGGAATTACGTCTTTTAGTCAAGTTCTATAACCCCTCAGTCATATCTCTTCAGGAGACTTACCTGAAGACTTCTGACCCTGTGTCTTTTAATGGTTTTAATGTTATACATAAAGGCTCTGATTCGGAGAGGCGCTCGGGTGGAGCGGCTCTTCTCATTAGTAGCCAAATTTTATGTAGCCCCGTTAGCATCGACACCTGTCTTCAGGCTGTCGCTGCTCGGGTTACCTTAAAAAAGACCATAACCATATGCAGTATTTACCTGCCACCATCACTGCGGGTCTGTAGCAATGATATTTTTCACTTAGTAGATCAACTGCCCCCTCCCTTTATTCTCATGGGGGATTTTAACGGTCATGCTCACCTTTGGGGTAGTGACCACTATGATGGCAGAGGTCAGATGTTAGAAGATGTTTTTCCTCAACTTAACCTATGTGTCTTTAACGATGGCTCACCTACATACTCTAACTCAGGTTCCGGATCTAGTTCTGTTCTAGACCTCACTGTGTGTGATCCTTCTCTCATGCTGGACTTTGACTGGAAGGTTCACGATGACCTGTGTGGTAGTGACCACTTCCCAGTAGTCCTGTCATCGGTCAGCTGTGAGGAGGATTCGCCGGTGGGGCGCTGGAATCTCAAGAAAGCTAACTGGTCTCTGTTTGCCTCTCTCTGTCAGTCTCGTCTTACAGAGGAGGTGGTCATGTCAGCTGAAGAACCTGTTTCTTGTTTTACTTCTATTTTGTTGGAGGTTGCAGGTGAAACCATCCCTAGAACTTCCACATCACTCCCTCGGAAGCCGAGAGTACCATGGTTCAATGAAGAGTGCCGCAAGGCCCAAACAATGCGCAAATCTGCTCAGCGACGTGCATTTCGTAATCCGTCACAAGCAAATATTCTAACCTTTAAAAGACAGTGGGCGAAAGCCCGTTATATTTTTAAACGTGAACGCCGTGCTTCCTGGAGACGCTTCGTCTCATCTTTATCTTCTAGGACTCCGTCCCAAAAAGTCTGGAAGGCTGTTCGAAGAATTAGGGGCAGGGGTGGCTCGGCTTCTGTCGGCCATCTTAGAGATGGTGCCAGTTTGGTCACAGATAAAAAGGCTGTGGCCAATTTACTTGCCTCCACCATTGCCCATAATTCTTCAACAGAGCATTATTCACCTTTCTTCCAGAGAGAGAAGGAGAAGCGAGAATCTTGTGCTTGTGATTTTATATCGGATAACTTGGAAGACTATAATGCCCCTTTTACGTTTTCAGAATTGCAGCAAGCCATGCAGAAATGTACTGACTCTGCTGCTGGATTAGATACCATCCATTATCAGCTCATAAAACATCTGCCTGAGGATTCACTCCTTGTACTTCTCAAGGCCTTTAACCATATCTGGATAACCGGTCATTTTCCGCCATCTTGGCGCCAGGCTGTGGTTGTGCCAATTCCCAAGCTGGGTAAGGATCCTTCCGACCCGGGCAACTACCGGCCAATAGCTTTGACATCATGTTTATGTAAAACTATGGAACGCTTGGTCAACGCCCGACTGGTGTGGCATCTTGAGTCACAGGGTCTCATCACAGACCTCCAGTGCGGTTTCCGGCGCTTCCGTAGTACAACTGACCATCTAGTCCGCTTTGAGTCTTTTATCCGAGATGCTTTTGTCAACAAGCAGCATGTCTATGCAATTTTCTTTGATCTTGAAAAGGCATATGACACTACCTGGAAGCATGGTATAATGTCTGATTTGTCGGACATGGGTTTTAAAGGGCATCTGCCCGTTTTTATTCACAATTTTTTTGTCCAACAGGTCGTTCCATGTCCGTGTGGGCTCCACCCTCTCCGACTCCTTTGAACAGGAGATGGGTGTCCCGCAGGGCAGTATTCTATCTCCTGTTTTATTTAGCATTAAAATAAATAACATTGTAAAGGCCGTCAAGGATGATTCTGAATGCTCTTTGTTTGTGGACGACTTTGCTTTGTGTGCACGAGGTCGAGGACTTGCGTCCCTTGAGAGGCGCTTGCAGCTGTGCGTTGATCGCATCCAGGGGTGGGTGTCTCTCAATGGATTCAGATTATCGCCCTCCAAGACAGTCTGTGTGCATTTTACTAACCAGACGAAATTTTTTCCAGAACCTAGCCTGAGCATTGCTGGAGTGCCAATTAAGGTGGCTGAAGAGGCTAAGTTTTTGGGGGTCATCTTTGACAAAAGATTGACCTTCTGCAACCATGTTAACTACCTTAGAACCTCTTGTCGGAAGGCCCTCGACATTCTTCGTGTCGTTGGTCGTACTGACTGGGGTGCAGACCGCATCGTCTTACTTCGACTGTACCGGGCCCTTGTTCGGTCCAAACTGGATTACGGCTCTGTGGTATATGGCTCGGCTTCCAAGTCTGTTCTGCAGCGTCTGAACACAATTCACCATCAAGGTCTGCGCATATGTCTGGGAGCCTTCAGGACATCTCCAGTTCCTAGTCTGTATGCAGAGGCAGGGGAGCCTTCTCTCAGGCTCCGCCGCATCCGCCTCATGCTCAGCTACGTTCTGAAGCTGAAGGCCCATCCAGAAAATCCTGCCTAGGATTGTGTTTTTAACCCGTCGTTTGCAGAGATTTACGATGCCCATCCGGGAGCTGTCCGTCCACTTTCCTTCCGTGTCCGACATCATCTGCAGGCGGCTGGAGTGGACCTGGACAAAGTTTCGGAATCTCTGCAACACGTCACTCCACCCTGGCTACTACCAGTTCCTGACATCTTGCTGGACTTGACTGCCCACAAGAAGGATTGTACTCCACCAGCCATATACCAACAGAGCCTCAATGAACTCCTTTCAATTTTTCCTGGCTATTGTCGTCTTTATACGGATGGGTCCAAGTCTGAGGATGGAAGAGTGGCTGCGGCTGCAGTGTCCTCTCGCCATCCTAGACGCCCATTTAAGCTCCGTCTCCCTGACCATTCCTCTGTATTTAGTGCAGAACTGCAGGCCATTCTGCTAGCACTCAAGCATGCCTATCAGTCTCGGGAAAGGAACTTCCTGATTCTGTCTGACTCTCTTTCTGCCCTGCAGGCCCTTCAGGGCGCGGGAACAGACCATCCACTGCTGGTGCAGATTAGAGAGCTCTACGCGGACTTGATGAAGGAATATTATGACATCATTTTTATTTGGGTCCCAGGCCATGTGGGCATCGAAGGCAACAGAATCGCAGATTCTGCTGCCAACAGTGCCCGCAGTGACCCTGTCCCTGACACACAGACTGTCTATAGTGATTTTAAACCTGTTATTAGTGCGTACATAGCCCGCGAGTGGCAGTCCGAGTGGGACAAAGAGGAAGGGAACAAGCTTCATGAAGCTCTTCCTAAGTTGTCTGACAGTCTACCTTTCCGCTGCGGCAGCCGCTGTGAGGAGACTGTCCTTGCTCGGCTCCACATCGGGCACACATATGTTACGCACTCTTACTTACTGAAACAGGATGAGCGTCCATGGTGTTTTGCCTGTGATGAGCAGTTTTCTGTTCGACACTTTTTGCTGTATTGTGCTGACCTAATTGACACCAGATATAAACACTTCACAGCAGACTCCTTGAAGGTTTTGTTCCGGGATGTTCCCCCCGGACAAAATCTTCAATTTTTTGAGAGAATGCAATATTTTTAACAAGATCTGAGCATTCATAGACTATGTGAATTTTTTTATTTGCCCTTTTTGAGAGTCTGTAGACGTTTCTTTTCCAGACATGTGCGACATTTTAGCCTGAGATTTTTAATCTATATTTACATCTTGTCTTAAGACCTTGCTTTTAGTCTGGCTGACCAGATTTTTACCCATCCCGCCGTGAGATGGCCTTAGTCGCCTGCTCGGCGTTAAACCCAAATAACTAACTAACTAACTAACTAACTAACAATATTATGACTCTTGACCGAAACGACGCGAAGGGTTGGATCTTTGAAGTCGACCTGGAGTACCCACACCACCTACACGATTACCATAATGATTATCCATTAGCTGTTGAGAAAATGAGTATGACAGGAAAAAAAGAAGACACTAAACTTGTACCAAATTTGAATGACAAATTCAATTACGTTTGTCACTACCGCTTGTTGCAGTTTTACATCAGACACGGGTTAGTACTAAAGAAAGTTCACAGAGGAATTCAATTTGATCAGAGTGCTTTCATGAAAGATTACATAATGAAAAACACAACCCTTCGTGCCAGAGACGGCAACACTGCATTTGACAAAGACTTCTTTAAGCTTATGAACAATGCCTGTTTTGGCAAGACAATGGAAAATCCTCATCACAGAAAAGATGTGAGACTGGTCACAACTGAATTGGGTGCAATTAAACTTACAGGTAAGCCACAGTATACAGGGTATAAAGAGTTTCATTCATCATTGTATGCTGTGTCACTCAAAAAAAAAGATTGTCAAACTGGACAAGCCAGTATTCATTGGTATGGCAATTCTTGAGTTGTCAAAACTGTTGATGCTTGAATTTTATTATGATTACTTCAAACCAAAGTATCCTGAGTGTCGATTGTTATACACTGACACTGACTCTATGATCATTGATGTGTGTACTGAAGACTTTTATGAAGACATGAAAACAGAGTTACACATGTATGACACATCTGATTATCCTAAAGACCATCCACTGTTTAGCACACAAAACAAAAAAGTGCCTGGTAAGTTTAAGGATGAACTGAATGGTGTGCCTATAGTTGAGTATGTTGGACTGAGGTCAAAAATGTATTCTATACTGCACCAGAAAGGTAGTCGGTCGAAAGCCAAAGGAATTAAAAAAACAGCAATAAAAAATAAAGACATACGTCATGAACATTACAAGCAAGTGTTAGATGGTGCATTGATGCCTGATTATCCAAACAAGTCACTGAGATCAAATAAACATAATCTTGAAATGATCCAAACACACAAAAAGTCACTTGCAGTTGGAGACACGAAACGTGTGTTTCACAGTAAGGAAAAGGCTTATGCTCCTGGTCATTACAGGCTCAAGTTATCTGAAGACATAGCCGATGAACTGGTTGATGAATTAATTGACGACTTAGTTACTGAAATGAGTAACGGTGTCTGAGGGAATAATCTGTAATTCTTCTCTGACAAATGCCCTCTGTGGCACAGGGTCATACAGATAATATATTGTTGCGCCAGGACCGTCAGGACCGGGAATTATTTTTTTTATATTATGAACGGACGTTGACCAGATGGGGTCTGTTGCCCTGCGCTTTACGTCATTTTCAGCTTCACCTGGTTGATATAAATATCTCACCTGTTTGGTAAATAAACTTGTGTCTGGCGCAAGCGGTGTGGGGGTTGGGGTTGGTCCTGTTTTTGGCTCTGTAATTGTTTTCAATTTAATAGCATCAGCAGGCTTTGGGTGTCCTTCATTGTTCATTGCTTTTATCACATGTGGTAATCTCTTTACCCACGCAGTGTTCCGGGTGTCATGCATGAGTTCCTTAGAATACTGGTAACTGAAAAGTCTTTCTGATAACTGTTTGTTAAAGTTCTCTACAATTGCCTGTGATCTGTGCACACCTGGAATGCCTCGTCTGACCAGTACGCCATGCTTAGCAAATAACTGATTAACTGCGCCCTTAAATTCAGATCCATCATCAACTTGTACAAGTCTGGGGTATCTTAAAGGGCCTCGACTATATATTTTTGATAAAGCAGTAGCAACTGTACTGGCTGTTTTGTCAGATATGGGTTCAGCGTCTTTATACCTTGAAGCAATGTCTACAACAGTCAGTGCATACTTGTATCGTTTCTTTCTTATTGTGTCATGTGGTAAGAACAAAAGGTCCATTTGGTGTGTGTCATTTGGGGTAGTGTTTTCAAAATGGGGTCTTGTTATTTTTCTTGGAGCAGGAAGATATATCTGCCAAATTGCCTGTCTCTGTAACCATTGCTTGACTTGATTGAGTGTTATATCTCCGCCCACAGCGGCATGTAATTTTTCAATAGCTGTTTGTCCTTTCCAATAGCCTGATGGAGAGTAATATATTTTTGATAGTTTATTTTCGGCTGCCATTTTTTCTAGCAATGAAAACTCCTGTAAAATAAACAAATGTCATTCCCACTAGAACAAAGATTATCTCCCCGTTTCTTTGTTGTGTGCTTGGTTTGTAATAGTCACTTAGTTTCGGTTTTGGGATAGACATGTCTTCACCTGTGACAAGAAAATATTCCCTGATTGCTTCGTCTGTATTTGAAAACGTATGTTGTGCGTGGCCTTCAAGCCTGAGTTTTTCATTGATGAAATCAAGTTTCTCAATTCTATTCTTTTCATAATCTTGATGGGCTTGAGCAAGTTTTTCAGATGCTTCATTATGACGTTTCAATTCTTCTGCAGATTCTTCTCTACCCATTTTTGAAAAGAGATAATTAGAGCCACTAAATGCCAGAGCATTAACCATAGCACCTCCAATCATAATAGCTATCGTCGCCATATTATTTTATTTACATAGAAACATTTTTGGGAATAATTCCTTGCTTAACAAGAAAATCTTTTGTCACAATCGACGCTGTAACAACTACAATTAGCTTAGCACTGTCTTCGAAATCGAGTCTACTCAAGTCTGCTGATTTCATTTTGAGTAGACTTTTCCCCAGCATAGAATAAGCTACTGCTAATCCACTGATTACGGCAGAGTGATACACAAGGTTCATCATGTTCTTTGAGTCATTCATTTCTTAGGCAAGAAAAATTAAAATAATATTTTTTATTTACTGCATATAAAATGGGTCAACGGCTTTGGATGTTACTGGTAATGTGGCGACTTCTGGTTTTGTTTTTGGAGTGTCTGATTTTTTGGTCACTGTACGAGTCTGTGGTTTGTATTTTTTGTATAATTGATACCCTACGTAACCAAATCCGACAACAAATCCGGCAACTATATATTTTGTTGTTTGAGGGTCGGGGTCAGGGTCAGACTTAGTTGTTTGTCTCTCACTTTGATGAAGGTGTGACGGCCCTGACAGTATTGACACAGGTCCTGACGATCCTGACGGTGGATCAGTTACATGAGTCTTTTCTGTTTGTGCCTTAAGCTGTAATTTTTTTTTGCCTATTATATTCAGCTAATCTTTTTCCAGCCTCAACCCTGCCTGGACTTTTAGCCTTAGTCACAGTTTGAACCTGCGTCAAAACTGGACTGGGGTTCGGTTGTGGAGTCGTCTGGGTTTCGTCCATTTTCTTCTGCAGTAAAATTTATTTTCGAAAAATCAATATGACTCCCAGTAACAAGAAGGGTTACTACAGGTGCAAGGTAATTTCCAAACTTGTAAAACATGACACATGCTAATTTGCCAATTGAACTTGAAACAATAGGATTGCTTTCAAGGTCGTGTGATAGACTGTCACTATCCACAGGTAGAAAGTGACTCACTGCTTTTGTGTATAGACATACTAGAGATCGACTCAAATCACGAGTCATTAGTGAAGCGATGTGGTTTTCATATTTTGAATGAAGCTTGATTAGCTCGTCAGAGGTAAGAGATTCAATATCCTCTGTTGTGTATTGTTTCCCAAGATAAGTCTTTGATTTGCCTGAGACAATCACAGACAAAAGACGCTGTTTTTTTTAGTCTAAGTCTTTGTTCTCAACAGCATTGATATCATTCAATAGAAGGATTTCATCAGGGTTCATTTATATTGTTATTTTAAAAAACAAAAATTAATTTACTAACTCATAACCTGTGGGCTGATCTGTCTTTAAAATGAGCTTTAGATGCTTAGTTGATTTCAGTTTATTTTTTACATCATCACGTTCATGTTTATTTGGTATGACATCATTCTCTCTGAGACAGTCTTCAAAGCTGTCACGATCCTTACAGTAAAACAAACAGATAAACTTTAACTGTTCTCGAAAATCTTTTAGTACAGCATTATATTTTTGAGTGAGAATCCGTACACTTACATTTGCATGTCTACCACTGAAGGCAAGTTCTGCTAGAGTGTTTCTCTTCTTGACAATGTCTTTCTCTGCTGAGCAGTCATCAACAATAAACAATGTTGGCTGTCCTTCAAATTGTTTGTAAAAATATTGTAGGTAGTCATTCAGTTTTTTCTCAGGGTCGACTAAGTATATGTTGTTGTCAGTCCAAATGAATAAACGGTTGTGATAAGCTTTGTTGTGTTTGATTATAGGACAAAATATGACAATGTTTTCAAAGTGGTGTATGTATCTTGTTTGTAATAGGTTAAGAACAAATTCAGTTTTCCCACACCCTGTGGCACCAACAAATAAGCCACAGTGTGGGTCAAGGGTCATTAAGCTCAGGTTCATTTTAATACACAATATAATTTTAATATATGTATCCACTCAGTCTACTGTCTGCAATATTGAGTTGTGCGTCATATATCAGGTACAAATATATGTTAATGGCTTCGGCTTTTTCAACCTTCTTTTGTATCTGAATTGTTATTCCATCACTACCATTCTCAACAGTTCGTCCTGACCCATGAAGATAATCATCATCTGTACTACGAAGGTCTAGCCACAGTGCATACTTGTTTGTAAGGTATTGTCCGATCCTAACATCATACAGATGTAGATCTTTGCATGCAATGTTTGCTGGTTTATCTCTAATCCTTCCACCCGCAAAATACTTTGTGATCTCATCGTAGTGTTGATAAGGTAACAAACCTGACGCGTACACTTGATTAGGGCGGCCTTCAATTGTACAGGACAAATGTGTAATCTTAGGATTGTAGAATTTTTCTGAATCCCGTTTATATGGATCTGCTGGTTCAACAAACAACATAAGAATACCTTTCAGTGACCTAGCAGGTGTGTTTAAGTTTATGTTCCACATTGGGTCACTCTTGTCTTTTTGCATTAAACTATGTCTAATTACCCTGTCATAATAAATTGGCAGTCTTGACTGATACTGATTTTGAATGAGTCTGGCTAGATCAGTGTGTGTGACAATTTCGTATTCCAAGGAAATGTTAGAGATCTTGTATGTTGCATCTGTGGCAGATGATTTTATAACTTTGGAGTAGTCATTGAAAGTTAGTTCAAAGCTCAGACGGTCATTCAGTGCCCCTTGATAATAAGGCAGATGAGCTGTGAGGATTTCAAACTCGAGTGGAATGTAAAATCTAGTTCCATATGTTTCTGCTATAATAACTTCCTTTGGTACCCCAGTAGTTGTTTTGTCTCCGGCATTGATTTGAAGTTTACCAACATTATCTGGCTGTATGCCTTGATAAATACGATCTTCTCGTTCTTCTCTTGTGAGCCAAAGGTCTTTGTAACAGTAAAATACATCTGAGTCGTCAAGACTAAACACTTCCTGTCCTTCAAGTTTTACTTTAATAGTTCTAACAATTGCTCTACCAAGATTGTTAACTAGTGTTCTGTTGACGTCTGCGTCTGATGTTAGTTCAATATTAAATGCTAGGCGTGCAGTGCCAGGAACAATAATGTCACTGGGACCTAGGTTTGGAAACTTGACTGTAAGTGTTTGATTCTGGTCTATGGTACTTGGATTGTTTGTGATGACGATTGATTGTCTTATGCCCTTAACACCCAGAGGCTCACGTAGTTTTCTGTATGGGTCTAACTTTGATCCGTAAGACTGTGTCATTTTTATTATGCACAATAAAAAATAATAAATTAATAAAACAATGGCAGCGGGAGGATTTAATCATGAAGATTTTGAAATGGATGACATGAATGTCTCAGATACCAGTATCACAGATATGACTGGAATGGTAACTAGTAGTAGTAGTATGCATCATGAACTGTTAAAAGACAAAGTAAACTCATTTTATGACAGTGTTGGAGCACGCCCAGATGTAATAGATCCTAATCAATTTGAATATGATAAAGGGCACTTATTTGTAAATACAGACAGAGGGAAAATATATCTAACACATAAAAATAATCCTTCTAAGCTTATGGCTTTAAGTACAATTAAAGGTGAAGTCGGTGGTAACTCTGGGTTGGCAAGGTATCTTGGAATTGGAGGGTCTCCTGTCATGCCAAGACTGGCTAGTGTTCTTCACGACACGCAAACAAAGTTGCCAACAGGGCAAGAGATTGAAATGGCACCAGTAACAAGCCTACCAGAAATAGCAAACACAGTGATACAAAAAACCTCATTTACTGAAGGACAAATAAATGATGCTATGAAAACAATAGATGACCCACCTTTGTCAATGAGGGAGATTATGGGATTGGATAAATCACTGCAGACAATAAGAGGTGAGATGGTTAATAATCTTGCCAAACTAGGTGAGCTTGATAAACACATAGAACGTGAAAAAGAGAAACTGGCTACAGCAGACAATGGAAATCTTGACGCAGAAATGAAAGAAAGAATACAACACAGATTAAATGATTTGCAGATAGAAAGATCAGGGCGGTTAGAAGTGATTAGAATTGGGAGACAAAAACTTAAAACCCAAGTTAACAGAATTAGAGAAACTATTCAGAAAATACTTCACGAAGACACTACTCTGGCTGAGAGACTTAAAACACTTTTCAGAGAACAAGGTATTACAATTGCTAGTTTAATTACTGCTCTTGGGTTTATTATCAGTACTGTTGTGTTGGCTGTCTCCGGCAGTGGTGGTGGTGGTCCAGCCCCAGCACCAGCACCACCAACCCCGGGCCCCCCGATTCCAACAGACCCAAAAGACTTACAGTCATGGGTAAAGAAACAACTGTCTCACATATCAGACTTGCTTAAGAAATTGGCTGTGAAAGCAGTGGACGCGTTGCCTGGCATTATAGGCACTGTTGTCAGTTGGCTGATTACTACTACAGCAAAGGCAGTAGGGTTTATGGCAGAACATGTGTGGGTCTTTTTGGTTACAGTAGGAGGGTTGATGGTGGGTTATTTAATGAAACAGATAAAGAAGTAAAACCCCTAACCCTGTTAGACCTATTACCAATGCAGTTCTTTCCGACTCATGTGTGTCAGGGGTTGACTGTACTGATTGTATGAGTGCCGGTGTGGGGGCTGGGGCCGGGGCCGGGGGTGTTACCGTCTGTAATGATTTTAACGGCTGTACGTGTGTGGTTGTGGCCCCCAAGTTTACAGATTGATTGAGACCGAGTTTTTGACCAACACCTGCAACAATGATTTCATTATTATAATTTGTTATTGTGCCCATTTGGAGTTGAAGGTCAGATGGTAACATGTATAACCCGATGCCAACTACAAAGTCAACTTTTGATCTGGCATATCTTAAAACGTCTTGGTAGCGTTGTATGCTTGATGGGAGATCGACTGTTGAATTAATTGAATCTTCAAGATTTGCAAGAAACTGTTTTTGTGCTTCAAATTTACCACTTCCATTCAAAATGTTTGATTTTGTTAGTGATTGTGCTCCTAGTAAACACCAGACATATGTTCTGATAGACTCATTGACGCGCTCGACTCCTGCTTGAGTAAACCCGTCAGATTTATCTAAAATAAATGTGGTCCAGGCGTTAGACTGCTTCTGCTCTATTGATCCTATCCAGACTTGTGATTTTGATGAGAATGAAGTGTAACCAGGGTAATAATCTTGAGGGTATTGTCTGTGACTCAAAGCGTAATACAATGTACCCATGCCTTTGTGATCATCAAGTTTTTGTGTGAAGTCATACTTAGTGCTTATGTTAAATTCATTACAGATGCGTTCAAACGCTTTCATATCCATGGGGTTGTTATACCTGTTGAAACTGGATTCAGTGGGCAGTGGTGTATGAAGTTCTGACAGAATACGTCTAAGCTGGTAATAAACATGGAAACGGTAGACAGACCTAATCAGTTTGAGTGATTCAAATGATCTGTGAATGAAACACCACAGCCTGTAGTTGAACATAGTATTGCAAAGTTGAGTTGGTTTTGCAACATCTGTAGTGGACTTAAAGACCACTTTCTTGCAGTTGAGTCATCTGTTATTGGAGGGTTTAGGTAATGGTCAAATGGGTTTGGTACTTTCACTTGAAATAGATCTTGTACGCTTGCGTCCGACACAGCTATGTCGAGTTGATTTAGTTGAATTATTTTCTGTTCATAAGTAGGTGCAACATTATATTTGGCATCCACATTAAATTGAAATGCGTTTGTAGTGGTAATGGTTGGTGATTTAAATTCCATCCTTTTTTATATGAGATAATAAAAATGTTTATTACCTTAACAAATCTTGACACAAGCAAACCAGTGTGGTTAACTAATGGGATTGATAATCGTGATGGTAGTAAGGCTGTAGCTATCCATGAAATGTTCTACACAGTAAAATGGTTTAATGTAGAAGATGATATATATAATAAAGTAATTTTTGGTGGTAAGACGGAAGCTTTACCGCCTGGGTATTATGACTTTTGTACTATAGCTGAATGGTTTCAAAGTAATTTTAAAATTAAAGCAACTTTAAATCCAGCTAACCTACTTGTTACATTAGAATCTCCGACACAAGATTGGTTAAAGATCTCAGATAGATTTGCATATTTACTTGGATTTTATATTGATGAAGATTGGTGGAGATCAGATGATTTAGATGAAGATATGTTTGGTATTATAACAATGAAGACAAAAAAACTTAAAATAACTGGAAAACGTCCTGTCAATTTGTCAGTACACACAGTGCTAAATGTTTATTTGAAAGAACTAAACACATCTGAGAATGTTCACAATGGAAAGCCTTCAACTTTGTTGAGATGCTTACCTACTGGAACTGCACCCTATTGTGAAAGTGTAGTTGTTAGATTTCCTAATTTGCAGTTTAAGAAATTAGGTTCTAGTTTCTTTGAGTCACTGAGTATATCTGTAACTAATCAGGATGACAAACCAGTTCTTATGCATGATTTTAGTGTAGTGTTAGAAGTTAAATAATTTTATTTTTGTTTATAAAAATGAGTGGTCTTGGTCCAAAGCCTAGAATCATACCAGTTGCATGTCCGGTAACAGAGTTGAAAGATTTGGCTGATGTACAGGATTTTGAGAAGGAGGGAGAGGTGGGGGAGGTGTATGGTTTTGAACTTGATTCAACTGGCATGTACAAGAGAAGAGTAATCGATGACATGAAAGATGGCACAGAGAGACCGATTCCTAAACTTGGTCAGCTGCGTGATGTTACTGTACCTACTCCACCTGTAAATAACGTGCCCTACAACTTAATACATGTGGGAAATAAGTGGGTGGTTTCGCTTGTGCCTGCACCACCGCCAACAATTGACTGGGACATAAAGTTGGAATTTATTAGTCCTTATGTATACACTGATGATGAAGGTGCCTTAGTGTTTAGGAAGGTTGTTAATTCTGGGCCGCTTATTGTAAGTCTTGTTCCAAGCTTTGCTTCAGACGACAATAGCAGACAAAAACTGAAAGTTGAAAATTATGAGAGACGGAGATATCTTCTTACACATAGGAAGGGTAGGTCTGATGCAAAGGTCATGTTTATGCCAGCAAGCTTAGTCGTGGCTAGAGAAGTGACAATAGTATTTGAAATTATCATGAAATCTGTTGCTTCTGCAAAAGAGGCAAATATAGCACAAGGAATTAAACTTACATGGAATGAAACAGTAACAGAATCATCAAAGGTCTTTATTGCCATTACAAAAAATAATGATGTTATTAATGTTTCGAGCAGTGTTCCAGCTGTCAAGGTGGTGGTCGACAAAACAACTTTTGTTCGTCTAACTTACATAAACCTTGAACACATTGATCTTGTTGCATTTTATTATGCCAGCAAATTGTATACTTTTGAAGAGTTGCAAAATGTAATTGCTGATTAAATAAAAAAAAATATTTGTGAATAAAAAAAATGGTAAACTTCTATCCGCAACTACCGACGCTTGAGCCGACTGAAACAAATGTGACGACTAAAACAACGCTTGCGCCTGATCCACATATGACAATTGCTTCAGATAAAACATTACAGGCAGACGCATTCAGATTAAATAATATTACAGAAGCTTTGAAATATTTGGAAAGTGAAGAGGCGAAATACTCACGGTGCAAAAGACGGTATAAGACCGTTTTTAATTCTGTTCAAAACACTTCTATGGCTATTGGTGCAGTTTCAGCTTCATGTTCTGTAGGGGGTATAGTTCTGTTCGCCACAGGAATTGGAAGTTTGGCTGGAATAGCAGTTGAGGGTGTTAGCGTTGCTACATGCCTGGCTTGCTTTGGTTTGGAAGCCTTGAACAAGAGGTTTCACACGAAATTACAGAAACATAAAGCATTGAGTATGCTTGCTGGTGCAAAGCTGAGCAGTATGAAACTTATTATCAGTAAGGCATTGAATGATAATTTTATTGATGACGAAGAATTTAAGAGAGTCCAGGATGATTTAAATAATTACAAAAAACAGAAATCTGAAATACAAAATAAAATGCGTAGTCAATCTCCCGTGAATGTTGAAGAACTAAAGGCTAGTTTTTTAGCAGAGGGAAAAAGGATCGGTGTTCAGGAAACCACAGAAAAACTACACAATCTTTTAAACAAATAAAAATCAGATTTGGTAATCGTTTATTAATGTCATACACTTCACAGAAAAATGCCATGCCACTTATACCACTTGTGCCTGATTATTTAACCCCATCAGCACCACCACCTGAGTATTACTGAGAAAAAAAAGTTTTTTTATTGTCCTTGTATCTTGACAAATCTGACCGAGTAAGTTGTGACTTGAGTCAAGTTGTTGTAAGAACTTAGGGTAAGTACTTGTAAGAACTTATGGTAAGTAATTAATAAGTTCTTATGGCAACACACTTAAAGGTTACCTCTGCAGGTTCCTAAAAGTTAGTTGCAACTTGTTAATAAGTATTAAGTTTCACTTGGCATCACTTGATCAGGTTCATGATTAGGTTTTTATAGAGACAATAGTTATAGAGAAAGATAATAGGAGACCCGTAAGATAATCAGATCAATAAGGCCGCATCCGTCATGCTCGTCACTTTTTTAAAATCAAAGGGTTGATTTAGAATTAACGGGGGTAAAATTGGGGTCAAAATTTTGATATTAAAAATGGCGTAAATTAATGATGGATGCGGCTCTATTGAATTCATTGTCTTACGGGTCTCCTATTATCTTTCTCTACTGGGCCTGCGGCGTGCTGGGGGAAATTGGTGCTACTGTACTAAAACACTGAGCCAAATTATCTCCCCTGCTACAAAATCATGATTTTTGTTCCTTCTTTTTTGCTGTATTTTCTGCTAGTATGAAGTGTATACTAAAATCACATGGATGTTATTCTTGCTGCTTAATCGAGTTGATGTTGTAAGACCACTTGTGTAAGATAGAAGAAATACGTAGTCACGCGGCGTTTTGTACCTCCATTAATGATTTGATGTTATTTTTTAGCCTGTGAAGAGGATGGGACACAGAGAAAACGATTAATTGATCGCTAACGTTCTGCGTTTCCTGCATCACAGAAACTACCCTGGCAGTGACGATAACCAAGAACGGCGACTACATGGAGAGGGAGGTCCGACTAAATTGGATGCAGCCAACTACAACTACAAACACAGTGAACTACACTGCCATTCTTGACTCGGACACAAAAGGGAACAGTACAGACAAGTACGCCAACTTTGACAACCTGATACCGGGTACAAAGTACAGTGTTAGTGTCACGGCCTACGTTCAGAAGGAGACATTCAGGTCTGACAGTATCGGCTTCACGTCCACCCAGAAAGTGTACACTAGTAGGTTATCATTACCACTTTTGTTTGCCAGTAGTACTACTGCTTACACCTAAGCATTTGACTGGAAACCTTTGATATGAATACAAGATACATTACACACACACACACGCGCACGCACAGGCGCGCAGCGCGCGCGCGTTTGTGTGCACGCCATGTGTTGCCAAGTTAATAGACCGACCCACTCCGCATGAACTGTCACTCAAACTGCTCGCGTGCTCACCGTTCTCGACCAATCAGCGGGCTCTACAATCATGTGCTTCTTAGTGTGAAGCCGAGGTACGGCAAAACAACCGATTTTGATGCTTGTCGGGTATGGAACAGCGTTGGCGTTTTCTGTTATTTTAGCCAATTTCAGCGGTATTGGGGATGGCTGGAAAGCACTATTATGGGTTGTGTAAATCAGATCCAAACAAAAATGACCGCCTATCGACATAAGACAATGACCAAAACTGTGCATTTCCTCACACCTATCATGAAATCGCACTGAGGAATCCAAAACTAACATCAGCGTAACAAAATTTACTGATTCTGAAAAATGTCTGTCATTCGTCAACCTTTTAATTTTATTGTGTGTTTGGCGGTTGTTTCATGCGTTCTGCAACAAGCGCCAAACACATGAAGAACCAGTTTGATTTGTTGACTGCTATGACATGAATTTTATACGAATGAAATGTATTTCAAGGTATAAGAGGTGAGAGACGCTAGCCAGAAAAGCTGGCTGGGCAACATCAAAGACAATACATTATATTATAATATACTGTCTTTGGCAACATCGAGTCCTAGCAACGTTCTCGGGATTTTCTAACATTTGGTGGATAAAACTGGAGCCCCCACCCACCCACCCACCCCCCAACCCCCCCCCTCCCCTCCCCCCTTACCGTCCCCGATCCGCACCTGGCACGAGCATTCCGGAGAGCGGCGTATTATGGTGTTCTGTTGCGTATTTATGTGTTTGCCACCTCAGAAATGGACAAACCAGCCTGCATTTCGCCAATAGCTTGGCTTTGCACTTTTTCATTAAGGCTTAGCATTGCAGCCGGGACTCGAAATCGACATATCGATATGTTTTTCTTCTCCCCTTTTGATTTTGTCATTTTGGGCCTGAAAAACTTGCGCATGAGCACTATTGCAGAAAAATGTAAAAATGCATTTGCCGCAAGAAAAGCACGCCCTTCAACAACTGCTACTGTGTGCATGTGAAAACGTTTTGCAACTTTAGCCATCAATCAGGTGTCATTCGTTTTATGAAAATAATGTGCAAAATTATAACAAAATTTTACTTGTGCAGTTTGTTTTTTGACCTGGCAGTATACTAAAAGATTACGTATGGGAGGTTCAAACTGATTTTCATACATTTAGGGCACAACTTCATCTAATGATACCGGAGAACTGAGACAAACAAAATGCTTATGCAAGTACCGTTTATAAAAAAATCGTTCCGGTATTAATGAGAAGATTGCTTTTTTCATACAGAAACTAAAGAATTATTTGTTAACACGTGGTTCCTAAAGTCGCAGATGCACTATACCTTTCACTGAAAAAGTTGAACACATACGAAGTTGCTTAACGATCTAATTAAATGTCTTCTTCCAAGCTAGATGTTTGCAAAATATCAAGTAAGTAACACACACACACACACACACACACACACACACACACACACACACACACACACACACACACACACACACACACACACACACACACACACGCAAATGTAGATTGATATGCGGGTCAATCGTTCGTCATAAAACGGCCATTTTCTCGTAAATGAGTAGTCCAATTTCAATGTCCCTGGAGACATGTTAGGGGACATATCTTAGGGATAAAATACGAACACACTTATATATATTTACTTCAATGTCTGCGCGATTTGTTTTTTCTTGATGGTGATTTTTTTCACACATGAATTAATTATCACTCAAAAGGTTGTAGAGGTACAATGCTGATTAACAAACTCACTCAATAGCTTCATTTACTCTAGTGGGTATGCAAAATATCTAATAAAAATCTAGTCACTTGTGGAGAGCGTTTTGACCTTTAACCTTGTGTCGGTCGTGGTATGGAGGTCTTACTGTGAAAAAACAAATGAAAGCTTGCATGGGTCTTCAGCCAGGCGAGCAAAATTGTCCGCGTAAAACAGACACAGTTGTCCAACTTGTATTCTCAGGACTTGAGGAGTAAAGCAGTCCAAATAATTTACATCACCCTCTGAGTAGAGCTTCAGAATTCCTCGCATCTGGTCGGCGACTCAAGGTGTCACTTGCTCGCAAAACGTCTACAAGAGATCAGTTGTGCCATCAGCTGTGAACTCATAAATAGTCTATTTGCACCCGAATGTCCGTGATAAAGCTGGTCCATGATATTGACCGGTAAACTTTAGCGTCATATAGGCCCCCTATGATATTAAGTGTGATATTATTATAAGTTGTTGGTAGCAGGGGTTTGCTACACGGACTCTTGTAGGCCTGAGGGAGGTCAAAGAAACCATTGTACCCCGAAGGCCTGATAGGTAAATGCATGAATGGTTCCTTTAAACTCCAGTCACTCTCATGTCTCCCTCCCTCCCCTTTCCCCGACCTCACTCTCTCCTTCCCACCAGTGCGCCCCTGTTCTGACATCATCGCCCCTCTCGGTCAATTAATGGCTGGCCAGAGTTCCGGACCAGAACATGGGCGAGGTTTTGCCGTGGAACAGCGCGCGCCGCTCCCGTTCTGCATCCCCCCACACGCTCTCACTATCACACCTCAGTCTCACGCTCAACTCCACACTACTTCCTCACGCTTATACACTGAACCCGCGGCGGCAACACTTTCCTGTCAGTTGGGCAAAAATAACGGAGGCGTTTTATTCCCGTGACTCACTTGTCAAATATGTAAGACAACATCTAACCCACCCAGTAGGTTTACTGGTTGTTTCCTGCCCAAACCTAACGGAAAAACGCCAGTTTTTTTTCCACCCAATTGAAAAAAAAGTTGAGTGTTCCAGGTGTCGGTATTTTCTGAATAAGTACGCTTAAAGTATGATAGGTATGCAGTGCTTTTCAGTCCCCCAAACACTTCACCACCTCGCCAGCCACTCAACAAGACAGGGCCCAGGTAGCCCCGCCACGCCGCAAGCTGTGGCTTGTATAAACCCCTTCAGCGGCAGAGGTCAATTCTCGCAACCGTTCAGTGTTGAACTCCGCTGATCCCCGAATGGGGAAGGCCGGTGCCTTAGGCGGCGCTGGGCCTAGCGCTCTAAACATACTGATCGGCACTGCCGTCACGGGGCACAGAGGGTGACGCAACATGACCGGTAACGCGATCACTAGAATGTTTTCGCGTTTCTGAATTGTCTTACTCCACCTAACCAGTATCTTGACACTACTGTTGTCATCCACAACAAAGCAGTCTCTAGTGAGTTGTTTTCCAGGATCGAAGCCTGCACCCTCTTGGAAAAGATTGGATCGCCGAAGCAGTCCGAAGAACATAACCACTATCGCTGCCCAGAAGACACAGTCCTTAGAGCTGCACAAATCAATTTTTTTTTTGGTTTAATCTGAAGAAGAAGTTGCGGGCTCATCGGCGTCTTGCGGTTAGGAGGGCAGCCTTTTTGTTCGCTCAATTCCCCGCAATGTGCTTTTCACCATCCACGAGTCCTGGTATGGGTGCGGTTCCCCGCATTCAAATGCCAAAGGCGAACAATGTTGAGGTATTGTGCCACGGAGCTGGGCTGAAGTGTCCTGGCCAAAAAGGCCGCGTACTGCGCCACTGTTCTCTCACACACCGGTACCGGCTGGATGTTCATTTGGTCACAAAAACTGAGATAAGAACGCAAGTGAGAGTGATATATTTTCTTGGTGTTGTCGGCAAGGCTGGCACGATATCCCGCCACCTCTTGCAGTAGCTGGTGTCTGAGCCTAGACCCGGCACCTAGACAGCACAAAAGCAAGAGCTGACTGTGACATGTGATTCAGAAGGTAGGTGTCAGGCGATCGGCCCCGGTGCCAATTCGTTAGCAATTGTCCTAGCATGGGCAGCCGTCCTTCGTGCAGGCGGGAAATAATATCGGCAAACACATTCACACTGCCAGCCACGTGCATCGCTGACACGCTGCAATTCATTCTCACACACTCCCACGCCATCTTCCTCAACAGACTATTGACATAGCGGTCTTTTGAGCACCCTTTGTTAATGATAGCCTTTGTCACCGCCGTGCCGGCTGTCCGTATGAATGACCACCTGTTTCCCTCGCCATGACTGAGGGGGTCCACAGGTTGACTGCCTGCACCACCGCGCACACCTCTTTATAATTAATATGCAAGTCCTTGGCTGCCGGCATGTCTAAAGAGAAAAGAGTATAATTCCAATCTCCTTTCCAGAACTGACGCGTCTGCCGCCAGGTTGCATGCATCAACATGGACATGTTCCTTGCTTTGTTTTTGGGATTGCAGCCAAAGCGCTAATTACGGTTGGTTTTTGCGATGCTACGATATAATGACCTTTGTTTATCTGATCGATGAGCTCCTTTTCTACCGCTACTCTGTTTTTTTAAGGCAGGTGTGTGATTTTTCTGCTCTACAGATCTAACAGTCTGATGTTTGTCCGTGATATTAAAACCATGTTCGATACCTTCAAGGAGAAAGTTTTTGTTTTTCTCACAAGCTAATTCGTCTTGCCACACTAAAAGTTTGAACTAATGAACGCTCCAGAACCTAACAATTGACAGTTGTATGGCCGACTTAGTGCAGGATAAGGGCTATGGTAAGAAGTGCTAGAATGGGTGGGGCCTACCTCGCCTTGTGCAACCTGCTGCGCTGTGTCCTAGGCTGTCCCGTGTTTGCCACCTGCCGCTGCTACAGGTGTGTCACGATGTTCCCACACCGGGTGATCTCTTCCGCAGGTGGCACACACATGGTCCAGCTGGCAGCGTGCGCCGTAGGTGCAGTACGCTCTGAGGGGCCGATGGGGCGTTGTGGGCGCGGTCCGGCCGTCCCTCCTCCTGTTCTGCGAACAGGTGAGCCAGCGGGCATCGCCGATTGCGCAGTACGGTCGCGCAGCACCACCGTGAACATGTGTGGGGCGTCCGTGCCCCACTGGAATGCTTCGGCCGCTTGCCGCTGACGATACTCATCGTCGAACAGCAGGACACTTTGCCAGGTGTATCTGGCCGCCCATCATCGCCGAGTACTAAATTGAGGTAGGCGTACGGCGTGAAACCCGGTGTTGGTTTGTCCATAAGGGCCGCCATAATACGGCTGTTTGCCACTATCCAGCGTGCGGGAAAAACCTTGTCCAACTTCGGTTTGCTGTTCACCTTTAGTGACACCACCCCCAAGTGCCACTTCTTCCTCTGTCACTGCTG
>BTPG01000006.1:158431657-158459157 GCA_036245525.1 Semisulcospira habei
GATTAACTTTGTCGAAAATGAGACGATTTGTGCATTTGATAAATTGCCAGGTTTGGGGGTCGCATACTCTAGACGGACAATATCCCCACTTGATGTACTGATTATACAGATTATAGATTGTACTGATCTTTTTACAGCTCCAATCACGGTACACGTTAGAAGATATACCTTACTAAAACAGGTTTTTAAAAAATGCCACGCGTCGAATAGTGCGTTTTACTCTACTAGCAGTCTACACTCGCGCTATTTTCCGTGCAGCACTGCGAACATACTTGCCGGACCCGACAAAAGGAGTGGAGTCTATGTCTTCGCGCCCAGAAAGTGGGTCGGTCTATTCACCAGAACCTGTCTCTTATATAATGTTTATTAAATGTATATACATGATGTCCTGTGTCTTCCAAGAAAGTGATCAGTGCTAACGAGTGTAAGTATATGTGATTGTTCAGAACCAGCCCAGCCAGGACAGTTAGTGCGGGATGTCTACGTCGGTACCAACAGTACACAGGGAGGTCGTGACGTCACCGTAGAGTTTTACACGTCGGAGGGCCGCGTGGACAGCTACACAGTGACCATCACACAGCCATACCAAATGGGAACTGTTGTCACCATGAGCCAAAGCGTCGTCACTGCCAACTTCACCAGTCTCACCCCGGACAGGATGTACACCGTCAATATAACAGCCACGAGTAATAACATCACCAGTGCCGAGCGGTATGGCAGCTTCAGAGTCTCAGCAACACGTGAGTAAAGCCTTTCTGAACATCTCAGTGTCGCCATTACTTGAGGCTTACTGTTCTTTATCCATTCATTTATATGAGTTACTGACTTTCATTTATCATGAAGCTGACATCTATTTCCATTGGGGGGAAAACACGCATGTTTACACTGATCAACATCCTGAAATAATTTTGCATACATGGCTGGCCTGTGATTTTGGACCTTACGGCTGCAAGCCGTAAGGTTCAAAATCACAGACCAGCATATATATCCGAGTCGCAAGACGACGACATTTGATTCGGGTCAAGTAATTACATCTGTCAGTTATCGGCACTATATCAAGCAAAATGGTGTTAAAAAGTATTTTTGTGCCCAGTCCCAAAAACACTGTGCCTGGCGTCATTCAATTTGCGGCTGATTGCGGTATTCAGACAAAACACAGGAATGGCAGACGACTGCATATCGCTGTCGACTCATCGCGTAGATTTCGTCTGACTATGAAGACATGAGTGCAATATAACCGTAAATTCTATTTGTAACTGGATCACGCATAATTGCGAAAAATGCCAGCAGGTTTGTTTATTTACTCCTTTTCTCAGGTTGGCGATATCGCCAGCTGACATTTGTTAGTTTAACTTGTCAGTCCAGCGACTCGCACGTTATCTGGCGTCTTTTCTCCGTTCGTGTGTGTGTGTGTAGGATATAAATTTCGAGCGTTCATACACACTAAGAAGTATTTCTTTACTGCTACACATAAGGATCGTATTAATGTTGCGGTATGAGCATATTTCGCGTTTTCTTTTTGAAAATACAATTATCATCAAGATCGAGTCTTTTTGGCGCGCAACGGATTTGGGGAAGGAAAGTATATCGAGCAAGTTCATGAATACTAATTTGCGTGTTATACAATATATCAATACATGTGTCAAAGAAGGATAAACTTATGGAGTGGGTATATGTTACGTGTTGTCGTAGTCGTAGTATGATAAACACACCAAACGCACGCACGTAAGGTTCTTGTACAGAAACTTCACTCAGCTTGCAACCCGTCACCCATGGATGTAGACCACACTAGAGTAACAGTTCCAACAATATTTTTATTGCAGCGATGCGATCTCCACACAATGCATTCACAAAAGCACTCACAGTGTTACACTATCTCTTCTCCAATACATTGACTACTTTTGACACACTGCGTCTCTCATACAAAGTACACCACCGTTATGCTGCGTCTCTCACAATGTACACCCTATACGGGCCACGTACTACGCTAAACTGTGTGTCCCTACAACTGACAATGTATGACAATGTACACACGGTCTTCCTAGCACCGTCTTTTATAGCGTTATACTTTCCAGAATAATCGAGCAAATTCATACAACACAACAATCAGAAAAGAATACCTAACCAACACTCATAAATATTACTAGTAAAAAAAAGCATACTCGAGTATAGACTACAATAATCTGACTGCTATTTCAAACCCCAATTTTGGGAAATCCCGGTGTGTTATGACGTCACCCAAGAGTACACTAGACAGGTCACGACCCTGCCCGAATTCTCCGGAAGTTTCACGACTCCGCCTAGTACATACTGGTTGCTAACTTCACGCGCACAGAAAACAACGCGACTACTCGGACGGCTTCTAGAATCTTCAGGATTCAACTCTGTGTATCACAACATAGTTACTTCTGCTCTCCTGCGAACGATAGCGAATCTTACTAAAAAGGTACGTGATTCGTATTTACGATAGCTCAAATAAATATCGGATCGTTTCCTACGGTCAATGGATGCATGCTTTCACAGAACACAACCACAAACGTAACAGTATATATATATATATATATATATATATATATATATATATATATATATATATATATATATATATATATATATATAATTTTGCTTGATATAGTGTTATAGTGCCGATAACAGTCAGATGTGATTACGAGACCCGAATCAAAATGTCTCAATGGAATAGTGACAGCACACATTTACACTGGGTAGAGTTACCAGGTTCATTCAGGCTGTGTAGATTGAGTCTTTCTGGTCTGCAAGTGGTTATGAGAAGGAAAGTATATCGAGCAAGGTCATGAATATTAATTTGCTTGTTATACAATATATCAGTACATGTGTCAAAGAAGGGAAAATTTATCCGCCTGTTTTTTCCAACATCGGAGGCGTGCGAGAGTGAATTTGCGCGATGAAACATTTTCAGCAGTGTCAGATTTGCTGGATTCTGTATGTTTGAAACATACATTTGAACCTGGACGTAATTCTGCCCAGTGTAAATGTGTGCTGTCGCTATTCCATTGAAATATTTTTATTTGAATAAATTCAAGCCTTTGTCGATTTATGCTGGGTGGAATCATGCTGTGAAGATTCACGCTGAGTTTATTTCGTTCTAAAAAATAAATACAAAATCAGAGGAACACATTTGCATCGGGTAGATGTACGAATGGGTGGATTTGCACTGAGCACATTTCCCTTTATAGCATCAAGCTGGGAAGTTTTATGTCCAAATATAGCGAAATTGACCACTTCAGCACCAGTGGCGGTAATCGGAAGGAATCTGTTAAAGTTTTGTTTTGGACTGGGTACATACATTGTGTTGAGCAACATTTTGCTTGATACAGTGCCGATAAACAGACAGATGTGACTACTTGACCCGATCAAAATGTCCTCGTCTTACGAATCGGACATTTTGATTCGGGCCTCGTAATCACATCTGCCTGTTATCGGCACTATATCAAGCAATATATGGTCTCCAGGAAAACACTGGACTCTCTGCGCACGCACAACAGCACCCACTCTCTCTCTCTCTCTCTCTCTCTCTCTCTCTCTCTCTCTCTCTCTCTCTCTCTCTCTCTCTCTCTCTCTCTCTCTCTCTCTCTCTCTCTCTCTCTCTCTCTCTCTCTCTCTCTCTCTCTCTCTCAGACACACACGCACAATCGTATACTACTTTAGCCCACTCCATCCCTTCCCAACACCTTACATCCACTTCCCTCCAGAATCAGAATAAAAGGCAGTCAACAGTTAGCTAAAGGTGAGCTAAATGTTAAAATGCCCGACAGAAAAAAAAGTTTTTAAGTGAGCTTTGAACTGTGACAATATGAGCAGATTCCGCATTTCAGTTGGCAGTGAGTTCCACACACTTGGGGCTAACAGGTGAAAGAACGCTCCTGACAGTTTTCATGTTAAGCTTCTGGATTTAAAAAAGTTTTTCACTGGAGGAACGGAAGGTACGTGATGGCTGATAAACAAACAGCTTGGCAGAAAGGTACGGCGGGAGAGATCCATATATATATATATGCGTACATGCGTTGTGTTTGCAAGTTCAGGTTACGCCGTATGCCTACCTGAAGAGCCCCCCCTCCCCCTCCCCCCCCCCCCCCTTTGGGGCGAAACCGGTCGTAGGCGGCAAAAACTTAAAATCTACTCAGCAGGTCCAATCTCTGTTTGGGCATATTTTGTAGCATCCCCCCTCGGGGGAGGGGGGGGGAGGTCTGGATATTCTCCAGCTGATGGCGGGGCGCCTGGGGGTAGTCCCTACTACATTATGTAGTAGGTGCACAGTTTACGCTACCATGAACACACTCCTAGGCACTTCTAAAGACTCTCCTCTTCCCAACACACACAGCAAAGAAGAACTTCCGTCCGCTTTTTCCTCCTATTTCTCCGACAAAATCCAAACTCTGCGCAACACACTCGACACTCTGCCTTCTCCGCCTTGCCTTCCTGACCCCCCCCCCCCCCCCCCTTTGTCGGCACTCCCCTCTCGTCCTTCCGCCCCGTCTCTCAGGATGAAGTCCTCAAGACCATAAAGTCCATGCCTTTCAAAACCTGCGAACTAGACCCCCTCCCAGCTTCCCTCTACCGGGACGGCCTCCCAAAACTTTTTCCCTTCATTACCGACACCATCAACACATCTCTAGAGAATGGCTCCGTCCCCGATATCTTCAAGTCCGCCATCGTCCGTCCTCTCCTCAAAAAACACAACCTCGACCCAAACGAACTCAAGAACAACCGCCCAGTCTCCAATCTCTCTTTCGTGTCCAAGCTTCTTGAGAAGGTTGTCCTCAACCAACTCAACCTCCACCTCGCCGACAACAACCTCCTCAGTCCCTTCCAGTCTGCCTATCGCAAACATCACAGCACTGAAACAGCCCTTCTACATATCCTTAACGACCTGCTTCTCTCCACTGACTCGGGCAACATCTCCCTTCTTACGCTACTCGATCTCTCTGCCGCCTTCGACACCATAGACCACTCTATCCTCCTCCACCGCCTTCACCAATCCTTTGGCATCACTGACTCTGCTCACTCCTGGTTTCTCTCCTACCTCTCCGACAGACAGCAGTCCGTCACCATCGACGGCGTCTCCTCCAACCCAGTCAGGCTCTCCTGCGGCGTTCCACAGGGGTCCGTCCTGGTCCCAGTCCTTTTCACACTCTACACTTGCCTCTTGTCCAACATCATCCAGTCTCACCACATACACCACCACCTCTACGCTGACGACTCACAACTACTAGACAAAGACAAACTCGACAACACTCAGACACTACTGACTCGCACGGCTGACTGCTATGAAGACGTGAAAAACTGGATGACAGCAAACAAGCTCAAACTGAACGACGACAAAACGGAAGCTATGCTGGTAGGCACTCGCCAGAAACTTTCCCAGCTCCCTCCCTCTCTCCACCTTCAACTCGACAGCACCCCCATCTCCCTCTCTGACTCGGTCAAGAACCTTGGCGTTATCCTCGATTCCTCTCTTTCCATGACCAGCTTCGTCTCCGCCACGACCCAGGCATGTTATTTCCACCTCCGCCGCATCAGTCAGATCAGAAAATACCTCACTACCGAAGCTGCCACCAAACTCGCTGTATCTCTCATCTTATCTTGCATCGACTACTGCAACTCTCTCTTTTCCGGCCTTCCTCACTCCACCACTCTCACTCTCCAGCGCGTCCAGAACAATGCTGCCCGCCTCGTCCTCAGAAAGAAAAAATCCGACCACATCACTCCCTTGCTCAAGCTCCTTCACTGGCTCCCCATCCCCCAACGCATCCAATACAAGATTCTGTCTCTCTGCTACAAATCCCTGAACAACTACGCTCCTGCCTATCTCTCCAACTTACTTCACCCCTACACTCCTCCACGCTCCCTCCGCTCCGCCTCCGACCCTCTCCGCCTCCTCATCCCCCGCACCAAACTCAGCACTTTCGGCCCCCGCTCCTTCTCAGTATTCGGTCCATCTACCTGGAACACTCTCCCACTCTCTCTCCGTCAGAAACACTCGCTCTCCTCCTTCAAGTCCGCCCTCAAAACTCACCTCTTTCAACAGTTCTAGCATTATATCACCACACTCCCCACCCCAAGCTGACCGTCGTAATGTATTTTCACTATTTGTGTTACGTGAGTCATTGTCTAAAGCGTGCGCATGCGTGTGCGAGTTGTGAGTGCGCGCGTAGAGTTATAATTATTATAAGATAAGCGCATTATAAATACCGTAATTATTATTATTTAAATTATTATTATTATTAAGGCTCAAAATGATAGGTATGTCGTTCATTTTCTCCCACTACCTCTCTTTTCTAGAACTAGTGAGCGATGCAGTCACAAAAAGGGCAGCTGATGACACAATGCAAGCTTACCAGCCTGGAATTCCATGGCATTAGCACAGCATTCTCAGAATTGAATGAAAAATTATATATATATAATGCGTGTGCGTGTGCGTGTGTGCGTGTGTGTGTGTGTGTGTGTGTGTGTGTGTGTGTGTGCGTGTGTGTGTGTGTGTGTGTGTGTGTGTGTGTGTGTGTGTGTGTGTGTGTGTGTGTGTGTGTGTGTGTGTGTGTGTGTGTGTGTGTGTGTGTGTGTGTGTGTGTGTGTGTGTGTGTGTGTGTGTGTGTGTGTGTGTGTGTGTGTGTGTGTGTGTGTGTGTGTGTGTGTGTGTGTGTGTGTGTGTGTGTGTGTGGTGTGTGTGTGTGTGTGTGTGTGTGTGTGTGTGTGTGTGTGTGTGTGTGTGTGTGTGTGTGTGTGTGTGTGTGTGTGTGTGTGTGTGTGTGTGTGTGTGTGTGTGTGTGTGTGTGTGTGGTGTGTGTGTGTGTGTGTGTGTGTGTGTGTGTGTGTGTGTGTGTGTGTGTGTGTGTGTGTGTGTGTGTGTGTGTGTGTGTGTGTGTGTGTGTGTGTGTGTGTGTGTGTGTGTGTGTGTGTGTGTGTGTGTGTGTGTGTGTGTGTGTGTGTGTGTGTGTGTGTGTGTGTGTGTGTGTGTGTGTGTGTGTGTGTGTGTGTGTGTGTGTGTGTGTGTGTGTGTGTGTGTGTGTGTGTGTGTGTGTGTGTGTGTGTGTGTGTGTGTGTGTGTGTGTGTGTGTGTGTGTGTGTGTGTGTGTGTGTGTGTGTGTGTGTGTGTGTGTGTGTGTGTGTGTGTGTGTGTGTGTGTGTTAGTTATCGGCTCAATTTGACAAATTTGAATGAATCTTACGTCCCCAGACACGCGGCACTTCACTGCTATTTGTACTTATTTCACACATAGTATTTCTGCTCAAATTGATAGGGAAGTATTTCTGAAACTAGCGATTTTCTGGCTTTATTTTCGGTGGCAGCTGCTGGCGAGGTGTTTCAGCTGACAATACTAGAAACCGGCAATCGTTTGGTCAGAGTGACCTGGAAGAAACCCATGAATCCTAACGGCGTGATTCAGGGTTACACAGTGCGAGTGACCAAGCATGGAAATCTGTCCTGTGTGGCCGGTGTTAGTGTCAGATGCTCCGACTGTAACAACACCCTTCAGGTAACTCTCTCTCTCTCTCTCTCTCTCTCTCTCTCTCTCTCTCTCTCTCTCTCTCTCTCTCTCTCTCTCTCTCTCTCTCTCTCTCTCTCTCTCTCTCTCTCTCTCTCTCTCTCCAGCACTGGCACCATCATCAGCGACAGCGTCAACAGTGCTACTGCTGCCAATACGTCTGACGTCAGCAGCACTGGCACCACCATCAGAGACAGCGTCAACAGTGCTTGTGCTGCCAATACGTCTGACATCGGCAGCACTGGCATCACCATCAGCGACAGCGTCAACAGTGCTTGCGCTGCCGATATATCGGCAGCACTGGCAAAACCATCAACGACAGCGTCAACAGTGCTGGTGCTGCCAATACGTCTGACATCGGCAGCACTGGCACCACCATCAGCGACAACGTCAACAGTGCTAGTGCTGCCAATATGTCTGACATCGGCAGCACTGGCACCGCTATCAGCGACAGCGTCAACAGTGCTTATGCTGTCAGTGCCTGTGACGTCGGCAGCACTAGCACCAACGTCCCCATCAGCAACATCGTCAACAGTGCTGGTGCTGCCAATACGTTTAACACCGGCAGCACTGGTACCAGGATCACCACCAGCGACCGTGACAGCAGTGTTCTCGCTGCCTGTACAACAGACGCCGGCGGCACTGGCACTCATCCATCTGCTCCTGTTGCTGCAGTGTCCACCGAGTGTGCGTGCTAGACAGTCTGCCCTGTAGTACTCAACCCTGACCCCCTGGCTGTTGAGCGCCTGATGGCGGAGATATCGGCTCTCCGATCCGCCGTTGGGGAGATCCGCCACTCGTACAACATCGAGGTGGATTCGCTACACACGGAGATCAGACACCTGCGTGAGCGGATCACCCAGCTGGAGGGGGGGGGGGGAGAAGGATGGCCAGAGAAGCGACAGGAAAAGCGGTAAGAAGAACCCGTCACCCCCATTCAACACTCGGCCCAAGCAAGCGCTGGAAAAGTCACCAACCTCAACGACAACTTCTGAACCCCCGCGTGACTCTCAACTAACCCCCGAGCGCAAAGAGCCGGCACCAAGACGACTATCTTCAGATACCGACAAAGCCACCGACCTTTCTGGACGCCAAAGCCCAAAGCCCGGCACCCAGACTCTACTTCTCGGCGATTCGATACTACGCGGCCTTCATGGAGACCTGCCGTCTGTCACTGGCACAGACAAGGCGCAGGTCGTGTCAGTGTCAGGCCTCGACAGAGCCGGCATCCTCCGGCACCTTCACGATGCCGACCCCACGATTGCAATAACCACAGTCGTCATGCATGTCGGCATCAATGACTGTAAACGTGGGTTCGTTATCGGCATTAAGGGCTGGAAGGATGTGATTTCTGCTGCCAGACGAGGCTTCCCCAAGGCAGAAATCTTCATCTCGTCCATCCTGTCCACGAACAACGAACGTCAGCAGCCGGATCCATGCGTCACCGACACCAACCTTTGTCTCAGGGAGGTGTGCCACTCGCTGAAGGTCAACTTTATTGACAACGACCAAGTGTTCTACACAAGGACCGGCGAGGTAAAGAGCGGGTGGTTTAGAGACGCCATCCATCCGAACAAGCGAGGCACCAGTGTTCTCGCTGTAAACATCAAGCGGGCGTACTCTGGCCGTACCTCCAACAACGTAACCCGCCCCACTGAGGCTAAACACCAAAACCCACGTCACCACGGACAGCTAAATGTACCCGGGCATGGCGGTAAAAACGGGCCTAGAGACCAAGGGCCTAAACACAGTAAGCGCCCTCAGCGCGCAGCCAGTTCCAGGATGGCGTCCCGATTCCGCCAGGAGCACGCTGTGACGAAAGTCTTTTGACTGGCGCGCCCCGATTCCACCAAGAGCAGGCGTTTGCAAAAGACTCCAGTCAGCACGATTCGAACCATGCTGACCGTACACCAGCCCCCCCCCCCCCACCCCTCCCCCCCCCCCCCCGCCGGAAATTAGGACACGCGTCCTTAGTTGATAGCCATTTCGACAGTGTATGAATATTAGTAGGACACGCCCTTCTCCTTTTGACAGCATGTGTTTGAGTCATGATTTGCATCAGTTTCTTCTTCTTTGATAATAAAGTTCCACTGTGCGCGTTTTGTGGACCAATTATTGACAGTAATTCCCGATCTGCTATTATCATTTCCCGATTTAAATATACTTTTTTTTTCACTTAGCGATTTTTAAAATTATTTATAGTTGCACCATTTTCTTAGACTTTAAATTTGTTCTTTAAATTTGTTCTTGTTTTTCTTTCTTCTTATTTTTAAGTCGTCAAAATAGCTTTGTGTATTATGAACTTTGTCGCAGGTGAACGTGCATAGTTCCTTGACAAGATATTTTTTATTTGTTTTCTTTTACAGTTGCTGACTTTGTTATTTTTTGTTGACATAACCAAGCAAGAAAACCGTAAACAATCTGCTGAACTCAGACTAAGCGCGTGATAACCTTGTGATTCTCCGCCGTGTATTGTTTTATTGAGCTTTTTTAAAGCATTCTATGGATATTGATATTAGTTGATTTGTTTTTTATTTTTATTTTATTTTATTTATTTCTTTATTTATTTATTTATTTATTTTATTTTTTTTTTTTTTTTTTTTTTTTTTTTTTTTTTGGGGGGGGGGGATTATTTTTTATGACCATATTTGTATTATATCTCTCGCTACATTTGCATTTTTACCGACATGCAAAATCGTAATCTAAATAGTGTTCCGAAATGAACAGACGATTAACAAGGTGCCCGATTTATCTGTGTTCCTAAACATGCCCTTACATTTTCATATTTTTGGTGTGTCCGAGTCAAGCTTTAAAGTTCAACAAGGGATAACTCCATTTCTGTCCCAAACTTCTCAGTACTCCGCAGAGATGCCTCAAACCCTCAACACACTGGACAAGCAGTATTATATTCATCATTCAATACTTGGTAACGTCAAACGGCGACAAGACTTAGAGTCAGCTCAAGTGCTTGTGGGTAGAAGTGAAAACATCTAAATCACCCCCCGTCCTCATTGGCTTTATTTATAGAAATCTCGCAGCCAGCTGAGACCGGTATGATGACTTCGTAGCAATGATGGATAGCGTAAATCAAAATAAAGCTGACGTTGTTCTTTTGGGCGATTTTAATATTGATCTTTCTAAATCTAAAGGGTCCAATGCTGCATGGGCGTCAACAACAGCACTATTCGGTTTAGAACAGTTAGTTAAAAACCCCACTACAACCACAGGTACATCTTCAACCCTGATTGATCATATTTATGTGACAAATAATGATAAAATATCAAATGTACATGTTCCCTCCTTAGCTGTCAGCGACCATAACCCAGTATGTGCACAGTCTCCATGAAACTAGACAATGAGAACAAAAAGAGACATAAAACAATGAAATATCGTTCTTTCAAAAAAATTAATAACGGCGACTTTCTGCGGGATCTGCGCAATACTCCTTTCAGTAACGTGTATAACCACACTTCTCCTGACAGTGCCCTATCGTACTGGATGGATTTATTCCTTGGGGTCCTAAATAAGCATGCGCCCATACGAGAAAAACGAGTTAAGCACTGTACCCTGCCACCCTGGTTAACAGTAGATATCAAACAGGCCATGTCATTTAGAGACGAACTTAAGAAAGAAAAACAGTTTGATGAATATAAGAAACAACGAAATCGTGTTAATATCTAGCTAGTGAGAGCGTAAAAAAAAAAAACCTGTTCTTCCAGGAAATGATTATGGACAAAAAAAATATACAGCATCGGTTTGGAAAGCCCTGAACGTTATAACGAAGGGTAAATCAGCACCTGAAATTTCATCCCATTTATCAGCTGATATATTAAATAACCACTTCCTATCGACTGCGGAAACACTTGCTCAATCAGCTGCAAGTAGTATCGCAGAGTACCAAGTTTCTAGTGTACTGGAAAAATATTGTGAGGCCAAAAATATACTGCAGACATTCATCATTCCTGATATTACCGTCGCTGAAGTCGGCAAATTTATTTCTAGCATGCCAAACAAAAAGTCCACCGACAGTGGTATCGACAACAAAATTCTGAAAATGTCACTACCATATACGGTAGAGGCACTCACTTATATCTTTAACCTCTGTATAAAACACAGCACGTTTCCAACTATTTTCAAAGAGGCCAAGGTAATTCCAATCCCTAAATCTAAAGATCTTGAAGATGTCAACAACTACCGTCCTATCTCACTTTTGTCGGCCCTGTCAAAGCCCCTTGAAAACATGGGGACGTAGCTTAGTGGATAAGATACTGCGCGGGTAGTCGTAAGATCACGGGTTCGAATCCCCTGGTGGGCAGGAATAAGATGTGGACTTTTCCTCATTCCCATCGAGTCAAATTTACGTACAGACTCGGCTTACGGTTGCCTGTCTCGCCTTCGTGTGCACAGCACGCATAATCATCAAGTGTGCACGTTAAAAAGCCCATTACAACTGGAAATGAAATGGAAACAGAAATATTTCACATGCACCGAAGTTAATTGCCGGGCGAGGTTTACACATAAAGTAGCGCTTAGTAGCAGCAGGCTTTCAAAGCTCCAGCTTCCATCCCAAAGGCGGCGCCTTGAGCATCTTTAATTAGATGGATATGTGCGCCTTGGAGACACCGTACCGTACCATACCATACCATACCATACCATACCATACCCAAAACACATGCAACAACATCTCCTCGGTTTTCTAGAAAAGGGCAATTTCATAAATATTCATCAGTCCGGCTTTAGACCGAAACACTCATGTCAGTCAGCACTGACACACATTGTAGACAACTTGCTGGAATCAATAAATAAAAACGTGATGTCTGGAGCTGTTTTCTTAGACCTACAAAAAGCATTTGATCTTGTCGACCATGACATTCTCTTAAAGAAGCTAGATACGATAGTTTATTGCCATGTGTTTCCATGTACAAAACAATACTAAGACTAAACAAACACACGCACACGCACACACACACACACACACACACACACACACACACACACACACACACACACACACACAGTAACATCTGATTCAGTTAAAAGCTGACTGTACACATTCGTTCTTACTCGCCACTCGCGCTCTATCCAGTCAGTCCGGTTGATCAGAGAGAGCGCGAACAGGTAGAGGGAAAAAACTGTTTCGGAATCTGCTGGTCCTAGTACTGATGGACCTGGACCTGCGCCCTGATGGTAAAATGTGGAAAAGCTCATTGCCGGGGTGAGTGGAATCACTGGAGATAAGACTTGCTCTACGTAAGAGACGCTGCTCGTATATTGAGTCCAGGCTAGGAAGATCTCTGCCTATGATTTTTGAAGCGGTCTTGACCACCCCATTCAGTCTGATTTTCTCTTTGGCCGTGATGGAACCATACCAAACCGTGATCGAAAAGGTACGCACGCTCTCAATCACAGCTCGGTAAAATTGCATCAACATGTGGGCACCGAAACCGAAATTTTTCAGACGTCGCAGGATGAACAAGCGCTGCTGTGCTTTTGGACAATGAGGCGAGTGTTTTCCTCCCACTTAAGGTCACATGACAAGGTGCTCAAGCGTCTTCATGACAACTGAGGTCAGAGCGACCGGTCTATAATCGTTTAGGGAGGACACTTTGGATTTTTTTGGAACAGGAATGATGGTGGACCTTTTGAAACACTGAGAAACAGTGCACTGAGAGAGAGACATGTTGAAAATGTCAGTAAAGACGCCCGAGAGCTGGTCCGCAGCATACCAGATAAGTGAAACCGCCATACCATTCTTTGGATCATACCTAAAAGACAGGAAACAAAATACTCTAAACAAGGACAAGTTAACTATGGTGTCCCCCAGGGGTCGATCTTGGGACCTCTTCTATTTATAATATTCATTAATGATTTGCCTTTGCATATAACTAACACTGATGTCAACTGCAACCTGTTTGCGGACGATACGAGTCTCCATGTTTCAGGTTTTAAAAAAGCTGACATTAACCTTAGCTTACAAAGTAGTCTCAGCGAAGTTTCCGACTGGTGTAGAGTGAATCATATGGTTCTTCATACATGAAAAAACAAAGAGTATTTTAATCACTACACGACAAAAACACCAACGCCGACCACAGCCGTTACATTTACAACTGAACGCTAAACCGATAGAACAAGTCACAGAGCGTAAATTCTTGGGAATACATGTTGACGAAACAATTATGTCGGGAGACACATATAAATACAGTCGGTAAAACCATTGCTAAAAACACTTTCCTGTTGTCCCAGCTTAGACAAGTAACGGATACGCATACTCGTAACTGTATTTTTTCATGCACATATCAAGTCTCACGTTGCCATTATGTCTCCACAGTGTGTGACGGTTGTAGTGATGTTCACATGAACAGTTTAAACTCTATATATAATAGAGCTGTCAAAATGATAGATACGCGGCCCATTCCTGCCACAGACAAATTTAGACATCTAAACGTTCTCGGCCTGCGTCAACAACTTAATTTCAACATATGCATCCTCATGCACACATTACTTTTATTAAACCTCACAACATGTGATTATGCCCGACCAGTACTGGTAATTCTTATGTCACATCCCCCTTACAATTTTCTTCTCTACTGGATTGTGTTTGTCAAGTAGTTTTTTCTTCTTTTTTTTTTTTTTTTTTTTTTTTTTTTTTTTCCTGTTCACTAGTAGAAAATAATTAGTGCGATAGTAATTAATTAGTAGATTAGCAACGGCAAGTTCGAAAAATGGTTGTTCCTACCAAAACATTTACCTTTGTCAAATAAAGGATCATCCTTACAACCCATACTCTCACTATACTTTACTGAAAATAGCAAGCAGACGCGAAGATCTGGGTAGATTAAGAAAGTGTGTCTGTCGGCAGTCATAGTAACCACTCTCCGGTTACTGTTACTTGGTCGCTGAAACTGCCTAAGTGTACATTTCTTAAATATCTCTTAAACTCTGAAAAACGATTTCCTTTACGATCTTAGCAGTGATCATTATCAGCGACTATTCCAAGAGACCAATCCAGATCGAGCTCGTACGACATTTCTCTTAGTATTCAAAATGAGCACGCACCACTGAGATGTAGAAGAGTGAAGTATCATACACTCCCGTTATGGTTTACAGGGTAAATTATACAGGTCATGCAAGTAAGGAATGATCTTAGACAATAAACACATTTGCTGAGTATGAACGAGAAAAAATTGTATGGAACATAGTACGCGCGCTATGGCTATTGTGACATGTAAGATCGGGAAACAACTCGCATTAACCCCTTCAAACCTAACTGTGTAAGATCGATAAACAACTCACACTGACCCCTTCAAACCTAACTGCTCATGACTTCAATAAGCATTTTTTCTCCGGCCGTTGCGGAGTCACTAGCCCCGTTAAAAAATTAATTCACGCCATGACGAATGCACTGAGGCGCTGCCCGCTTACTGCAAGGAATGTACTTCAGCCACTTGCAGTTCACGAGATCAGCAGGATGAGCTCTTTTGAAAATAAGATGTCTGCGGGCTCTGATGAAATAAGCCACTATCGTTTCCTTTCATTGTCACATGTGGATACTTTAACATACAGTGTATGTGTATATATAATTATAGAACCTTTTAATCAGTAATGATTTTTTTTTCTCAATGAGCCAAAGAAAAGCGAAGGTTTTAACCCTTCCAAAAAGTAAAGATGTAACAGACATAAACAACTACCGTTACTTTCAGTTCTTAAGTAACCCTCGAGAACGGCACTTTCACAAACACAGCTTAGCCCATTCACTGCCGAGAAAAAAGTGAACACGATCTGACTGCAAGAGACATAAATCCTTATGTGATCTGCGACTGCGGGGGCTCGTACGGATCTATGATTCTTGCTGAGACCAATTTGTATCCATGCTTCTTGGACGGTGTTGGCTTTTGGTTGTTGAATAAACTCAGAAACAAAAATGAACGTACGGCGTACGCACAGTGGCAGTGAAGGGGTTAGAATACTTGAGAAATGCAAACTTATCCATCCTGTACAGTCGGGCTTTCGTCGTAACCACTTATGTCAAACAGCCTCCGCACGACTTACGGACACATGATTAACCGCAATGAATAGCTCGCAGATAACCAGAACTGTCTTTGTTCATTAATATAAAATGCGTGTGTTGTTGTCGACCATGAAGGACTGCTGAGTAAACTGAAGGTCCACATAAAGAACAGATTCTGCATACAGCTCAACTATCCGTGTATGTCTCTTGCAGCTGGGTAGCGTTCGCTTTGCCGCGGTAGTTAAGAGGTCAATGGTCTGACACTGCTGACTATAGCAGTAACTTTAGTCAGAGTACCGTGGATTTAATTTCATACTTGGACTTTGACGTCTGCTTGGAAGTAATAATATAATTGTCATTGCCACTATCTGACCCTGTATTTCAGACCAGTAAGAAGTGTGTTTCCTCACAAGAGTATTCAATGTGACCGTATCATCCTCTTTTTTTTTTTTGTCTTCAAAACGAGACGAGACGAAAGTATACGTGTGTCCTACCAAGTCAGAATAGGTCAGTGTCGAGCATACCAGTTTATTTCTTGCGTTACTGACCGTGGTGATTGTGTTTCAAATGTCCACAGAACCGACCTAACACTTCGGACTGTACAGCAGACCTTTCTGAGAGCTTGAAAACCTCGGCAGAGTTGAACAACACGGAGTTATATCTTGACGTCAACGTTACTCATCTGTTTCCGGACCTTGATTATGACGTGCACGTAGTCACCTTCAACCAGGCAGGACGGGGAATGGACGCAGTGAAGACCATCAAGACGGGGCAGGAAGGTTTGCCACTCTGATTTACTCACGATTTTCCGTGGAGCTGCAGATTAGTATCGCTGCCGTCAATCTTGGATGTCTGTGTGGGCCCTTTCAAGTTCTGATTACACAGCTATTCTGAACCATGATGTAACAGGCAGTGCTTTATAAACGTTGTCTAGATTATTTGGTTACGACCGGAACGTTCTACTTAATTTTTGTTAAAAAATAACTATTCAGTCTTATCAAAATACACATCGCTTTTTTTTTCTTCTCAAGAATGTGAAGTCCAGTCAGTCCGTTCATCATGTAGCACTGCGTGTTTCACAGGGTGGTTGACAGGCTAAACCATCCTCCTTGATCTTTGACACGCTACAGAAGGAGATAGATCGGCCATGATAGTTCAAGGGTGGTGCCAGAATCGCTTGGTGCCTGTAGGCGCCAAGCTATTCAGGCACTACCCGTGAGCTTGCATGGTCAATCAGTCTCCTGAACTGGTAATACTCTTCAGCGGACAGTTCCGAGTTTGTGAATTTTGAACGTATGGCTCATTATGCCCCATGCGACCAACAGTGGCGATTTAGTATTTCGTGATACATGTCCATAATAATCAGCATTTAAGTGCGTGGCTTGTTCATCGTTACTAAATTGATAAAAGGTAACATGTTTGAGATGTGTGTTTGATACTGATTTATAGCTGCCGAGAACTTGAGGGATCTGACGGTGAATAACTCAGCACCATATAGTCTGAAGGTGACGTGGATCCCTGGTGTTAGGACCGGACCCACCAGCTACAATGTGACATGGGAGGAGCAGACGTCACTGGGATTTGACGTATTCAGTGAAATAGGTTCTACTATTGTCCAAGGTGAGGAGTGCATGTATCCGGTTTCTTTGTCGAGGCGAAGTAGACACGTGGTTTTTTTATTATTGTTTTATCATTTGGCTATTTGTTGTTGTTGTTGTTTAGTCTTTTTTCTTGTTCACATTGGTGCTGGTAGCTCCTGTTTTATCCTTCCTCTTCTTATTGGTCCCCCAGTATTGTTTATGCTCTTATTTGCAGTTCTGGTATTGTTCTTCGTTGTTCATGCCTAGAGTTTCCCGAATAACAGAGATGTCACTGTTGCAACTGCTGTCCTGTCTCAGGATATGTCGTGACCAGGACAGCTCAAGGATAGTGTCAGATTGGCAAGGCGCCTTTCCAGGAGCCAAGCTAGTCAGACACTATCCTTGAGACATCTCCCGCTATACCATTGAGGATCAAGGCACCTACTGTAGGGTGCTGTTTTCTTTCGTTAACTGTGGGTTCGCAAAGCCTCAAGTCATACTCGTAAGTTAATGTCAAGAAGATGACAATCCAATTAAACACATTCTGCGGTAATGTTTTGCTTTGATAGCGTATTGTTTCTTTGTTTCAGGCTACGAGAACCAAACATACACGATTTCTAATCTCAGGAGCTACTGGAATTACAGCGTCAGCATCCGTCCCAACGCCAGCCTGGGCCCATCACCCAATACTACTGTAAAGATCAGCCGAACATTAGACACGGGTACGTTTGTAAAATCTCTCCGTAAAGATCACCCAAAACAGCTTTAGGACATAATTGGTCTTGGTATGCAGAATGTTTCTGCAAGATCATCCAAACAGTGGACGTGTGTATCTTCGTAAAAATCTAATGTTAAGACCGTCCAACAGTGCACAAGGGAAGAGGTGTGACAGATCGTTCTGTAAAAAAAAAACACCCGAAGAGCGGACATGGTTGTAGGTATGCAACCTCCTTATGTAACGATCACCAAACGGTGGAAAACATATTTAAATAAATTAATGAGTTAACCCTGTTAGCCTCGGGACCCTGCAGCAGAAGATAGTTCAAGGGTAGTGCCAGATGAGCTTGGCGCCTACAGGCGCCAAGCTCATCTGGCACTACCCTTGAATTATCATGATCAATCCATCTCCTACAACAGGTACATAGTCGTTAGGCTACAACTCCAAATTTTGAGAAATGGGACCTTAAGGCTAAACGGTTAATAACGAAAGAAGGCAAAAAAGAATAGACAGATAGACATAGATAAATACATAATTATATAATAAAACAAATAAATAACGAGCACATCAATAAATCAGTAAATGAATAAAGAAGCAAGGTTCTTGCTGTGACACTTTCAGGAGATTTCAGAAACAGTCTGTCAGCATTGAAGGTCAAGGGGTTAACACAACCCACCACTACCGGAACGCAGAGCACGTAGAGTAAATGCTGACGCTTGAGTGCATGAAAATCTATGTCCCTTCCTGTCCACGTTCGTGTGCTGGTCTGTGATTTTGGACCTTAAGGCTTCCAGCCGTAAGGTCCAAAATAAAAGCACAGCACATGTCTAGTTTCTGCTAGTGCTAATTTTTAAGGACACGGACTTCCAGCTCTCTCTGAATTCGTCCGGGGGGAGTGGTGTGGGGGGGGGGGGTGGGGGGGGGGGGTCGTCTGGCTGTCTGTCTGTCGCTCCGTCGCGCAGCGGCTGGTGGTAGTGCCGGGGCCGGGCGGTTGGTGGTGGAGGAGGCGGGTGATGTAGCCGGTGGACCGTCGCTTTAGTGCCAGGCTGGGGGTGTTGATAGGCCAGCCACTCTAAGAGTTCTTGTATGAGTGGTGGCGGGGGTGGTGGTGGCCGGAGGAACCGTCGCTGGATGTAGGGCCTGGGTAGTTGGGGTGTGGGTGGTGGTGGCCAGTGAAGTTTGGGTCTGGGGGTCGGGCGCTGCGACATGCGGGGGACGCTGTAATACCGCGGTGGTAGGCGGAGGTGTGGCGGCGGAGTCTCTAGGAGTGGTGGGCTTCTGTTTTTTCCCCTGATGTGCCTGGGTGGTCTTCGACGACGGTGGTTGGCGGTCTGTGGTGGGGCGGCGTTCCTAACTGGCTGGGCCTGCGGTGTGGCCGTGCTGGCCTCTTGCGGTGCCCTGGTCGGTGGAAGTGCTTTTGGTCTCGCTGGCCGAGACTGGGATTGTGTCTGTGCCGGCTTCTTGCGTTGCCGGAGTGATGTTGCCACATCCTCTATGTTTGGTGGAGGTGGGAGTGGTGCTGGTCTTCTTTGTCGCTGTCTGCGGGGCGGCTGCTGTCCCCGTTGTTCGCGTGTCGGCTGTCGCCTGACACTCGCTGTCGGCTGTCTTGGCTGCTGCTTGGCTGGCAGTGCTCTCTGTCTCAGGGGGGTGGAGATCCTTCAACGCACCTGTGTGCACCAGCCACCGGGAGGTGACCAGTGCGCGGTGGTAGGTGTCTCCATCGAGCGCTATGATGGCTGGTATAGCGTCTTCAAGCAGGAGCACCAAGTCGTCGAAATCCATGCCCCGGAGCCGGGTCCCCCTCTCCTCAGTTCGACACCGGCCGTTCCCGAATAAGTGATTCGGGAATGATGACCGGCGGTGTGGAGGGTGTGAAGTCCGGCCCCGACGACGGCTCCGACGAGTCTTCGGGCTCCTCTTCTTGTGACTGGGGGCGGGCGGGGCCCGTCTCTTCTTCGTAGTTCTCATGCGCTGCTGTAAAGTAGCTTGGGGAACCATGGGCTCTTAGGAGAGCTTCCAGTCTTGGGGGCATCCCTGTTGGTGGTAGAGGTGGTGGGTACCGTTGTAGCATTTCTTGGAGACTGTAGTCTCTTGCGGGCGCCCGGGGTGTCTCCGGCTGCGCCGTTGGAGGAGGAATAATCGGCGGCGACATAGCTGGGTTTTGCCGTCTGGTCTCTCTCTGTGGCCTCGGCGTATTTTGTGGCCGTAGCTGGGGATGGTGGGTCAGGTACTCGTCGGCCTGTTGTTGATTCGTTTGGCGACGGTTTTTGTTCGCCCTTAATAGGGCGGCGTTCTGCTTCTTGCTGGCCATGAGTGATGGTGTGCGCCGCGCGGTTGACCGTACCTTGGAGCGCTGAGGCGTGAAGGTGGCTTGCTTGACTTGCTTGCTTGGTGGAGAAGTGCGGAGGGCCGTCCACTCCGTCGGACTGCAGCAAGTGTGATGTGATATCTGATGTCATGTGATCTCTAGTTTCTTAAGGCGGAGTGGGTTATATAGCGGTCGATATGCGACGTCACCAGACCCTATTCATGGCCGCGGGCAGTGAAGGGGTTTATACCGTTTAAAATGTTGGTTTCATCATTTGTGGCAGGGGATAGAACCGTGCACGCAGAATAATTAAATGATCATGGGGTAAATGCGAACAACACCCAGCTGCTAGAGGCATAGAACCTCATGAGCCCCTGCAGATGCGGGGGCTCACGAGGTTCTAATTCTATGTCTTTTGCTGGATCAATTTATATCCGTGTTCTTTGTATTGGAGTGGTAATGCGGCGTTGAATTTACCGTGGTTTCCAAATCATGATCTGCGTTAGACGGTTGGTGAAGGTTTAAAATCAGTTGTTTACTTTTTGTTTCGTAACAATTCCAGAGCCGGGGGAGCTAGAAGTGTTTAACATCACACAGCCCAGCGATTCGGCCCAGACACTGCAGCTGACTGTGGCGTGTCCTGAGGAAAAGAAACGGAACGGACCCATCACGGCCATCAATTATTCCATTACAGTCATCGGAGAAGTGGTAAACACACGCACGCATGCACAGAGTTTCGATCTTGATGTCGTATTGTTCATTCACGCGAAGTCTATTTAATACTTTTTGAGCACTTTGATTTAATGGATATTGTTCATTTGCACAATGCGATTTGCTTCGGGGTGGGCTTTGATTGCAAGAAGTTGCAGTTTCTCAATGTTGTCTTGCCTCAGATAAGACATTTCTGTCATTCCTTTTATTAGCCATGTGTGTATGTACATGTTACAGAGGTGTTCTAGTGCCCTTTGTGGACATGGGCTAAACTCTCGTATATGGGCTTTTCCCTGAAATTGTGGCCAGAAGTGTGACATGGAGGGTAAAATATAAAGTATTAGGTATGAACTACCTGCCTATGCCCACATACAGTATGACTGTTGGCACACACTTTCATGCTTGGTGTACTGCTGAACGGTCGTACCACAGTAACCAAATTAGCCACTGTTGATTTTGTCTACCATATTGAAAATACGGCTGACTTTGAAAATGGGGCATTTTGGAGCCCGTTCAGTAGCATGCAAATGACATAACAGGCGGGCTGGCTTCATAGTCTGGCAAAAAAGTAACAAGATGAAAATCACCTTACGTCTCTAACCTTGCTGTTCAACGTCGTTTTGACGTGAAGCGCCTTATGTGCGTATGGATGTGTGTGTGTGAGTGTGTGTGTGTGTGTGTGTGTGTGTGTGTGTGTGTGTGTGTGTGTGTGTGTACATGTGTGTGTGTGTGTGTACGTGTGTGTGTGTGTGTACGTGTGTGTGTGTGTGTGTATATATGTGTGTGTGTGTGTGTGTGTGTGTGTGTGTGTGTGTGTGTGTGTGTGTACGTGTGTGTGTGTGTGTACGTGTGTGTGTGTGTGTGTGTATATATGTGTGTGTGTGTGTGTGTGTGTGTGTGTGTGTGTGTGTGTGTGTGTGTGTTTGTCTACCATATTGAAAATACGGCTGACTTTGAAAATGGGGCATTTTGGAGCCCGTTCAGTAGCATGCAAATGACATAACAGGCGGGCTGGCTTCATAGTCTGGCAAAAAAGTAACAAGATGAAAATCACCTTACGTCTCTAACCTTGCTGTTCAACGTCGTTTTGACGTGAAGCGCCTTATGTGCGTATGGATGTGTGTGTGTGAGTGTGTGTGTGTGTGTGTGTGTGTGTGTACATGTGTGTGTGTGTGTGTGTACGTGTGTGTGTGTGTGTGTGTGTGTGTCCATGTGTGTGTGTGTGTGTACGTGTGTGTGTGTGTGTACGTGTGTGTGTGTGTGTGTATATATGTGTGTGTGTGTGTGTGTGTGTGTGTGTGTGTGTGTGTGTGTGTGTGTGTGTACGTGTGTGTGTGTGTGTGTGTGTGTGTACGTGTGTGTGTGTGTGTGTGTGTGTGTGTGTGTGTGTGTGTGTGTGTGTGTGTGTGTGTGTGTACGTGTGTGTGTGTGTGTACGTGTGTGTGTGTGTGTGTATATGTGTGTGTGTGTGTGTGTGTGTGTGTGTGTGTGTGTGTGTGTGTGTGTGTGTGTGTGTACGTGTGTGTGTGTGTGTGTGTGTATATATGTGTGTGTGTGTGTGTGTGTGTGTGTGTGTGTGTGTGTGTGTGTACGTGTGTACGTGTGTGTGTGTGTGTATGTGTGTGTGTGTGTGTGTGTGTGTGTGTGTACGTGTGTGTGTGTACGTGTGTGTGTGTGTGTGTGTGTGTGTGTGTGTGTGTGTGTGTGTGTGTGTGTGTGTGTGTGTGTGTGTGTGTGTGAACACCAAAATCTCCGATATTTTTGTACGCACAAGCTTGAAACTTGGCGAAATAACTTTAGTGTAGGCAAAAGCCCCATACAAACACCAAAGTTTGGGCATAGTTAGTCGGAATGCCCTAATGATAAACGATTAGGATACCACCGAGATTTTGCCTTGGGACGCAAAAAAAAAAAAAAAAATTCGTTTGAGACGTCATGTTTGGAATGAACATTTTACCCCCATTACTTTTTAACCCAATATCCTTCAAGGCTTTTTGAAGTAAGAAACATTTGGCTTTCGCATTTAATTAGTTGGATTATAGTAAAATATGAATATGCTTGCTTTCACGAATATAAGTGACACATGGCCACCAATTTTAATATGGCGACAACACACACTATGTCTTCTTCACGTTGGGGGTGCTGAACAATATGGACATCAGGCTGCTGAAAGCATCATCAGTGATAAAATAAGCACATATTTGAATAGCGAATAAGTTACCATTTTCAAAACGATTATGATACCATTCGAAAAAAGTCACATTTTTCGTGAAAATTAATTATTTCCTGTCAACGTTTTTATCAGCCTTTTCTTTGGTTCATTTAATATACCATAGTTGAGCACGCAGTGAAGGACACTATATTCGTAATAAGAGACATTTTTTAAAAAGGAATAGAGCATGGTCCTAATATTCATATTATGATACACATTTCGTTAAGTTTCAGTCAAACATGGCCGCCATATCCAAGATGGCCGTCTATCACACAAACTTATCCTTAGGAAATAGGTTGCTGTGTACAGTGTGTAACTCGTACATGGCTAAGATTCAGTAAATATGAAGGAAAACAACGTGAATAAAACGAGGTGATTGCTTTCATCCTGTGCGAATGCCAGTGACCAGGTGTTAATGTCAAGCTAGAATCATTAAGGTACCAACGAGACCGTTCTAAAGATATTCGAAGATACCTTCATTACGACACAAGACCTAAAGGACGAGTTTCTTTGTCAACTGATCTATTTCTTTTTATTGCAGTATCTTGTTACCACCTGACGCATAAATGTAAGATCTAACATATTTCATATTTCTATACCGCTACGTCTAATTTAACCAGTAGTATGTGTTCAGTCGGCTCATTTGACACGTAACATTCATGACACGACAGGATTGACAATTTCTTGTAAAGTATATCAACCACATACATACATGTGTGCATAATAGTTGTTTATCTTATTACCAAACTAGAAGCAATCGTACCTGCGCCTCTATTCAAGGTCAAGGTCGTGGGTGGCTCCTAGTAGTCTTTAAAATTATTTTGCAATCCTGCTGTATCAAAATCAATAGGACATACTGTTTTTGTCTACCGTATTGAAAATACGGAAAACGTTGAGATGGGGCTGGTCGGAGCACGTTCCGTAGCATGCAAATGACAAACATAGTTGGGCACACATCAAACTCTGACTGTGAAGTAACACGAATAAAAATTATGTCATGCCTAGCTACGCTAACCGCGCTGTTGAACGTACATTTGGCGGGAAACGTGTGTGTGTGTGTGTGTGTGTGTGTGTGTGTGTGTGTGTGTGTGTGTGTGTGTGTGTGTGTGTGTGTGTGTGTGTGTGTGTGTGTGTGTGTGTGTGTGTGTGTGTGTGTGTGTGTGTGTGTGTGTGTGTGTGTGTGTGTGTGTGTGTGTGTGTGTGTGCCGTGCCGTGCCGTGCCGTGCCGTGCCGTGCCGTGCCGTGCCGTGCCGTGCCGTGCCGTGCCGTGCCGTGCCGTGCCGTGCCGTGCCGTGCCGTGCCGTGCCGTGCCGTGCCGTGCCGTGCCGTGCCGTGCCGTGCCGTGCCGTGCCGTGCCGTGCCGTGCCGTGCCGTGCCGTGCCGTGCCGTGCCGTGCCGTGCCGTGCCGTGCCGTGCCGTGCCGTGCCGTGGCGTGGCGTGGCGTGGCGTGGCGTGGCGTGGCGTGGCGTGGCGTGGCGTGGCGTGGCGTGGCGTGGCGTGGCGTGGCGTGGCGTGCGTGCGTGTGTGTGGGGAGACACGACTTTCCCCTGTGTTTGTATACGTACAGGTCTGAAACTGTAGGAAATGCATTCTTCACGATGTATTTCGGAGTACTTTTCAGCTGATTTTAATTGGATTACTCATTAAAGAGAAAGTTGCCGTTTGTAGAAAATCGGCTGAGCCGCATTTGAGTCCGTAATTTGTGTTATATTTATTTGAAATTTTGAATATACATGTAGCTAGATTCGAGAAAGATATTGGATGAGTTCGTTTACCAGCTTTGTACCTTTGTTCAATGTTTTCGTAAAAAAAATAATTAATCGCAGGGGGGGAAAAAATGTTGAAACGAAGAATTCTCGACTTCAGTCAGTGACAGTGACGTAAAAGCTCTAGATACAGTGTTATACATTGTTGCTGAAATGACGCAAAGCACCAGAAACGTCATTGTTATACATGAACTGACATTTTCTCTCTCTCTCTGTTTAGTGTCCGACATTGAATATATAGTTTTTTAATCAAATAGCACTTTGGATTTAATTAGTGACATGAATTTTTTTTCTGTGAATGGTGACGATTATTATCTTCCTGCATTTTCCTTTCTTTCAAAACGGAGGAAATATACTCTTCTTGATATAGCGAAGGAGCCAGTGTGTGTATCGTATATTATACGGTCTCCGATCAGTGACTCATTTATTTCGCTTTTCAGAACGTAACCAAAACATTATTTCCCCTACGTGGGATGTGACGCTAAGGAGCCGGTTTAGATATTTGTATATATCGCAGATACGGTATACGTTTAGTGACTCATTCGCCTACAGAACGTAACGACCTATTATTTCCCCTGCGTGGGGTGTGACGTCTGCAGCGAAAGCGATAGACTGAGCTGAGTTTTCAGCACTGTAGTTTCTCCTGGGTTTTGTTTAACTTTGTTAGAGTTCAAAAGTTTTCATTTGTTCTTAATTGACTTTTGTAAACATTTTCCCCCCACGTGTTGCTTCATCATGCCTGCCTGTAGCCCACATGTACATCAGTGTTCGCTGAATAAGCATGATTTACGGATAGGGCACCTTAACGTTTATCATTTATACAACAAAGTGCCCGACGCCACTGTTTTACTTTCACAACCCCAACCCTTTCATATATTTGGATTTACTGAGTCTAGACTCAGGGAACATATTAGTAACGCCTCGATCTCCATTCATAACTATGCTGTATTCCGTAGAGATGCATCATCCCCCGGTCATACCGGTATAGCTGTGTACATTCATAACTCTATCCGCCAGTACGTTACCCGCCGCATGGATTTAGAGTCTTGTCACGTTGAAAGTTTATTTCTTGAACTGAAATGTGACAAATCTTCCCCCACACTAATTGGATTTATTTATCGCACCCCTTCAGCCACATTTTCATGGTATGATGATTTTGTCACCATGATGGATAAGGTGCAACAAGGTCACAACAAAGATATACACCTTCTAGGCGATTTTAATATTGACCTTCTAAAGACTGGTAATGCGGCGTGGAATTGCACCACCTCATTATTTGGCCTGCAGCAGATGGTTCGGTCTCCCACTAGAGTTTCTTTGTCATCCGCCACATTGATTGACCACATCTATACTACTAATGCACCTGCTGTCACAAACGTCCACGTGCCGAATGTAGCCATTAGTGATCACTTTCCTACTTGTTTTAATCTTTCAGTTAAACGTGATAAACCCCAGCACAAACACCATACTACCATCACATACAGGTCTTACACAAAGTTCAACAAAGATGACTTTCTTCATGACCTCTCAATCACGCCCTTTCACCTTATTTATAACACTAATGATCCCAATGAAGCCCTCTCGCTTTGGTACAAGCTATTTCTTTGGGTCCTCGATAAACATGCCCCACTAAGGACTAAACGCGTTAAACACCCTACCCTTCCGTCTTGGTTGTCAAAGGACATCATTCACGCAATGAAAATAAGAGATGACTTAATACGACAGAAAAAGTTTGCGGATTTTAAGAAACAACGTAATCTTGTAAACTCCTTAATTAGAAAAGCACAGAAAACGCTTGCGGAAAAAGTTATCGCAGAGGGTAAAAAGATACCCGAAGTGTCTGGAATGCAATCAATTTGTTTACAAAGAAGAGGAGTTCCATCAATGCTGCTACCTCTCCAGGCATAACTCCAGACGACTTCAATTCCCACTTTTTAAATATTGCTGAGTCCCTTGTACAGTCTTTTTCCAGTGGCACTGATAGTTACAGTTGTTCTGATAAACTGCGCACACACTGTGAGTCTGCAACAGGTGCGTCATTCTCCATACCTCTTATGACAGTGTTTGAAGTAGGTAAATATATTTCTACTCTAACAAGTAAATCGTGTGGCCTGGATGGAATAAACAACATGGTACTGAAATTGTCCCTTCCATACACAGCTGACACCTTGACATTTATATTCAACCTTTCTATCAAGCAAGGTATTTTTCCAGATGCCGTGAAAGATGCTAAAGTTGTCCCCATTCCCAAATGTACAGATCCCAAAAGTCCAAACGATTTCCGTCCTATTTCAGTGTTATCACTATTATCGAAGCCACTAGAAAGACACGTTCATAAGCACCTACTCCAATTCTTGGAGAATCACCGCCTCCTCGTATCTCTTCAGTCTGGTTTTAGACCTAAACACTCATGTCATACTGCCCTCGTTCACATTGTTGACTCTTGGCTCTCATCAATAAACAATTCCAAATTAAATGGTGCAGTTTTTCTGGACCTAACCAAAGCATTTGATTTAGTCGATCACAACATTCTTTTAAAGAAACTTTCAGTATATAAGCTTGATTCGAACTCTATAGCTTTTTTCTCCTCCTACCTCAGTAACCGCCGACAGAAGGTGTACTCAAACGGGTGGTATTCGAAAGAAGGTATAGTGATGCACGGAGTCCCCCAAGGA
>BTPG01000006.1:158464157-158469157 GCA_036245525.1 Semisulcospira habei
TACTATTTGTATCCTGTACCTTAGTTTTGTTCCCTGGTTTTTTACCTTATTATCTGAACATGATTTATACAACTATGAACAGACCCTCGAAAAAGGGCAACAATTTCGTATCGGTCACCTAAATATCTACCACCTGGCAAACAAAGTTCAGGATGTCTGTGTTTATGTTAATACCCCCAACTATTTCCATCTCTTCGGTTTAACTGAGACTCGTTTGGCTGCCCACATCAGTGATGAAGCCATCGCCATCCCGAATTATTCTATTATCAGGAGAGACCCGTCAGTACAGGGTGAGACAGGTGTAGCGGTATATATCCATCAATCCATTCTACACATAACCCGCAGGCGACAAGACCTAGAAACTGGTGATGTAGAATGTATTTGGGTAGAAATCAAAAACTCTAAATCCCCGCCCTTACTTGTTGGGTTTCTGTATCGAAACCCCGCAGCCACCTTTGAGTGGTACGATAGCTTTTTACACATGATCGATAAAACAGACATTCACAACAAAGATGTTCTCCTTCTTGGAGATTTTAATATTGACTTTCTTAAACCCCATCCATGATGGGAATGTACTTAACTACTACCCTTGTCGGTCTTCACCAATTGGTAACATCGCCCACCAGAATTACGCCATCATCAGCCACTATTATAGACCATATTTATACCAACAAACCTCAAGCAGTTAGCAACACTCAAGTAAATAGTCTTAGTGTAAGTGACCACTATCCGGTTAGCTGCACATGGCTGTCAAAACTTCCAAAGCTAAAAAAGCAAGTCCACACTTGCATAACTTACAGATCGTTTAAAAACTTTAATGAAAGTGTTTTCTTGGCTGATTTAGCCACAGCACGATTCATCAACGTGTATAACGATAGTGACCCAAATAAAGCATTAGATACCTGGTACCCGGATTTTTCTTGGTGTGCTGAACAAACACGCGTCTCTGAGACACAAAAGAGTGAAATACGCTACCGTTCCACCATGGCTGACTGCGGATCTGATTGAGGCAATGGAACATAGAGACCAGCTGAGAAGCGAGAAGCGGTTTACTGAATGCAAAACACAGCGTAATCGTGTTAAATATATGGTTTTAAATGCAAAGAGATCTCTTTTCGATAAAGTAGTTAAACAAAGCAAAGACTCATCTACTGTATGGCGTGCCATTAATTTAGTAACTAGAGGTACAAATAAAAATAGTGCGCCTGTATCACCCCACCTCACTGCAAATAGGTTTAATGACCACTTTACCTCTATAGCCGAATCGTTAATCCCAACAGGAAATAACTCATGTGAGTATGTTTGTCCAAACGCGCTAGTACACCACTGTAACCGGGAAAATACGGACAAAGAACCATTCACGATACCGCCTATAGCAGTCCACGAAGTGGGTAAATTAATTTCCTCGATGGAAAATAAAAAGTCATCCGGGCCTGATGAGATCAGCTCAAAAATACTCAAGATATTTCTTCCATATATCGTCGAAAGTATTACATATATTTACAATCTCTGTATAAACCAAAACTCTTTTCCGGACGCATTTAAAGACGCAAAAGTGATCCCCCTACCAAAATCAAAAGATCTGAGTGAAATCAACAACTTTCGCCCCATATCACTATTACCTGTTTTGTCGAAGCCTTTAGAGCGGCACATCCATAAGCATCTATCTGAATACTTAGAAAACCAAAATCTCATCCATTCACTGCAGTCAGGCTTCAGACCAAACCATTCATGTCACACTGCCTTGATAAGGATGGCAGATACCTGGTTATCATCTTCCCCACCCGGGTCTGCCCTGGGGGACTTGGGTGGGGTTAGGTACTTTTTAGTTCCCAGGGTCACCCTTTTCAGCCCCACAGGGTGAGTTTTTCTCTCTATTCTGGGGCATGTGATTCTGTCTACCCGAGGTCCATTTACCTGTATTTGCCTTTTTAAAACTCTCCCTACTGTCTGCACTGCCTGTAGCTCTTGATATTGGATGTGTGTTGCTTAAAGGTCTTAGCTTTATTTAGGCCCCATGTGTTAGGTTTATTTAACGTATTTGACCCGCTGGCGACATACATTCAATGTTCTGTTTATTTGTTTTTTTCACAAGCAGTGCAGGCACGTCCTGAGAAAGCCTTGTTGCTGTCGGGACGTTAAGCAATGTACAATCAATCAATCTGGTTATCATCTATTAATGATTCCAAACTAACAGGTGTAGTGTTCTTAGACTTCCGGAAAGCCTTTGACATGGTGAACCATGACATACTTATAAAGAAAATATCCTTATATACTAAAAGCGGAGCCGTGTTTTTCAAATCCTACCTAGAAAACAGAAGACAAAAAGTTCTCCTTAATGGTACATATTCTAGTCACTGCAAAGTAAAGCATGGCGTGCCCCAGGGCTCTATTTTAGGCCCTCTTTTATTCTGTTTGTTCATTAACGACCTTCCACTCACAATTAGTGATGATAGTGTTGCATGCGATATGTTCGCTGATGATGCTGCGATACACACTCCCAATAAGGATTTGTCAGTAGTTGACACGCGCCTACAAAACACATTACAGGACATTAATAGCTGGTGCAGTAACAATTCCATGATCTTAAACCCTGCAAAGACTGAATGTATGGTTGTAAGTACCCGCCAAAAGCACCAGCTCGGCACTCTCTCACTCAGCTTGTCCCTTCAAGGCAAATCTATCAGCCAGGTAACGGAACATCGTCTTCTCGGCGTTACTGTAGATAACCAGTTTAAATGGCAACGCCATCTTAGTAATATATGTAAGACAATATCAAAGAAACTGTTTATTTTATCCAAGTTAAAACATATAGCTAATGTAGAAACACGAAAACTGTTCTTCAACGCCCACATCAGGTCACATATAGATTATGCTTCTACGGTGTGGGATGGCGCAAGCGAGGTCCAGTTAAAGAGACTGAACTCTCTTCATCGTAGAGCCGCGAAGCTTATCCTTTCAGACCCTAACTCAACAACGGATAATAAACTGAAAACCTTAGAATTTCTCCCCTTGAAAAAACATTTATTATACAATAAGGGAATAACTATATTCAAAGTATTGAATAACAGACTCCCCGAGTATATTAAAAAAAATGTTTTCCCTCACGGCATCAACATACTCCAGATCAAGGCAGTCCATTACTGTGCCACGACCTAGAATCGATCTCTATAAGACAAGTTTAGCGTTTTCAGGTGCTAGCATGTGGAACACATTGCCCAAACATGTTACAACATCAACAACGCTTTCGTCTTTTAAAACCGCTCTCTTCAAGTACCTCACCTTAGCATCGTAAGATTTTCACAGCAACCTGCACTTGCAGTGTACGATTTTCCCCTTTCTAACTCTTCAATTCAGTTATATTTTCAGTTAATACAAGATGCTAATGCTGCACGTATTGTGTGTGTGTGTGTGCGCGCGCATGCGTGCGTGCGTGCGTGCGTGCGTGCGTGCGTGCGTGCGTGCGTGCGTGCGTGCGTGCGTGTGTGTGTGTTTTGTGTGTGTTTTGTGTGTGGTGTGTGTGTGGTGTGTGTGTGGTGTGTGTGTTTTGTGTGTGTTTTGTGTGTGTTTTGTGTGTGGTGTGTGTGTTTTGTGTGTGGTGTGTGTGTGTTTTGTGTGTGGTGTGTGTGTTTTGTGTGTGTTTTGTGTGTGGTGTGTGTGTTTTGTGTGTGGTGTGTGTGTGGTGTGTGTTTTGTGTGTGTTTTGTGTGTGTTTTGTGTGTGTTTTGTGTGTGTTTTGTGTGTGGTGTGTGTTTTGTGTGTGTTTTGTGTGTGGTGTGTGTTTTGTGTGTGGTGTGTGTGTGGTGTGTGTTTTGTGTGTGGTGTGTGTTTTGTGTGTGTTTTGTGTGTGGTGTGTGTTTTGTGTGTGGTGTGTGTTTTGTGTGTGTTTTGTGTGTGGTGTGTGTTTTGTGTGTGTTTTGTGTGTGGTGTGTGTTTTGTGTGTGTTTTGTGTGTGGTGTGTGTTTTGTGTGTGTTTTGTGTGTGGTGTGTGTTTTGTGTGTGTTTTGTGTGTGGTGTGTGTTTTGTGTGTGTTTTGTGTGTGGTGTGTGTTTTGTGTGTGTTTTTGTGTGTGGTGTGTGTTTTGTGTGTGTTTTGTGTGTGGTGTGTGTTTTTGTGTGTGTTTTGTGTGTGTTTTGTGTGTGTTTTGTGTGTGTTTTGTGTGTGTTTTGTGTGTTTTGTGTGTGTTTTGTGTGTGTTTTGTGTGTGTTTTGTGTGTGTTTTGTGTGTGTTTTGTGTGTTTTGTGTGTGTTTTGTGTGTGTTTTGTGTGTTTTGTGTGTTTTGTGTGTGTTTTGTGTGTGTTTTGTGTGTGTTTTGTGTGTGTTTTGTGTGTGTTTTGTGTGTGTGTTGTGTGTGTTTTGTGTGTGTTTTGTGTGTGTTTTGTGTGTGTGTTGTGTGTGTTTTGTGTGTGTTTTGTGTGTGTGTTGTGTGTGTTTTGTGTGTGTTTTGTGTGTGTGTTGTGTGTGTTTTGTGTGTGTGTTGTGTGTGTTTTGTGTGTGTGTTGTGTGTGTTTTGTGTGTGTTTTGTGTGTGTTTTGTGTGTGTTTTGTGTGTGTGTTGTGTGTGTTTTGTGTGTGTTTTGTGTGTGTTGTGTGTGTGTTTTGTGTGTGTTTTGTGTGTGTTTTGTGTGTGGTGTGTGTTTTGTGTGTGTTTTGTGTGTGGTGTGTGTTTTGTGTGTGTTTTGTGTGTGGTGTGTGTTTTGTGTGTGTTTTGTGTGTGGTGTGTGTGTTTTGTGTGTGTTTTGTGTGTGGTGTGTGTTTTTGTGTGTGTTTTGTGTGTGTGGTGTGTGTTTTGTGTGTGTTTTGTGTGTGGTGTGTGTTTTGTGTGTGTTTTGTGTGTGGTGTGTGTTTTGTGTGTGTTTTGTGTGTGGTGTGTGTTTTGTGTGTGTTTTGTGTGTGGTGTGTGTTTTGTGTGTGTTTTGTGTGTGTTTTGTGTGTGTTTTGTGTGTGTTTTGTGTGTGTTTTGTGTGTTTTGTGTGTGTTTTGTGTGTGTTTTGTGTGTGTT
>BTPG01000006.1:158474157-158494157 GCA_036245525.1 Semisulcospira habei
GTGTGTTTTGTGTGTTTTGTGTGTGTTTTGTGTGTTTTGTGTGTGTTTTGTGTGTTTTGTGTGTGTTTTGTGTGTTTTGTGTGTTTTGTGTGTGTTTTGTGTGTTTTGTGTGTTTTGTGTGTGTTTTGTGTGTTTTGTGTGTGTTTTGTGTGTTTTGTGTGTTTTGTGTGTGTTTTGTGTGTTTTGTGTGTTTTGTGTGTGTTTTGTGTGTTTTGTGTGTTTTGTGTGTGTTTTGTGTGTTTTGTGTGTTTTGTGTGTGTTTTGTGTGTTTTGTGTGTTTTGTGTGTGTTTTGTGTGTTTTGTGTGTGTTTTGTGTGTTTTGTGTGTTTTGTGTGTTTTGTGTGTTTTGTGTGTGTGTTTTGTGTGTGTGTTTTGTGCTCGTGCTTGTGTTTATGAATGTATGTATGGAGATTTATACCTTTACAATTGTGTGTATGTGTGAGATTTTCTATGTTTATTTCTACTTCTTCAATGATTTCTTCTTCTTTTTTTAAAACTTTATATTTCAATTTTTTGTTAGTTATATATTTAGTTTTTCCCAATTTAATGAGATAGTATTTTGTGATTTGTGCATTATATGTAAAGTAGATTAGCAACGGCAAGTTCGAAAAATGGTTTCACCAAAACTTTCACCGTTGTAAAATAAAGAATCATTGTCATTCTCTCTCTCTCTCTCTCTCTCTCTCTCTCTCTCTCTCTCTCTCTCTCTCTCTCTCTCTCTCTCTCTCTCTCTCTCTCTTCTCTCTCTCTCTCTCTCTCTCTCTCTCTCTCTCTCTCTCTCTCTCTCTCTCTCTTTCTCTCTCTCTCTCTCTGTTGCCCACTCGGCACCGGCCTCCACGTGGCGTGGGTGGGTAGTTTCCTCAGTCACTGACTGAGTGGGCTAGCGAAGGGGTGCCATCGTTGTCCAGGATTAGGACTTGATGTCAGCAGATATGTTGTTCAGTCTTTTTCACTGGTCAGTTTTGTAAGGAGCTGTGCTAACCCAGGTCCTACCATGTTGGATTGGTCCTTAAAAATACTCGTGAGCTTTTGGTCCTTTGGATCCCAAGTGTTTGTCGTGCTTGGAGACCCGTGTCAGGGGAGAAGAGGGTCCTGGTGGCTGAGGTTCCCTTTGGGTTGCGGCTCACTGGTGCCAAAACTCCACTTTGGCCTTGACTTCTACTTAAACGGGAGGCTAGTCGTACCGACCTAGTCAATCGGCTCTTTGTCACGTTGAGCCATATCCAACTGTTGACATGCGGGTTGATATACGGAGCACCATGCTATAGCCTCTACTGCTGATTAGGTGCATTACGCCAGTATTCCCCTGCATTCAACAGTGTGATAGAAGGCGGTGGCTCAGACGGTTCAATCGGGCTTACCCCCTTGAGTATATCTTTCGGGCAGTCTCCATTGTGCGTCGGCTGGAGACCCACCGACAGTTGCACTTTCCCTTGTTGGGCTCGGTGGCGGGCGGGGACCCCCGGGGATAAATATATCTACTATAATACTATGGAAACCACCAAAAAACCCACAAAAAAAAACTGGCACAGAAGCGGCACATAGCCACCAACATTGTACATCACAGTGACTCGGACTGTGAGGAAGCGACGCCTCAGGCGTCAGCCGTATGGTCTCGCTTCCTCATTGTCCATAGCAAGGTGAAAGAGAAACCAGTTTCCAAGCTGCATCATTTTCTGGTGGGGGTGACCCTCAGGAGCCGTGTTGGCAGGCCTGATGCCCAGCGCCTCAGGTCTGGTGACTTGCTGGTAGAGTGCCGTACCCGGGCACACTCCAACATGCTACTGAGGCTCTCTTCCATCGGAGACACTCCAGTGGAGGTCACACCCCACAAAACGATGAATTCTTCAAGAGACGTGATAAAAGATCAATCATTGTCAGAACTGTCAGAAGATGAACTTGTACAGAACATTATGTCGCAGGGAGTGACTTACGTCAGGAGCTCCGCTTCCAAGCGAGGGCGGTGGGGAGATCCGTCTCCCTACCATCATCCTGACGTTTGGCACCACCACCCATCCTACTACCATCTGGGGACGTTACTACTCCTTGAAAGTGAAGAACTACGCCCCTCTCCCCCTCCGGTGCTTTAAGTGCCAAAAGTATGGCCATGCGCAGAAGACATGACGCCAGGGAGAGGCTTCATGCGCCCGTTGACTAAGCCCGTACACTCTGCTGAGTCCTGTGTGTGAATTGCCAGGGGGCGCATATGGCTTTGGACAAAAAATGCCCTCGATGGATATCCGAGTGCAAAATTCAGCAGGTGCGTGTGGAGAAGGGGCTGTCCTTTCTGGACGAAAAAAAAAAAAAAACTGGTTGAAGGCCCTGGTGCAGCTGAGGCTGCCCCAAACTCTAGTAACACCTATGTGTATACATTTAGTGCTGCGGTGGCAAGCAAGCGCCCCACCAAAGATTTCTCATGTCAAACCCCAACTTCTTGGTTGGAGGCGGAGCCTCGACTCCTCTCGCCCCTGGAGAGTAACCCTACTCCGGTGGAGGAGACAGGGAATGCGGACACTGCCGGTCCGGTAGTTCCGCCTTCTGTTGCCCTTAAGCCTCAGCCCCCATCCAAGCCTGTCAGTTTGTCTACTCCGCTGTGCGCACGGGCCCAGAAGGGGAACACTGATGTCTCCCTTCAAAACAAATATGCTGCATTGGAAGAACGGATGGAGGGAGTGGAGGTTGTCGTTGCTGGTGCTGCGGCAGCGCCACTCCCTTTATATCTGAAGAACCAGAGAAGGCCCTGGAGCCAGACCCCCCCCCCCCCACACACACACACACACACACACCCCACCCCCACCCACCCCCCACCCCACCCCTCCTCTCTTTCTTCAACTCCTTCCAAGGCAAAGGAAAAGGGGGGAAAAACTCTTCATCCCCAGATAAGATATAATCATGTACTCTCTGCTTCAGTGGAATTGTCGTGGTTTTCAAGCTAACTTTGATAAATTACGTCTTTTAATCAAGTTCTATAACCCCTCAGTAATATCTCTTCAGGAGACTTACCTGAAGACTTCTGACCCTGTGTCCTTTAATGGTTTTTACGCTATACTTAAAGGCTCTGATTTGGAGAGGCGCTCGGGTGGCGTGGCTATTCTCATTAGTAGCCAAATTTTATACAGCCCCGTTAGCATCGACACCTGTCTTCAGACTGTCGCAGCTCGGGTTACCTTGAAGAAGATCATAACCATATACAGTGTTTACCTGCCACCATCCCTGCGGGTCTGTAGTAATGATATTTTTAACTTAGTAGATCAGCTGCCCCCTCCCTTTATTCTCATGGGAGATTTTAACGGTCACGCTCACTTGTGGGGTAGTGGCAGAAGTCAGGTGTTAGAAGATTTTTTTTTTCAACTTAACGTGTGTGTCTTTAGCGATGGCTCACCTATCTACTCTAACCCAAGTTCAGGATCTAGTTCAGTTCTAGACCTCACTGTGTGTGATCCTTCTCTCATGCTGGACTTTAACTGGAAGGTTCACGACGACCTGTGTAGTAGTGACCACTTCCCAGTAGTCCTGTCATCTGTCAGCTGTGAGGAGGATCCACTGGTGGGGCGCTGGAATCTCAAGAAAGCTAATTGGCCCCTGTTCGCCTCCCTCTGTCAGTCTCGTCTTACGGAGGAGGTGGTCATGTCAGCTGATGAACCTGTTTCTTGTCTTACTTCTATTTGTTGGACTCGGCAGGTGAAACCATCCCTAGAACTTCCACATCAGTCCCTCGGAAGCCGAGAGTACCATGGTTCAATGAAGAGTGCCGCAAGGCCCCAAAAAACGCGCAAATCGGCTCTGCGACGTGCTTTTCGTATTCAGTCGCAAGCGAATATTTTAACCTTTAAAAGACAGAGGGCGAAATCCCGTTACATTTTTAAACGTGAACACCGTGCTTCCTGGAGACGCTTCGTCTCATCTTTATCTTCTAGGACTCCGTTCCAAAAAGTCTGGAAGGCTGTTTGAGGAATTAGGGGCAGGGGTGGCTCGGCTTCTGTCGGCCATCTTAGAGATGGTGTCAGTTTGGTCACGGATAAAAAGGCTGTGGCCAATTTGCTTGCCTCCACCATTGCCCATAATTCTTCAACAGAGCATTATTCACCTTTCTTCCAGAGAGAGAAGGAGAAGCGAGAGTCTTGTAGTTGTGATTTTATATCGGATAAATCGGAAGACTATAATGCCCCATCTACAGTTTCAGAATTGCAGCAAGCCATGCAGAAATGTAATGACTCTGCTGCTGAACTAGATACCATCCACTATCAGCTCCTAACACATCTACCTGAGGATTCACTCCTTGTACTTCTCAAGGCCTTTAACCATATCTAGATAACCGGTCATTCTCCGCCGTCTTGGCACCAGCCTGTGGTTGTGCCAATCCACAAGCCGGGTAAGGATCCTTCCGACCCAGGCAACTACCGGCCAATCGCTTTGACATCGTGTTTATGCAAAACTATGGAACATACATCCCTAGGGGCGAATGTTCAAGCCACACTTATCTGCAGTTTTCATCAAGCCATCTTGCCGCCACCAAAAACTGTATCCCATTCTCCCAATTTCTGCGACTCCGTCAGATCTGCAGCAGCGACGACGACTTCACCAAACAGACCCAAACCATGGCCACTTTCTTCTCACACCAGGGATACCCCCAAGACATCGTCAACACCGCTCGTTCTAAAGCTGAGGCCACAAGCAGAAGTGAAGCTTTGCGGGAGAAAACCCACAGTGCTGCAGAGGACCGGTCGGTCCTGTGTATCACGTATAATCCTCACAACATCCCCATCAAAAACATTCTCCCCAGAAACTTCCACATCATTCAGAATGACACAGTATTGAAAGACATTTCCCGAGCCTCCGCTGGTCGCTTACAAACGTGACCCTAACCTACGCGATCATCTTGTTCAGAGTTCACTTCGCGCATCTAACACCTTACCACCTGGCACACACTCTTGTCAGTAACCACACTGCAAAGCATGTCCGTACATCAACACATCCCCCGTCATCACGGGACCCCTGTCATCTTTCAATGTCCACCGATCATTCACATGCCAGTGATCGGATATTGTCTATGTCATCTCATGTTCGCACTGCCCAAAGACGTTGTATGTGGGGGAGACATACCGTACACTCCCTGAACGCTGCGAGGAGCATGTTCGTTCGATCCGCCTCGAATACAACAACCAGGTTGGACGTCATTTCAACGAACCTCCTCATAGCCTCACACATTTCAACATACGCATCCTTTGGCAAAATGCATCCCACTTCATCCGCCGCAAAATGACAGAATCCTTTTTCGCGGACAGGCTTGGCACTGACCTTCCACGCGGCTTGAACATTCGCCCCTAGGGATGTATGCTCGGCGTGATGGGTAGTTGGTGTCAAACGACCTCACTGTTGATACTGGATGCTACCGTTGTGTGTGTGTGTGTGTGTGTGTGTGTGTGTGTGTGTGTGTGTGTGTGTGTGTGTGTGTGTGTGTGTGCGCGTGTATGTGTGTGTGTGTGTGTGTGTGTGTGTGTGTGTGTGTGTGTGTGTGTGTGTGTACCTGAGCGGCAGCAGGCACGAGTGAATGCGAATGTATGCAGTGACGTAGACGTAAGTTTTGTGCTACGTGTTTTGCGCATGTGTATTTGCGTCATTATGTGTGTGTGTGTGTGTGTGTGTGTGTGTGTGTGTGTGTGTGTGTGTGTGTGTGTGTGTGTGTGTGTGTGATTTTTTTTTTAATTTTTTTTACATCATTCTAAATTCTCTATATACATGATGACGTCTTTTCTTTCTATCATATTCTTTTCTGTTCTACATTTGTGTCCATGTCACCTGAAGAAGGATCTTTGATCCGAAACGTCGTTCCTTGTTTCTATTTTAAAGGGTTTTCTACCACTATCTTCTGTTTTTCTTTCACATGAAACCTTAGCAGCAACAGTTAAACTGCATTGTCGGACATGGGTTTTAAAGGGCACCTGCCCGTTTTTATTCACTATTTTTTGTCTAATCGGTCGTTCCATGACCGTGTGGGCTCCACCCTCTCCGACTCCTTTGAACAGGAGATAGGTGTCCCGCAGGGCAGCATTCTATCTCCTGTTTTATTTAGCATTAAATTAATAACATTGTAAAGGCCGTCAAGGATGATTCTGAATGCTCTTTGTATGTGCACGACTTTGCTTTGTGTGCACGAGGTCGAGGACTTGCGTCCCTTGAGAGGCGCTTGCAGCTGTGCGTTGATCGCATCCAGGGGTGTGTGTCTCTCAACGGATTCAAGTTCTCGCCCTCCAAGACAGTCTGTGTGCATTTTGCTAACCAGACGTGTTTTTTTTCCCCAGAACCTAGGCTGAGCATTCCTGGAGTGCCAATTAAGGTGGCTGAGGAGGCAAAGTTTCTGGGGGTCAACTTTGACAAAAGACTGACCTTCTGCAACCATATATTAATTACCTTAGAACCTCTTGTCGGAAGGCCCTCGACGTTCTTCGTGTCGTTGGTCTTACTGACTGGGGTGCAGACCGCATTCTTACTTCGAATGTACCGGGCCCTTGTTCGGTCCAAACTGGATTACGGCTTTGTGGTATATGGCTCTGCTTTCAACTCTGTTCTACAGCTTCTGAACACAATTCACCATCAAGGTCTGCGAATATGTCTGGGGGTCTTCAGGACATCTCCAGTTCCTAGTCTGTATGCCGAGGCAGGGGAGCCTTCTCTCAAGCATCCGCCTCATGCTCAGCTACATTCTGAAGTTGAAGGCCCATCCAGACAATCCTGCCTGTGATTGTGTTTTTCACCCGTTGTTTGCAAAGATTTACGATGCCCATCCGGGAGCTGTCCGTCTACTTTCCTTCCGTGCCCGACCTCATCTGCAGGCGGCTGGAGTGGACCTGGACAAAGTTTCGGAATCTCTGCAATACATCATTCCACCTTGGCTATTACCAGTTCCTGACATCTTGCTGGATTTTACCGCCCATAAGGACTGTACTCCACCAGCCATATATCAACAGAGCCTCAATGAACTCCTTTCAAGTTTTCCTGGCTATTGTCGTATTTATACGGATGGGTCCAAGTCTGCAGTGTCTTTTCGCCATCCTAGACGCCCATTTAAGCCCCGCCTCCCTGACCATTCCTCTGTATTTAGTGCAGAACTGCAGGCAATTCTGCCGGCGGCACTCAGGCATGCCTATAAGTCTTGGTAAAGGAACTTTCTGATTCTGTCTGACTCTCTTTCTGCCCTGCAGGCCCTTCAGGGCGCGGGAACAGACCACCCCCTGCTTGTGCAGATTCGACAGCTTTACGCGGACTTGATGAAGGAATATTATGACATCATTTTTATTTGGGTCCCCGGGCATGTGGGCATCGAAGGCAACAGGATCGCAGATTCAGCTGCCAACGATGCCCGCAATCACCCTATCCCTGACACACAGACTGTTCATAGTGCTTTTAAACCTGATGACACAATGCAACCTTACCAGCCTGGAATTCCATGGCATTAACACAGTATTCTCAGAATTGAATTTAAAATTACGTCCCTTGGAGCTAATCTGATTGAGTGCATTTTTTCTTTGGCTTTGGGCGCCGCCTTTGTTATAAGTAAAGAATAATTGCACCACAAAATTGCCTAGGTGTTGCCTTTTCAAAATTAGTCTGTCTTCTTCCACTGCAACACCTCATAAAGCTTTAGGGATGCAATCCGCGCTGTTCTGGCGTTGCTACCAGTAAATTATGGAGGCAGCTTCTAGTACATGCGTTGTGTTTGCAATTCAGAGTCCGAAATAGCTCAGGCGGTTAAACGTCTGAGCAGGAGAGCGAAGGGAATCGCCGGGTCGTGGGTTCGAATCCCGTCCCGGCCCTGGTAGCTGGACTCACAATCCAGGGGGAAAAACGGATTTGTTCAATAGCATGTCCGTTGAAAGGTCCTGGTAAATCAAAGTGGCACAGTTGGAGTGCGCCTGAGTTGATCAGTGTTCAGGTCGTACTCCATAGGTAATAGATTTCCCTGTCCCCCATAACCCGCCCATCAGGGCCGTCCATGGTCACCCCCACCCGGGTCTGCCCTGGGGGACTTGGGTGGGGTTAGGTATTTTTTAGTTCCCAGGGTCACCCTGGTCAGCCCCACAGGGTGGGTTTTTCTCTCTATTCTGGGGCATGTGTTTCTGTCTACCCTTTGTCCATTCACCTGTATTTGCCTTTATAAAACTCTCCCTAATGTCTGCACTGCCTGTAGCTCTTGATATTGGATGTGTGTTGCTAAATGGTCTTAGCTTTATTTAGGCCCATATGTGTTAGGTTTATTTAACGTATTGGACCGGCTGGCGACATACATTCAATGTTCTGTTTATTTGTTTTTCACAAGCAGTGCAGGCACGTCCTGAGAAAGCCTTGTTGCTGTCGGGACGTTAAGCAATGTACAATCAACCGTCCATGGTCACCTCGGTGCTGTGGACGTTAAATCCGAACTAACTAACTAACTTCAGGTTACGCCGTATACCTACCTGAAGAGCCCCCCCCCCCCCCCCCCCCTTGGGGTGAAACCGGTCATAGGCAGCAAAAACTTTAAATCTACTCAGCAGGGCCAATATCTGTTTGGGAATATTTTCTAGCATCCCCCCTCGGGGCGAGGACTGGATATTCTCCTGCGGATGGCGGGACGCCTGGGGGTAGTCCCTACTGCTTTATGTAGTAGGTGTTCAGTGGAAGGCTCAAAAGATCTAGTAGGCGATGCAGTCACAAAAAGGGCAGCTGATGTCCTGATGACACAATGCAAGCTTATCAGCCTGGAATTCCATGGCATTAGCACAGCATTCTCAGAATTGAAAGATATATATATATATATATATATATATATATATATATATATATATATATATATATATATATATATATATATATATATATATATATATATATATATATATATATATATATATATATATATATATATTCTCAGAGGCGATAAAAAAAACGCGAAAAGTGTGGGTACATGTACTCGCAAACAAAGAGCCACCCTGACAACAAAACAAAAACATTTTATTTATTGTTTACTTAAGATGTTTAGCCTACTGTCTGAGCTACCTTAACAAAAACATTTGAAAGAGTTATCGCCCGTGGCTACCTTGAAGGACACAGGGTTTCATTAGTGTTAAAAATAAGCAAAACTGGACACATTCTGTGAAGCAAGTTTCTTGTGATATGTTTTAACACACAAGTTGTGAGGATTGCTTATGATGTTATTAACTGCCTCAAACGAAATTGGACTCGCAACATTCATTAGAGAACCAGAACAACCGGTGCACATCATTGTTTTAATAAGGTTGTAGGACACACCTCTTTCGCGCATCTTTTCTGCGCATTTAGATACCGCTATCTTGCGTCTGCCGTGACCTGAGACTAGAGGTCACCGAAAAAAACCGCCGTACGGCAAGTCGTATTGCAAACAAGCTCAATTTATCGATAATTGACAAAAGATATATACTGTCTGAAATAGGTGTGTAAGCTGACTGTTTCTATGCATAAAATGTTGTGTTTCCTCAGAAATAAGATACTTTTGCATAAGTTGCGACAAGTCATCGAGCGTCAGTAGTAACGCATAACCATTTCTCAGAAGAAGAAAAAAAAATGAACGGGCCAACCGAATGGGAGCCAGGAAAACAACAAAATCTCTTTAAACATCAGGAAGGAAAAGGTAAACTAAAGTAGAAAAAGAGGTTGGTGGTGTTTGCTAAGTGACTAGAACACGAGTTACTAGTAGTGAAAGAAAAATGTCGTACGTAAGTGGCATATCTGACTGGTTTTCCAACTCTAAAAAAAAAAAGTTTTATGCACCGCCGTGAGATGTCACCTGCACGGCGTAAAACCCCAATAGCTAACTGTCCTTTTATGCATGGAAATTTACAGCCTACCTGCAATGAAGAAGACTACATTTTATTGTGGGTTGACAGGGACATGCATTCCATGTATGTCAGTCACCACCTAGAAGTAGAACATTTCCATACATTCTCAGAGAGCCTTTACTAATACGGTGGAAGGAATGTAGTCCACATTGTAGTGATATTAAACCAGTGCCAGTGCTTATTATTTAGGAAAACATACTGTGTGTAGTAAAAAGTCCTGCTAAGGGAGAATTTTGCATTACTAACTCAGTAACTGCTTTCAGTACTTAGTAACTTAGTTTTCTCATCCATTCTCTGTCTTATGAAGGCTATATTACAGATTAGGAGATAGGTCCAGCATTTTTTTAGTTCAAGGATGGTGCCAGAATAGCTTGGCGGATGAGACGCCAATTGATTCTGGCACCAGCCTTGAACTATCATAGTCACATTTATTTCAAGCAGTGTGTATCAGGATTAAAAGGGTTACCTAGTAAAACGCTACTTTGACTGAAACCCTAATATTTGTTGACTACCATTTTGGATGACCGTAGAATGTGTGAAAAATACAAATTCAACTAGTACAAAAGCAAGCCTGTATGTTGAGACTCGTGACACTTATTTCAGCTACCGTTTGGAAAGGTCACACAGGTTGTGAATCAGTTATGCGCATGAGGCGTACAGACGTGACTTTGCCATTGTTGTTTGTTCTTTGTGGTTTACACAGTTTTTGTCACATTTATTTTGAAAGTAATAATCTGCCCCTGCATTTAGTTCACGCAAAGTGAAATTGTCATGCTGCCGAACAACACAGTAATAATCATGTATTTCATTTCAGGCTAATACTGCTGTTGACCTCTCGCTATGGAGTCTCAGTACTTTCACCCAGAGTACATACTTGCAAACAAGCGCAGAAGTATGACGTCTACACCAACTGACCAAGGTCACACTCACAGCTCAAGTGAAGTGAGGGAATGTGACACTTATTCTCCTGGACTCAAGGTAAATCATACCAGTAGATCTGTGATGAGAATCAGGTGCAGAACACAACACAACTATGGTGTGAATGAACACATCATACTGTAATGCCTTCTTTCATTGGCTCATGTGCGAAGCAAGCGTAAGGCTATGTTCTGGGCCATTGGTCGTCCATGGTAAACTTTAATGTTGGCATTTTCTCGGAGACTATTCAATCCACAGTCTTCAAACGTAGCCGAAGGATACTTTGTGGCAAGACCTTTCTTACTCTTAGCCTACCAGTTTGAGTTCAGGCCAAGGGTCATGAGAAATCAAGAAATAGGTTTAAAAAAAAAAGCCATATTTTGACAAAAGATATTTTTTCTCCAATACTATTCACAACTGTACATAAGCCAGCCCTTTACATATGCTTAGCCTCATGGCACTTAAATTTCAGTCACCTTTTGGAAAGGTCACACAGTTCAGATTAAGAAAATGATCAGTTTTAAATGCACACGAGCGATCCAGGCTTCACCATTCTTGTTTGTGGTGTTCACAGTTTATTTCACATTAGTTTGAAGGTAGTAATGTGTAAACTAAATGTAGGGATGAATTGGCTGGGTGGGTGGGGGGGGGGGGACTCCCCCCACCGGCCCCGAATTGTTTATAATGCTATAACAAAGTCCCTGTTTGTGGAGTTTGGAACCGACCCACCCAAAAATAAGATCAGAAGTGAAATTGCCATGCTGCCGAATAACACGATACACATGTATTTCATTTCAGGTCAGTGCTGCTGTTGACGTCTCAATGCAGAGTCACGCCCAGAGGGTATACTTGCAAACAAGCACAGAAGTATGACGCCTACACCAAGAAGAGGCAAGAGCTAGTCAGGTCATGTTTGCTCACAGGAGAAGGCCACAGCTAAAAGCAGGCAATTCAAGTTCCAGCGGATCAACTAAAGTGAGAGAATGCGACACTTATTGTCCTGGACTCGAGGTGAAGCATACCGATTGATTTGTGAATAGAATCAGGTTCATAATAAAACACAACTGGTTGGGATAAACACATCACACTGTAATGCTTTCTTTCATTTTGAAGATGGTGTAGTAGTAGTACCAGCATTCTCAACAACACCGAATGCTAAAATCACTTGCTGTCAACAAGTGGCACCATATTGCATTTGATTTGAAAACTAGAGGGTTGGGCAAGTCTCCAAATACTGTCGTTTTCTTTAATAAGCACTTAGTGCATACAAAAGGACTAGAAAAATCTGAATACTACCCATTTGGTCCAGTGTGTGCTGTTGCTAAGCAGCAATGCGTTGTGTCCTGTTTGAAACAATTTCTGCAAGTTACACTTTGAATATTGATGCTGATTCTAGATATATGTATACACCCTTTGTGGTCATTTCAAGCTCAATGGCGTCTAATTTTTGGCGCATGTGTGATAGCAAAAGTAAGTGTTTGTAATGGGTCGTCCGTCAACTGTCTGTTACCTGTGCCTGTGGGCAACTTTAACATTGGCATTTCCTCGAAGACTATGCAAGCCTCAGACTTCAAACTTGGCACAAGGGTACTTTGTGGTAAAATAATTCTAAACATACCAATTTCTGTGACCTTCCAAAGGTCATCTCAAGTAGTATTTTCAACTTCAAACTCAAACTTGCTATGGAGATACCACATGATAAGGGTGACAAAAGTTAGTTTCGGGTAGAGTTGTAGTTTTTATCAATGTTTTTGCAAACTTTTCAATAACATTTGGCATGATGATAACACTTTTCTGTGCTACTAATGTAATCAACCCCTCACAGAGGTCAAGGGTCACAGAGGGTTGACAAATGTGTGAAAAATGAAGGGATTTGGAAAATACTCAGGTTTCTCTGGTACAAAATCCAGCCCTATACTTATGTTTAGACATTTTCAGAGACCTGTTGGAGAAGTCAAGCCAAGGTCACAAAGGACAGACATATTATGTGGATTGGTCATACACGTGAACCATGAGGACATTGCCTTTCTTGTTCATGTTCTGACTACTGTCATATTATGCATGTATGTACTTTGTATAAATACTTGCAAACATATATGCACGCAATATGTGCATGTCAGAAATTTTTTTTATACAAAATTATCTTTTGCAGGTTGCGAAAAATGAGGGAAGAAAAGTTCAGCGGGTACATCTCTCCGCAATGGCCAACCGACGAGAAATCAAAGGAAGTGAACTGATTGTCCTGTGTAGGAGGGCAGACGTCCTGTTATTTTGATGTCCATCCACCAGGCTGGCCACAGTGTCAAGGTTTTGGACAGTCACATCATTCGCAATGCAGCAAAAGCCTGTGCCTTACTGCCTGAGCTGATGCATAGCCATATATTAGGAGAAGGGCAAGCAGGCTTTAGGCCTGGCTATTCAACTGCAGACACAACAACAGTGGGGCAGTGACAACAAAGTGACAATGACAAAACTCGAGAAAATAGAAATAAAGAGGGAGTGTTTCCATAAGCCTGACATAGAAGCAGCGGGGCAACAAAATTGTAACGTGCAGTCGAGCAGTTCAGGGGCTATTGTACAGTGATGGGGGTGTGCTTTGTGTGTTTTCATATAACAATGTGACAAAGCGATTTGACACCCATGTTGTAATTTGTAGTGCAGTAAAAAGGTGAAAAATGTCTGTATTTTGACCAAAAAGATGTTTTCTCAAGTATACACAACTTCAAACCCAGACTTGGTACAAGGTGGTAAGAACTTTTCATGCATACTAATTTCGTATGCATGAAAGGTCAAGGGTCACAAGAAATCGGGAAATAGGTACAAGATAGCCATATATTGCCCAAAGATGTTTTTTTCTCAAGTATTCCTAACTGTAACCCTAAACTTGGTAAAGAGATACCTGATGGTAAGACCTTCCTATGCATATTTATTTGGTTGACCCCCTCATAAAAGTTACTTTTTGTCACTCTCCTGTCATGTCACAATTTGGAAATGCAGCTTAATATGTATTAGTTTTTGATTATCCAAGGAAAACCCCTTTACTGACAATGTGTTCATTTTTCTAAGACATTTCATCATAAGAACAGGTCTTTTTTGTGACAAGTTCCTAAATACTGGCATACATCAGTCATTCAAAATATATACTCCACAGCTGACACTTATGGGGTAGGAAACAGTGGTACAGATAGATTTTGTGCAGCATCGGTGTGAGACAAGGAGAAAACTTATCACTGCTCCGCTTTGCATGATTCAAAATGATATACAGGGTTCATTCTGAAAATGGTCAGTGGCCTCTGAGTATAAAACCCACGGGTCCTTTCTGAAGAGGGGATGTGCGGAAATATAGAAACGTGGGGATGTATATTTATGTCATTAAACCCTCAGCTTAAAATGTTGTGCAAATGTGGACTTGCTCAATGAAAAACGCAATACTTCTCAAGAGTGAGTTGACCATGCAGTTCTTGCATTACCCTCCAGCTGTCACAGCAGATTTAAGTGGTTGGGTGATAACTGATCATAGGCATATGATATGTACTGTACTTTGTGTTTGTTTTGTTTTTTTCTTCCACTGTCAATCTTTGACTTTCAGCTGTGTGGCTTTACTTATCGTATCAGAATTGCTAACCACATGGTTCATTTCACAAGTTTTACAGATGTACTGTACATGACACACGCCAGCAAACAGAATGACCTGACTATGATCCGTGTCCATTTGTGATTTGTGCTAAGGAACATGCGTATTTTGTATTGTTATATGGTCGATTTTGTATCAAGAGCAGTACAGGTATTGTTTGGTGTGCATGCCTATATTATGCAGACTAGGTGACACAGTGCATTGTACCCTTGTTATTCAGTTGTTATGGTATTTTGTGTTGACATCAGCATTGTGCAGTGCAAGTTATGGGGCTTGAGACTGCATTTCACTTTGTTGTGCTGCAATTGGACACAGTGTGGTACTGGTAACAGTATTGTTTGATTTTCATGCCAACATTGTGCACAGTATCTGTTATGTAGTGTGGTGCCTGGATACCGCATTTCACTGTTATTATGTTGTGGGATGTGCAATGTTGAATTATATCAGGACTACAGTGATGGTCTCTCTCTCTCTCTCTCTCTCTCTCTCTCTCTCTCTCTCTCTCTCTCTCTCTCTCTGTATATATATATATATATATATATATATATATATATATATATATATATATATATATATATATATATATATATATATATATAAGCAAAATAATATATGTAGTGGAAGGCTCTAAATGATAAGTCTGTCGTTCCTTCTCTCATATCCCCCTTCTTTTATATACTGTGTAGTTGGCTCCCACATAAATACCTCATGAGCAAATGGTTGCCGGTGTCGGTCTCCGTTGGCATGCACACAACTAAAAATGACCAGCTCCACTTTTCTCCCAAATAGCTTGCATACAGTCAGCACTTTGTCAATGTAAATGTGAATAATGTTACATGTAGTTGAAATATGTTCTGCAGTAAAGCTGTATTTTGAGGGGGAGCTGGGTGGCTCGGTGGTAGTGTGTTTTTGTTTTCTTATAATTTGTCACCAAAAACTGCTGGGAAACTGAGATTCAGCTAGAGAGATAGGTACATCCACTACCAATCTGTTTACAAACATCTTTCAACCAGAGATGTTCATCGACCTGCTTTCACGGAGACACCAAAGGAGCATGTAGCATTTCTTGCAGCAGGTATATTAAAACAAATTCACATCAATTAATGATTGTAGATGATGCCAGTAAAAATTTAAAAAAAAAAACTTACACTCTTTGGTGTGCTTTTTCATCAGTGAAGCTGTGAATGATTGAATGAATGTAAACATGTAATGTAAACATGCTCACACAATGCCTGGCTGAAAAAAATGAATGAACAAATGTACCGAGGTAACCAGTGTGCATTTTTATCCAAGACTGAATCCGGTTGTTTGGTTTATGGTTTAACATTCACTCACATTACCACAGTGATGATAATCGCATATTTAAAAAATAATTTAAAAAAAATACCACGCGTTATTTTTTTTATTTTTTTTTTGCTTTGGGTTAAAGTGTGTTTGTTTCATTGAGCGAAGTAGAAACTGTATGGGTTTCAAATGTGAGCAGGAAAAAAATGTCGCCATCTACGGAACTCGAACCCTGGTCACCTGCGTGGCAAAAAAAGTACCTTACCACTGCACTAACTAAATTACTAAGAAACAGCTGGTGCATTTAATTACTTATAGGTAAACGTTTTCATCCAGTATCTGCCGTTGTTGTTTGTTCCAGTTTACTGTCACAAATAGTAATTGAGGACTAGCAGTTTGGGCGTAGTTTGCAACAGTTTGGGCTTAGGTTTTCCCTTCTTTCTAATGCAGGCTTGTGACCGGCTACGGCGGAGATATGATCTGCCGGAAGTCGGACATCGCTTGTATCCCTTATTGAATACGCACTCGAAAACGACCCAAAGTGCCAAATTTTGTGCGGGACCCCATATTTTCTTCATAATCAATGTGATAGTTATAACATAAAGTACGACTTTATCGAATAAAAAGGGCCTGAGCAATTGCCCAACATTGCAAACACTTGTCATGTTATTGATAACATCCGGGCAATTTGCGAATTTACAACATAAACTTTTCTCGATTGCACTTAGAATTCCAATTATCAGAACACACTTTTTTTACGAGAAAATACTAACATACTTTATGAAGTGACCGAAATGTTTCTTTATCATTTTAACACACTATTCGATAAATTTTTATTGTGTTCTGAAATCAGCTATTTTGCGTGCTTTTGCTCATGGGGTAGGTCACGCAAAAGGCTCAAACTTACAAATATGCCTGGGACCATGGGTCTTTCAGGGTGGCAATAGCCTCCAGACTCAATAAGGCTCTCAAAAAACCCTGTAAGCGGCAGTTTTCAATTAAAAAATGTAGGTATAGTATACAACCTTAATGTGAATTACTTTCAAACCATTTTTTATGCTCAAGTGACTGACACAGAGATAAAGAACACACCCATATCCATTTGATCGGTTATATATGGCCGCTAACCTAAAAATAAAGAACTTTTTGATTTTCGTGTTTGTTGGTCATGTTCATTATTTAGGTGCCTTTGACAAACGAAAAGTAGGTGAAGACCAGACAGGCCGGATTTTCATGCACACGGACCCTAGTGATACTGCACATTGGTTGGCTGTCAGCTGTGTCCTCTGCAGATGCTCCCCATTTCACTTTCAATATCCCGTGATGGTAGTGTCACTGATGACGTCGTAAGTCATCCATGTGGAATTTTTAAGACTAAAAATTTTATTTGCACATGACACAACACACTCTTCATAACACTTTCTAATAAATGACGTCAAAATAACCCGGATTAAAGCATACTTAAGAAGAAAAGCGCTAGGGTGAAAAATTCGCGTTTTTATTGCCTCATAGTATATATTTATGTATGTATGTATGTATGTATGTATGTACAGAAACATCTTTTACTTTTGCGACATTGAAACTTGACAAGTTTAGATACTGTTTGTCCTGCGTTATTGTAAGACATACTAAGAACATTTCATACTAAGACATACTAAGTACATACTAAGAACTAAGAAGATTATTTTGCGAACTATCAAACCTTGCCTGGAACATATTTCTTTAAACCATGCAACCTTGACATTGCAATCATATTTGATTTCATCAAAGGTGTCTTTAGGCGCTAAGCTATTTTGACACCACCCTTGAAGTATTGAACAATTCATCACCACTGTCGCGCGCGCGCGCGTATTTGTGTGTATGTGTGTGTGTGTGTGTGTGTGTGTGTGTGTGTGTGTGTGTGTGTGTGTGTGTGTGTGTGTGTGTGTGTGTTAGCTGTTAGCCTTTTCATTGTATCAGCGCTTAGAGCTACTTTTAGAATAAGCGCTTAACAAATCTCGTTTCATTATTATTTATTATTAACTGTCGGGCTTGATAATCTCCCAAACAAATGTAGTCTTCTGCCATACATCTTACAATGTCGGCCTTATGGCTGTGTTAAGGAAGAGCTTTGTTTATAATTATTTGATAATTGTATGATATGTTATTTATAAATCAATATGAGCATGTAGCACGTCATTTATTTTTGTTTCATTTGAAAGTACGTGCACCTTAAAAATAAAAGTCAAAATGTCACAGTTTAATAGACGACTTTTCTTCACAGAGCCCAGAGGCATCGGGTAAACTGCTCGATGCGTGTCTTCCCGTCAGAGCTGTCAATGTCAGTGTCAGTGCAGAGAAGAACTACACCATAAGTGTGAGTCAGTAGCGTCACTGGTGTCTGTCTTAACCACATTGGTAATGCTGTCAATACCGATCACTGCATGCATGCACAAAGTGGATAATGGTTTATATTTGTTTATATTATCAGCATTTTAAGGTGGTGCACAAACAACTGCACTTCACTCTATGCTGAATAAACCACCCACGAGACTCTGTTGTTGCTTTGAGTAACGAGCATGGTAGTTTCTTTCTGTGTCCGCGTGCCACGTGCATTTGTTATGTTTGATAATCTGTATTTTTCAGGTATTTGCTGTTACGTCCACTGGCAAGAATGGCACACGGAGCACTGAACCATTTTATGTCAAACCTAAAGGTGTGAACACCATCAAATTTACTTCATGACAGTACTTTAACTGTATCAGCTTTTTATTTTTCTTGTGAGAAGCAGCTATGCCTTCTTTGTAACAATTCGTACTACTATTTGGAAACCTTCAGTTAAGTATGAAACAGAAAAAAATCTTTAAAGACGTACCCAACGGAGAAAGAAACACGCTTAGAAAAGATAGATACAACACAATTTATTAATATTTTGGGTAAATACCCTTTCAATAAATTAATAATTTGTGCTGTAACTGTCTTTTCCAAGCGTGTTTCTTTCTCCGTTGGGTACATCTTTGCATTTTACACGCTTGGCAGTCACTTTTGTAGTCTGGATTGACAAAATATCTGTGTAAAATTCAATTACTTTAATCAGTCATATTATGATGCGATCTGTTCCACCTGCATATACAACTAGCTTTCAATATCCTGTTGGTGAAACCAGCTAGATACCATCGAGATTTGCGTTGGAACCATTAAAAATAGAATTCGTTTGTGACGTCATTTTGTAAACGACCATTTTACTCCTATTTAAATAAAATAATCCTCTTCTTTTCAATATTTTCATCCGTCTGTTATCGGAATTATTCAATATCCCATGCTTGATCACGCAGTTAGGGAAACTATAGGTGTAAAGACTATTTTTACAGGAGTTCAGTTCAGTTCGGTCAAGATGGGATCCCTGCGCTTGGAAAAGCCCATACGCGCTCCACCCCCCCCCCCCCTCCCACCCCCCCCCCCCCCCCCCCCCATCAAAAGTCTCCCAGAGTTCCTTTCGATGTGTTACCAATTTTGGTCTGGTTTACTGTGGATCTGTCATGTCCTCTCAAGTTTTCCGATACCCGCTGCCTTTCTGCTCACCTCTGCTCCGGAGGCGACTGACTGTATGGTGCCTTTTGCTCTGTTCCTGAAAATCCTTTTTCAGGCTTCCCACCACGTCTTCCCCATCACATCCATAGCCCCTGTGTGACCTCTGCCCTGCCTGCGAGGGTGCCGTTCGGTCATTGCCGTCGACTCCAGCACGTCCTGAGCAGGCATTTTGAGTCTCCGAGAATGAGGGTGTAACTGATTCGGCTGTCATCCAGCATAGCAAACCATTTCAGAGTGTGAGTCACCGCCTCCACCACCCCCATTGCTAAGCTTGAGGTCTTGGCTTTGTAGGCTGCACTGTTTTCGTATATGCCTTTTTGTTTGACAGTGAAGCCCAAGCCTGAGTGGCAGTCGATAACAGAACCGTCTGTGTATATGATCAGATCTTGAGGCTTGATATTTTATTCTAATATCATTTTGACTTCCGCTTCTTTCTTGTCATTCCATAGTGTTTTTCCAAACTCTCATGTATTATAGTTTGGTACAGTTGTTAGAACCTGATTAGGTGTTAGAACCTGATTGGAATTCCTTCCTATTCTTTCGATTGATTCAGTTCTGTCAATCCTTGTGGGTTGACGTCTGTACGTGAAACGGTCTCAAGCGAACTCCAAGTTTCATTGTTACTAATTGATGATGGATAGACTATAGATGGGTAGACGCACAGAGAGTGCATAACCAATGCGACTTGTTACTTTGCCAAGAAAAACAGGAGGCAGGAATGGGACGTTCAGACTTGAAGT